>CM019069.1:105179945-105532807 GCA_009667805.1 Leptobrachium leishanense | reverse complement strand
AATCTGCTTTAAGCCACGCCCTGCTTTAAGAGGATTGCCTTGATATTGGTAGATGGATTTAAAACATTTATGCATTTTTAAGCAAACTGTAATCTGTGCTTTAAATATATCTGCCTTATTTATTTGCACAGGTTTTCGAACATCCCTATCACTGGCAGTAGGAATCATTCGGTATTCTTGTGTTAAATTGTACCCCAAATCTATTTTACCAGCTGATACATGCCTCTTTAAGTGTGACAAGGTTTGCAAAATGGTTAATTTTTTTTCTTAAGAGTTTAAGGCTAGTGTCAGACGAGCATCATTGGAGAGCGGAAGGAACGTCCGTGAGTGAACATTCCTTCCATTCGACGCCCGTCTGGCCACCTCGCTGAGCGCACTCAGCGCTGCAAAGCCGATCCTCCTATGGAGGATCGCGATTTGCTGCCCCGTCAACGCGCGTCCTAGCGCATTGACATGGAGACTTTGATAACGGATGCTTGTTGCGTGTGCATTTGGTGTGCGCACAAGCGTGTGAACAGCCCCGTTGCAGCACCACAACGCTGCGCCGGGCGCCAGTAAGTACGGGCGCACGTAGTGCACTCGACTGACGCCAGCCTAAATCTCGTGTGTTTTACAGCAAGGATTTGTTTTGTCTAGTTAATCAACAACCCATTGCAGAAAACTCCCACATATCCTGTTAATAGTATTTCTGATTTCTAAGGCCGGTGCTCATAAGCGCAGCCATGTGATGCTGCGTGCGACGGGGCCAGTCACACGCTTGTGCGCGCGCAGCAAGCGTCCACCTAAAAAGCCTCCCCGTAGATGCGCTAGGATGCATGGCGACGGGCTGCAAAGTGCGATCCTCCATAGGGGGGGGGGGTGGGGTGGGCAGACGGGCGTCGAGTGGAAGGAACGTCGACTCTCACGGACATTCCTTCCACTCGGAGTGCGCTCCTGTGTCAGTGTCAGACTGCAAAAGGTTTGGTGTATGGCAAGTAGAAGGGAAAATGGGCTATAGCTGCAGAACCTTCAAAAAGGTATCCAAGATTTAACTCGTTGATATTAATAGATAAAATCCCCAAAAATGTAACATTACAGAGAGGTGTTTTGAAATAATGTATAGGTTTGTTTATTTTACTCTTATTTTGTGTGCATTCAATAAAAATTGTAATAAAGTAGTTTACACGGCAGAAATGTACATGAAAAGTCAAACATGGGATGGGGAAAAAGAACAAAGCCATGCTAAATAGACAAATACAATACAGTATCATGAAGTCAGTGCACGCTTATTTTATAATAAAACCAATAAAAGCAGAGCGTAAAATAGTCGTAGATAATCATTACAATCACAGCTATATGGTAACAAAAGAGAAACATTTGTATATGGGATCTGTAGGAAAAAGAGCGTTTTAAAGAACAAGAAATCTGAACAAATAAACTTTGCCGAGACAGCTCATTTCACAAACATGGAGGGCTCTATTGCATTCCTTGCGCAAAAACGCTTGCCAACGCGCGTAAATTAACGCTGGTATTACAATCAAGCACATTTTTTTCATCTGTCAACAAACGCAAAAACGCGCCCGCATTAACGTTGCGCGCAGAAATCGGTGGGCGGGCTTTTTTCACGCGATTCAGCCAATCAGAATTAAGAACCACAATTGTCTCCCGTTAAGTTCTTGCGCTTGTCAAAATCAATCTATGCTGCAGCAATAATAAAAACACGCACAACTTATCAATTATTATTGTTTGGGTATGCGTAGAATGTGTAACTATACATTGCTATTTTTATTTTTTTCGGGCTGGTGTATTTGGTTTCGACCAGGACGTTCAGATTTGCCGATACCACCAGCTTTTCAAAGACGTTAAAATTATACGAGCAATTTTGCGCCAAGTTTGTAATACCTTGCGCACACCAGCGGACAAATGCATTTGCGCTCACAATGTTAAGTATAGGACGCGCAAAGTACATTACGCTCGCAAAGGGTTTGCGCAGGTCCACCTGCGTTCATGGGCTTCCGCAGGACGGACAAGGGGCACTTGCACCCCCTGGAACCAGGGCTGCCTGTCTGGTATGCCCAGACAGCTGTGTGCAGCCTGCTTGAGTGTTTGTTTTTCACAGCAGGCTGCACCAGGAGTTCCAGTCTGTGTGGATCTTGTGAGGTCACCTCCTCACTCCGCCTCCAATTCACCACTGCTCCTACTCACTTTAGACGCTGGGAGAGGCTGCCTGGGCTGAGATGCAGGGGCTGCTGCTGTGGCCACTGAAATGCTGGACACAGCAAATAAAGGTGATGATTGTCAAATCTTTCAGCTTGATGCCCCCTGGTCTGAAATTACCAAATTTTCCTACTTCCTATGACGGAAAGTTTGGATTTTAATAAGGACTCGGAGGCGAGTATTTGCAATCCCTTTCTTTATTGCACCCACAGCAGTAAAGAACAGTGACAATAAAGAACAAGAAAAAAACATAAAACAAGCCCCAACGTGGGGTATACTCCCAGTCTGTAAGCCCCGCCCCCAAGTCTATAAATCGTCTGGGCTGGAGCAGTCACGCCCTCTTTCTTCATGCGACTAACAGAACGATGCCCAGACGCAAACAGGAACCAAGTCCAGGGCGCATGTTAAGTCCACACGAAGGTCCACCCATAGGAATTCACATGGCTGTAAAAACATATAACACGAAGCCAAGGATTAATAAGAGCAGACAGGAAAACATCAACACCCATCCCCTACTATGAGGAACACAATCAAACTAAATCATGCGCTGCGCCCTCCACAGCAAGAACCCCAGCCGTCGAGAACACACCCCCCCAGGGCGGGAGAGGCGGGAAATACTCGCCTCCGAGTCCTTATTAAAATCCAAACTTTCCGTCATAGGAAGTAGGAAAATTTGGTAATTTTAAGGCAGGCTCGGAGGCTTCATATTTGCACGTTCAACGCATCAGTGCCTGAGACCAATGCGAGACCGGTTTAAAATAGAAGGTACGAAAAGTAGACTCTCGTGACCAATCTGCAGACTTCATAATGTCCTCCAGGCGGCAGCCAGCTAGGAAAGCATTAGAAGCTGCTGCGCTACGAATAGAATGTGCACCAAAAAGAGAAACATCTACCCCAGCAAGGTCTAACAACCAGCGAGCCCACCTCGCCAATGTAGGTGAGCTAACAGATTTATGCGGAGCACAAAAGGAAATAAACAACGGAGAAACCGGGAGTGAACGAAAAGCCAAAGTGCGACTCTCATATTCCCTAAGGCAAAGCACAGGGCATAAATCCGGGACCCCTGGGTATGCCGGAAAAAACACCGTACGTATAGCGGTCTTGGTCGGGACACGTCAAAACAAACCCCTTCCGGGGTAAAAGAACGTGCCCCAAAGTCCAGCGCTCTAACGTCGCCAACCCGTTTACAGGAAATCAAACATAATAACACCAACAACTTCGCCGACAACTGTCGTAAGGAAAGAGAAGCATTATCCGGCCAAGAGCGAAGAAAATTCAGAACAATGGAAACATCCCACGTCGAGGAATAACGTGGAACAGGAGGGCCGAGATAAACGCACCCTTTAAGGAGACGACACACCAACGGATGTCGCCCTAGCGGGGAACTATCGAAACCCCGGTGACCAGCCGACAATGCGGAACGGTAAACGTTGATGGTCCGGAACGCCAATCCCGAATCAAAAAGGGATGACAAGAAATCCAAAACTGACCCTAAAGGGGCAGAAGTGGAATCCTCACCCCGTCGCAGGCACCAATTGTGCCAAGCTGACCAGGCAGAGCGATAGGCCCCTTTCGTACCTGGGCCCAAGCTTGCTGCAGCAATTCCTCAGTTCTAGCCGAAATGCCCGTGGCCCGCCAGGAGAACCGGAAATCAACCAAACCACGAGGGATAATCGCCCCTCCGTAACAACGGGTGAGGAAGGCCGTCCGGCCCCAGAAAGGGAGGGCGAGTGAGGAATCAACCTGGGAGGCGCAAGAACTAGTTCCAATAGCAGGGAACCACGGTTGGGTTCGCCAGAGCGGTGTCACCAACACCAGATCCGACCCCGTGTCGCAGAGACGCCTCAAAACTCGCAATAACAGCTGAAACGGAGGAAGGCAAAGAGACGACCCTCCGGCCAACTCTGGACGAAGGCGTCCGTGCCTAAAGCCTCCGGATCCGGACGCCAACTGTAAAACTCCGCAACTGACGATTCAGCCTGGAAGCAAACAGATCCATCTTGAGAGGACCCCATAACTCGTCGATGGCGGCAAACACAGAAGGTTGTAGACGCCAGTCCCCCGAGTCCGTCAGGTGACGCGAATTCCAGTCCGCCACTGTATTGGCGAGACCTGGAAGGTACTGAGCCACAACAAACAGACCCCGAGGAAGGCAAAAGCTCCACAATTCGGTGGCCACCGACGTCAGAGCCATTGAGCGAGGTCCCCCCAGAGCATTGATGTATCTGACCGCCGATAGGTTGTCCAGTTGAGGAGGACACAGTGGTGATTGGTCCCCCTGGAAAAGCATCTGAGGGCGAAGAACGCCGCGAGCAATTCCAGAGCGTTGATATGGAGACCCTGTTCCTGGATCGACCAACCACCGCCTGTCTCCACCACTCCGCAACGTGCCCCCAACCTGAACGGCTCGCGTCGGATTCTATAGTCAACGTCGGTAGAGGCAGCCGAATTGGGCGAGCATTCCAACGAGACCAATCCGTCAACCACCATTCCAGATCTCTTCTCGCATCGTCGGAGAGGGGGACCCTGCGGAATAATCCGTCACCGAACGGAGAGAACGGGCCTTCAATCTCTGGAGGCCCTGTAATGAAGAGGAGCAGGGAGAACCGCTAGTCTGGTTGCCGCCAGGAGACCGATCACCCTTGCCAGCTCCCTCAGTGTAGGTAAGGGATCCCGCAAGATCGAACGAACTTCCTTGCGAATGGAACGGATCTTGGAAGGGGGAACACTGAGTGTCATGTCGTGTGAGTCCAGCCGAAAACCTAGGAACTCTAAGCCCCGAGTGGGCACTAACAAAGACTTCTCCTCGTTTATCAGGAAACCCAAATCCTGTAAGAGCGAGATTGTCCATGACAAATGGAGGAGAGAAGAGATTCCGCGGAATCTGCCATCAATAGAATGTCGTCTAAATAAATGACGAGGCGTACGCCCCGTATACGCAGAGATTCCACGATCGGTTTCATGAGCTTCGTGAAGCACCACGGAGCGGATGAAAGGCCGAACGGTAGGCATGTGAAGCGCCACATACGGTCGCGCCAGGCGAAACAAAGGAAGTCTTTGGACGCCGGAGCCATGGGGACCGAGAGGTACGCGTCTTTCAAGTCCAGCTTGACCAACCAATCGTTCTCGTAGAGCGTATCCCTGAGAGTATGAAAACCCTCCATCTGAAAATGACGATATGTCACCCACACATTGAGATTCCTGAGATTTATAACCGGGCGCATGCCGCCCCCTTTCTTGGCCACCAGGAATAAATTGCTCACGAACTTGGGGGAGTCCCAAGCGACCTCTTCGATAGCACCTTTCAGTGCTAGAGCCGTGACCTCTTCCTGAACCAAGAGCTCTTGGTCTACGGAAAGTGTAGAGGCTGGGGTTTTTCGCCCCGCAGGGAGGGGTAGACTCGAATTCTATTTCGAATCCCCCCACAGTATGGAGGACCCAAGGATCTGATGTTAAAACCTCCCAATTCCTGAGAAAACAACCGATGCGGCCCCCCACCTGAACATTTGCATGTGGAATAAGAGATGGAAGACTCACCACTCGGACGCCGGGAACGAAAGGCACCTCGACCACCTCTGAAACCACGGCCTCTCCAGGCCTGTGCTCGGTTAGAAGGTCCGTAGGCGGTGGGACCCGGATCAGCGGCAGCGGAGGCCCTTTGGAAGGAGCCTCTGGTAATGCCCACAGAACCGATTCGGCTGGCAGAGCGGCCCCTTCCTCTGCCAGCCCGGTCGAAAACCTTCCTGGGGAACACCTTTTTTATGGCCGTTTCAACCTTATCCAAGGCGGTAAAGGCGCTGGTGTAGGTACCCATATTCTTGATGAAACCGTCACCAAAAAGCATACCTTTAGCCGATGCACCCTTGTCTCTAGTGGCCATGGCTGTAAGTTGAGGATCCATCCTCAGAATCATCGACTTGCGTCGTTCAGCGGCTAATGCTGCATTCGCGCCCCCCAACAAGCACAACGAGCGTTGAATCCAACCCGTGGTATCGTCTAAATCCAAGGGGGTATCGTGTAACCGGGCATCCTCAACCATATCAAGCAGGTAGATCAATGGGGAGGCCACATCGAGGACCTTGTCCTCACAAACTCTCAACGCCATATCGATACCCTTCTTGGGGCACCACCCCTTGGCAGTCATAAACTTGACGAAATCTTCGTCAACCACCGGGTGAGACAAGTCTTGCCTGCTGGTGGTAGGGCGAGGACATTCAGCCCTCATATTGACCCTAGTCTCCTTGTCCATAGGGAGACGCATATGGGCATCAACCCACAACTCCACGTGGGGCATAGGGGACCACGCGGTCGATCTTGGATGCAACACCCCCGCCGGGAAAACATCGGGCGGCCCTGAGGGTCGCAAACCACCGCCTTATCAGACATCAATGGTGGTGGGGGACCAACCTCCTCGGCCATCAGGCCTATATCATGCGGAGCATATATTTCAATGACTCCATCATCCTCCCCTTGCTCGGGTTCCTCACCCTCCGAGTCAGAAATCATGGGGAGCCGGCCAGAACCCTTGGGTAGAGGCCTATCTTTAGCCACAGCAACCACCAACGCCTCGCGGCTAGGGGTTCTCTTATGCGAGGTCCCCTCGCTATTCTCAATAGGCAGAGTGTCGGGGATGCCAGCCCCTCTTGGAGGTTCATCTAAGTGCTTAGTTTTTGCACGTCTCTTAGAGCCACTCGGGCCTGCATCAGAAGGGGCAGCCATTTCAGGAGGGGAGACCGGAACTGCCTTGGCAGCGGGGAGTCCCTGAACAGAAGCTACCGCTTCATCCATAGTCCTGCGAAAAGATAATGACAAGGTAGACACAGCCGAGGACAGAGATCGGGAAATGGAGGCCTGGAGTGCGGTCTCCAATGCCGCGAATCTAGAGGCTGATCTCGATCGTTTTTTAGGAGGAGGGGGGGGGAGGCAAAGGCATCCGAGCGATCGGAGTGCCGGGAACCAGAAGCCGAGTCAGATTCCTCGACTAGGGAAGCCCCACTACTCTTAGATTGGCCGGAATGGGTCATGTCTAGTGATCGGGCTCCGTCTGACAGCGTGAATGTCCCGGAATATCGGATGCCGCATGCGGACACGTGATCTCAAGATGGCCGCCGGGATCCCGTTCGATCTCGCGGGAACCCAGCCAGCCTCAGTGGAGCTACGAAGTCGCGCGCTGCGCGCCCAGCCCCAGTGGTACCGCAATGCCGGTACAAGACAACCTACCCTGTAATAGGGAAAAATAAGCCAGCAGCCGGTTGGAAAACTCCGAGCGGACTGTGGAAGCCCGCTAGAGTTTACCCGCCGGGCGGGTAGCCAACCCCCGCGGTTATAGCCGGGGAAAGTCGGCACCCTGAGAAAATACTATATAAATAAACAATCAAGGCATATAAAATATTATACACAATATATAAGAATAACTAGATATAACCAGAAGGTAAATGGGAGATACTCATCTGGTCTGTAGCAGGAGCAGTAAAGAAAGAGGGCGTGACTGCTCCAGCCCAGACGATTTATAGACTTGGGGGCGGGGCTTACAGACTGGGAGTATACCCCACGTTGGGGGCTTGTTTTATGTTTTTTTCTTGTTCTTTATTGTCACTGTTCTTTACTGCTGTGGGTGCAATAAAGAAAGGGATTGCAAATATGAAGCCTCCGAGCCTGCCTTAAAATCTAGTTTACCTGGGGAGTTTTTTAAAAAAACATATATTAAAAGTTGCGTTTTTTTTTTCTGTTTTTCTCCCGTGCTCGGCTTTTTCCGTCGGCTGGTCACGGTCTGTTCTGGTCGTCGGCTGTTTGAGGATTGATTCGGTGGTCTGTTTGGCGGATCGTCAGCAGGTTTACGACTGCATTCGGCGGTTATGCAGCGGTTTGAGGTGTTTGAGGTGTTTGATGGATCGATTTTTCTGCACTTTGGGGACCCTGCAATGAATGATGAATTCACCCCCAGTTTCTACAGAGACGGGGAATGAAAGAAACACAGGGCGAAAAAGGGAACTCAGAGAGGGACAACAAAGAAAAACACAGACAGCAAGAAACGAGAAAAACAAGATGAAGCCGAAAAAGCACAAGAATAGGTGGTGAGAGAGAGCACGCACAAGAGACAGCTCAAGAGTGTGAGGGACTCTGAGATGGTATCTAAATCCTAGCAAAATAGTATCCATGGTAACAAGGTAACCATGGCAACCCGTTTCTATGGTAACCACGGCAACCGTGGTTTCCACGGCAACCGGAAACCACGGTTGTCGTGATTACCTGGTTTCCACGGCAACCGGGGTTTACATGGCAACCAGGTAACCACGGCAACCGGGGTTTCCACGGCAACCGGAAACCATGGTTGTCGTGGTTACCTGGTTTCCACAGCAACCAGGTAACCGTGGAAACCACGGTTGCCGTGGTTACCTGGTTTCCACGGCAACCGTGGTTTCCACGGCAACCGTGTAACACCGCAACCGTGGTTTCCATGGTAACCATGGCAACCGTGGTTTCCATGGTAACCATGGCAACCGTGGTTTCCATGGTAACCATGGCAACCGTGGTTTCCATGGTAACCACGACAACCGTGGATTCCACGGCAACCAGGTAACCACGGCAACCGTGGATTCCGCGGCAACCAGGTAACCACGGCAACCGTGGATTCCGCGGCAACCAGGTAACCACGGCAACCGTGGATTCCACGGCAACCAGGTAACCACGGCAACCAGGTAACCACGGCAACTGGAAACCACGGTTGCCATGGTTACCTGGTTTCCACGACAACCGTGGTTTCCACGGCAACCGGTAACCACAGCAACCGTGGTCTCCATGGCAACTGTGGTTTCCACGGCGACTGGAAACCACGGTTGCTGTGGTTACCTGGTGCCGTGGAAACCACGGTTGTCGTGGAAACCAGGTAACCAAACCGTGGTTTCCAGTCGCCGTGGAAACCAGTTGCCATGGAGACCACGGTTGCCGTGGTTACCAACTGTGGTTTCCACGGCGACTGGAAACCACGGTTGCCATGGTTACCTGGTTTCCACGACAACCGTGGTTTCCACGGCAACCAGGTAACCACGGCAACCGTGGTTTCCACGACAACCAGGTAACCACGGCAACCGTGGTTTCCACGGCAACCAGGTAACCACGGCAACCAGGTAACCACGGCAACCGTGGTTTCCACGGCAACCAGGTAACCACGGCAACCGGGTAACCACGACAACCGTGGTCTCCACGGCAACCGGGTAACCACGGCAACCGTGGTTTCCACGGCGACTGGAAACCATGGTTGCCATGGTTACCTGGTTTCCACGACAACCGTGGTTTCCACGGCAACCGGGTAACCACGGCAACTGGAAACCATGGTTGCCATGGTTACCTGGTTTCCACGACAACCGTGGTTTCCACGGCAACCAGGTAACCACGGCAACCGTGGTTTCCATGGCAACCGTGGCAACCGTGGTTTCCGTGGCAACCGTGGTTTCCGTGGCAACCGTGGTTTCCGTGGCAACCGTGGTAACCGTGGCAACCGTGGTAACCGTGGTTTCCGTGGCAACCGTGGTTTCCGTGGCAACCGTGGTTTCCGTGGTTTCCACGGCAACCGTGGTTTCCACGGCAACCGCGGTTTCCACGGCAACCGCGGTTTCCACGGCAACCGCGGTAACCGCGGCAACCGGGTAACCGCGGCAACCGGGTAACCGCGGCAACCGGGTAACCGCGGCAACCGCGTGTTCCACGGCAACCGCGGGTTCCACGGCAACCGCGGGTAACCACGGCAACCGCGGGTAACCACGGCAACCGGGTAACCACGGCAACCGTGGTTTCCACGGCAACCGGGTAACCACGGCAACCGTGGTTTCCACGGCAACCGGGTAACCACGGCAACCGTGGTTTCCACGGCAACCGGGTAACCACGGCAACCGTGGTTTCCACGGCAACCGGGTAACCACGGCAACCGTGGTTTCCACGGCAACCGTGGTTTCCACGGCAACCGTGGTTCCCACGGCAACCAGGCAACGGGTAACCACGGCGACCGTGGTTTCCACGGCAACAGGTAACCACGGCGACCGTGGTTTCCGCGGTAACCGCGGCGACCGGGTTTCCACGGCAACCAGGTAACCGCGACGACCGGGTTTCCACGGCCACCCGGGTTTCCACGGCCACCGGGGTTTCCACGGCCACCGGGTTTCCACGGCCACCGGGTTTCCACGGCCACCGGGTTTCCACGGCCACCGGGTTTCCACGGCAACCGGGTAACCACGGCCACCGGGGTTTCCACGGCAACCGGGTAACCACGGCCACCGGGGTTTCCACGGCAACCGGGTAACCACGGCCACCGGGGTTTCCACGGCAACCGGGTAACCACGGCCACCGGGGTTTCCACGGCAACCGGGTAACCACGGCCACCGGGGTTTCCACGGCAACCGGGTAACCACGGCCACCGGGGTTTCCACGGCAACCGGGTAACCACGGCCACCGGGGTTTCCACGGCAACCGGGTAACCACGGCCACCGGGGTTTCCACGGCAACCGGGTAACCACGGCCACCGGGTTTCCACGGCAACCGGGTAACCACGGCCACGGGGTTTCCACGGCAACCGGGTAACCACGGCAACCGGGTAACCACGGCCACCGGGGTTTCCACGGCAACCGGGTAACCACGGCCACCGGGGTTTCCACGGCAACCGGGTAACCACGGCCACCGGGGTTTCCACGGCAACCGGGTAACCACGGCAACCGGGGTTTCCACGGCAACCGGGGTTTCCACGGCAACCGGGGTTTCCACGGCAACCGGGTAACCACGGCAACCGGGGTTTCCACGGCAACCGGGTAACCACGGCAACCGGGGTTTCCACGGCAACCGGGGTTTCCACGGCAACCGTGGTTCCCACGGCAACCGTGGTTCCCACGGCAACCAGGTAACCATGGCAACCAGGCAACAGGTAACCACGGCAACCGTGGTTTCCGCGGTAACCGCGGCGACCGGGTTTCCACGGCAACCAGGTAACCGCGGCGACCGGGTTTCCACGGCCACCGGGGTTTCCACGGCCACCGGGGTTTCCACGGCCACCGGGTTTCCACGGCCACCGGGGTTTCCACGGCAACCGGGTAACCACGGCCACCGGGGTTTCCACGGCAACCGGGTAACCACGGCCACCGGGGTTTCCACGGCAACCGGGTAACCACGGCCACCGGGGTTTCCACGGCAACCAGGTAACCACGGCCACCGGGGTTTCCACGGCAACCGGGTAACCACGGCCACCGGGGTTTCCACGGCAACCGGGTAACCACGGCCACCGGGGTTTCCACGGTAATCACGGTAACCGCGGCAACGTGGTTTCCACGGCCACCAGGTAACCACGACAACCGTGGCTTCCACGGACACCAGGTAACCACGACAACCGTGGCTTCCACGGACACCAGGTAACCACGACAACCGTGGCTTCCACGGACACCAGGTAACCACGACAACCGTGGCTTCCACGGACACCAGGTAACCACGACAACCGTGGTTTCCACGGACACCAGGGCACCACGACAACCGTGGTTTCCACGGACACCAGGGCAACTATGGTCTCCATGGATTTATTTGGCGAGAGATGCTAATGCTATTCAACAATTGTTTTTTTTTTTTTTTGTTTTTGGTTTTTTAGGCCCAGCAATTCAATTTGCTGCAGCAGTGTCATTGAACGCTGTGGATGCGAATTTCAAAGTAAAATGGCAGATTTCTTAATTTAAGATTCATATTGTTTTTCGTATGACTCGGACAACAGTTGAGGTTTTGTATGCACACACCATAAATGTTTTTATTGAATAAACATTATGTTTACTTCTGAAACAAAATAGACATATATTACAGTTCACGTGCAGGGGTAAATAATAAATTAATTAACATTGCCGTACTGAATTGTTACTTGCTTCATGGCGGCGGCCATCTTTACTACGTCACACTCAGCTACTTGCAGCATCTCCTCGGGTCGCTGCATGTGCTAAGTTAGGCTAGGGTCAGACGAACGCATTTTTCGCGTCGTCCGTGAAAGAGTGCATTCGAACGAATGGACGTATTTAAGGAATACGCGATAGCGGTCATACGATGCGCATTTTCGTCCGTGATTTTGTACGGATCATCCATAAAACACTTTTTGCGTCTGGACGTTATGTAGGCCAGACATGAGCAGCGTCTGACGTCTCCTAATGCCGCTAGCGGAAGCAGCGCACTCTGTACGTCAGTACTAGCGGTTTCACATTTTCGAAAAAATGTGTTTGCCGCTTGTGTTGCCCGGCCGAACTTTCGTGCGGCAGTACTTCGTGTATTGGCCGTCATTAGCTGCTGCTACGGCCGTGATAAAGTGCGGCTGCACGCACGTTCACACTGCACTCGTCTGACCCCAGCCTTGGCAGTGCTCAGCGGCAGAACGGCGTTCAATGGCAAGTTGCTAACTTAGCACTTGCAGGGGCTGAGGTATTGAACGCGCCTCAGGAGTTCCAGTCTGTGTGGATCTTGTGATGTCACCTCCTCACTCAGCCTCCAATCCACCACTGCTCCTACTCACTTTATTTTTTTTTCAACATAATTTATTGAATGCACATCATATCAAAGTACATCACTTGTATACAAACATCACCCTGCCTTAGTATGAATTAATTAGTATACTATCTTACAAAGACGCATCATAAGCATCCATTTTTTTCTTTTTAACATTCCTAACGAAAGAAATAGCGTAAAGAGAAAAAAAAGGGCCGAGCCTCTTTCTCCCCCTAAGTCAGATAACAAAAATAACCCACATCTAAATATGTCTATACGGATATTATATATGTATAAATACAACCCAAAAAGAATAAAAAAATATATAAACCCGCTACAGTCCTGACTCCAGCCATGGCCCCCAGGTTTTATTATATAAAGGTAATGTAAAGTGGACCAACGCAGTCAGCTCATCCATAACCTGGGTATCCCTAATTTTTTTATATTTAAGATTTCTATTTTGAAAAGTAATGGTCACATAACGACCTGCAAGGTTGGCCTCGCAGGGCCGAAAGGCAAGCAAATATAATAAAAGCATAAAGCAATAGGAAGGGGGGGTCTCAAGAAAGCATCTATACGTGCAAAAATAAGGGGGTGGCATATTTCTCAGTAAAATGTGAAAGTCCTCAGAATTTTTTCTTTTATATTTTTCCTTGTCAAAAACCAGCAGAGTCCACAAAAAGAAGTGTCATATTAACAAGGGGGCAATTCTCAAAAGGGAACAAAAGAAAAACAAAAAAAAACAACCTCACAGTAAAATAAATCAAATGTCTGCAAGAAAGTATAAAGGAAATAAAAGCGTGTCTATAAAATTTCAAAGGTGAAAACTCTGCAGATGAAGCACGTCAAGGAAGGGGTCACATCCAAATAAGATACTGAGCAGCGGGGATGGAAGAGGGGAAATGCAGCCTAGAAGGGGGATTGCCGCAACAGGGATTGGGCCTGAACCAGGGCAGGAAGATGGGACTGTCCTCTTCAACCCGTGTCGAGTAAAAAGGCGGTAGTGCAGCTTTGTCGGGCCGATGCACCTTCCAAAGGCCACGTCGGAAACGCATCCCCCGGTCTACCCCATTCCTAGCGAGGGCTACTTCACAGGGCCAGGATCGGCACACTAGCCCACCAGCAGACAGCCTTCCAGAACGTTGCATCATCCGCAGCTTAGAGTGCTCGGGGGGGGGTATGCGATGGGTAGAATCTCTTCTTTAGGCTGCAGCAGGTCCCTGTCAGGTAGCCCTGGATTCTGTGCTGGAGACGGAAAAGCCTCCAGCGGCATGACATCTGGGTCACTAATCTCGCTCATCATCCCCTCGGCAGCGATCTCCAGATCCCCATCCCCACGAGCAGGTAAGGCCTCTTCCAACCGGGGAGCCGATGTACTGCTGCAGCTGTGCAAGATCGGAGACTTCGCCACCCGGCAGCTCCTCAGCGTGGCCAGCATCCGGCGCAAGACATCCCCAGTAAGCGGGCTGTCAGCATCCTCCCCCGCCAGTATTCCTAGACAGGCGTCTAGGCCTGAAGTCAGGATACTCTCACCTCCAAGGAGAGGGGGGGGGGGATCGGTCTCTCCACCTTCCCGCAGGTCCACCCGCCGTTCCCGCAGGTCTGTCATCTGGGTCAGCCAGGAGACGGGGGCCCTCCGGCTCCATTGCTGTCTGCTTAAGCCTGGTCTGGGGCGAGACGGTCGGACGAGCAAGGTCGGTAGACTGTTGAAGCCAGGTGACAGGCTGCAAGATGGCCGCCGGCGTCGTGTTGCCGCCACGAGGCATTATCTGCCCAAGGTCTCTGGTCCGGAGGGGGGAAACCAAACGATCTCCGGACTGCATTGTACCGAGGGCCAGCCGCTCGGGGACCTTTTGGAAGGTAAAAGTCATAGAAGAAGTCAGCAAAGGGTTCCTGTGTGGAGAGGACGTGCGGAGCTCCACCGAGACACATCCGCTCCCTGTAGCAGCCGGCCCCGCCCCCCCGGTATCCCTAATTTTAGCATAGACTTTAGCCATCTTTGGTACTTGTGGCTGCCGCCAAACTTCTGCCACCGCTCGTCTAGCAGCCAATGTAATTTTGGCCAGTAACCTATTCTCCTGAAACGTAAACCCTGTGACCGGTCTGGAGAGCAGGAATGCCCAAGGGTCCATAGGAACATATTTATTCAATATTGACTGCAGCAAATCTCGTATTTCCCTCCAATATGATACCATAAACGGACAGGTCCACCACATATGAAAATAAGAACCACACATATCACATAATCTCCAACAGACATCTGGGATATTTGGGTTCATATGCGCTATTTTATCCGGGGTAACATACCATCGCATGATAGTCTTAATCGACTGTTCTTGTAAGGAGGCACATACAGACACCGAGCTTGACCTGTCCCATATATCCAGCCAGTCTTCTGGGTCCAATGTTTCACCTATACAGTTGTGTTCAAAATTATTCAACCCCCACTGAAATTGAGTGTTTTGGCCAGTTTGACATTGATTTTGATCATTCAGTCATCTTGCTTACAATTAACTCAAAGAGGCACGTGTAGGTCAGACAAATATAACATAACATTTATAATGAAATAACCACAAATGTCTTTTCTGTGCTCACATCATTATCAGTTTTATTCAACCCCCAAGTGACATTCAATCTTAGTACAACATCCTTTTACAGTTATAACAGCTTTTAAACGTGAAGCATAGCTTGACACAAGTGTCTTGCAGCGATCTACGGGTATCTTCACCCATTCGTCATGGGCAAAAGCCTCCAGTTCAGTCACATTCTTAGGCTTGCGCACTGCAACTGCTTTCTTTAAGTCCCACCAGAGGTTCTCAATCGGATTTAAGTCAGGTGACTGCGATGGCCACTCCAAAATGTTCCAGCCTTTAATCTGCAACCATGCTCTAGTGGACTTGGAGGTATGCTTGGGATCATTGTCCTGTTGAAAGGTCCAACGTCTCCCAAGCCTCAGGTTTGTGACGGACTGCATCACATTGTCATCCAATCTCCTGGTACTGAAGAGAATTCATGGTACCTTGCACACGCTGAAGCTTCCCTGTACCTGCAGAAGCAAAACAGCCCCAAAGCATGATTGACCCCCCGCCATGCTTCACAGTAGGCAAGGTGTTCTTTTCTTCATAGGCCTTGTTCTTCCTCCTCCAAACATAGCGTTGATCCATGGCCCAAACAGTTCTAATTTTGTTTCATCAGTCCACAGAACACTATCCCAAAACTTCTGTGGTTTGTCCACATGACTTTTGGCATACTGCAGTCGACTCTTCTTATTCTTTGGAGACAGCAAGGGGGTGCGCCTGGGAGTTCTGGCATGGAGGCCTTCATTACGCAGTGTGCGCCGTATTGTCTGAGCTGAAACTTCAGTACCCACATCTGACAAATCTTTTCTCAGTTCCACAGCAGTCACACGGGGACTTTTCTCCACTCTACGCTTCAGGTAGCGCACAGCAGTCGAAGTCAGCATCTTCTTTCTGCCACGACCAGGTAGCGTTTCAACAGTGCCCTTTGCCTTGAATTTGCGAATGATGCTTCCTATGCGCTCTCTTGGTATGTTTAACATCTTTGCAATCTTCTTATAGCCATTGCCCTTCCTGTGAAGAGTAATCACCTCTTCTCTTGTCTTCCTGGACCATTCTCTTGACTTCACCATGTTTGTAACCACACCAGTAAATGTCTAGAAGGAGCTGAGTATCACAGTCATTTTAAAGCTGCCTAATTGGTGCTTATTATGCTTTATTGCTGCTCCGTGACATCCACAGGTGTTTTCAATACCTGATTGAAAACACTTGAATGAACCTCTGTTCTTCAGAGTGGTAGTCTTTAAGGGGTTGAATAATTGTGTCAATGAAGAATTCACAAAAGAAACATTTACTACTGTATTACAAAACCAATTGATGTCATTTTAGTTGCATATGGTTCTTTAAAAAGTCCTTGTAGGATTTCATTCTGAATACAATTACAAATGTACACTAAATTCCATAAAACCCTTTATAGCATTGGGGGTTGAATAATTTTGAACACAACTGTATCTCTTTCCCATGCACGAATATATAATTCTCTCCAGTCCAACAACAATGTCAATTCTCTATATATAATAGATATAAGTCCCTTCGGGTATGTGCGATTCTTACAAAGGCGCTCAGAAAATGTTGAATTAGACACAGCTGCTGCTTGGACATGGGGGCGCGTAGCAAAAGATTGTAATTGCTACAGATGCAAGAATGATAGCATTCTCACTTCTGATCTAGTAGCCATTTCGTCTATAGAGATTAGTGACCCATTGGGGTAAAGTTGGTATAGCCTGCACACACCTAGGTCCAGAAAGTGCCAAAGCGGTCCTATAGTAAGACCCAGCACAAATTCCTTATTACCAAAAATTGGTGTTAATGGGAACGGGAAGGAGGTCCTACTCACTTTAGATGCTGGGAGAGGCTGCCTGGGCTGAGATGCAGGCGCTGCTGTGGCCACTGGAATGCTGGACACTGGAATGCTGGACACAGCAAATAAAGGTGATGATTGTCAAATCTTTATTAAGCTTGATGCCCCCTGGTCTGAGGTCTAGTTTGTCTGCCTGGGGAGGTGGAACACAATGATTAATATAAATCTGGTGGGGATGAGGACCCTGCTCCAGAGCTTACAGTCTAAGCAGAGGGGGATACAGATTGTATATCTGTATACAGAGCCGGCTCTGTCACTGTGTATACAGAGACGGAGGGAGGGGGTGTGTATATGTGTGTATGTGTGTATGTGTAGGAAGGGGGCTGGTGTGTATGCGTGTATGTATATATGTTTGGAGGGGGGCCTGGTGTGTGTGCCAGTATGTATGGGAGGGTCATGGTTTGTGTATACAGAGATGGCCTAGAAAATGCAACACTCAGATCAGACACTTACACCTTTATTCTTGCATCATGTTTCGCAGCCTCTGAATTACTACGCTTTTATTTTATGACTGTCCCCTTCATGACATTGTCAAAAGGGCAGAATATGGATGCCATTAAAATCCCCCCCCCCCCCCGGAAAAATGTCTGTGGACGCCCATGCCCGCGTTAGACATTAAAGCGCAGTTTTTGCGCGGACATTGTAATACGACGTTCTGCGCGAAGGGTTTTGTCCCTCGCGTTAATGCGTTTTTGCGCGAGCGTTAACGTTTGCGCGAAGAATGTAATAGTGCCTGGAGTATATACTTTTTTTTTTGGAAATCCTAAATTCAGCTAATACTGGATCATGTTATGTTGAGCAACATTAAATGGTCTATGGCCTGCCACCATCTATGCAAAATACTACACCGTATATTTCAAAGAGGACTTTGTTAGTGCACGGGTCTAGGGCCAGAATGTAACATTACCATGCATGGACAAAATTCTTGACCTGCAATTCTTTGACTAGCGTATGGAGCCAATTGAGTAGAAAAGGGTAGTTTAGATTAATAATAAAAAAGGGATAATGGGGAGTGAATATGATTCAGTCTATTCACTAAGCATTGAAATTGTATGCAATTCGATTCCATTCGGGGTGTGGGGGGGCATCAATCGAGAGCGTATCCTCAATCCAAAATATTCAGTATTTTTAGAAACTATAATTCAGCTCCATAGTACACCAAGCAGTCGCTGAGCCGGATTACAGGTTTATTGCTGTAGACGTGGGCACACATGGGAAAGAGACGGAGGGATCTTCAGCAATTCAAACCTGCCACTGCAGTTGGGAGCATTGGGCGTGCATAGACACACCGCCCTACCAGGAACCGTAATAATGACACTACGTGTTCTCTTGGGGGATGAGGCATACCCACTGAAAACATACCCGATGAGGCTGTACTCAGCATCCACAGTTGGCGCATCTGAAGTAGTTTTTAATGGCTGCCTGTCCAATGCAAAACTTGTGGTGGAATGTGCTTTTGGTATCATGACCAGCAAATCGAGACCTTTTACATTGAAAAAGAGGGGAGCAGCAAGTGGCACCTTTCGCAACCCCCCCCCCCCAGAGTAGTACCTGGAAGGAGATTTACTCATGTCAGGTAAAATAGGGGGATAATTTCCACAATAAACACCCAGGAGAAATTCAAGGTTTTCTTTTTCACCGAAGAGGTGGACATGTGAACACTTAAGTTATGTTACGTTTTGTATGGTTTGTTATATTTCTTTGGCCTAATGTTTATATGGTTATATACATTGTATTTTGTGTAGCCTACTTTTATAGTTTGATAGAATATACTTTTTTATATTTGTTAAAGTTTCAAAAATTCACATATGTATGAATTATTGGATCATAATTACTTTTGGCGCCAATTTCCACTGCGACTTTCTCCCACAGCTTTCGCTGGACGTCTGATGTGGTAACGCTTGTCACGCATAGCCCACAAAGGACTGAGCTCACGCGCAATACTGTTAAATAAAAACAACAAAGTGCATTAAAATGAGTTTAATAACAAAAGGTCCTTTTGAAAACATAATGAAGAGGGCAATATTACATTCTTAACTTTGAGATTAAGTGGCCCTATCGTTGGCCGACCATATTACTATCCGAACGCTATGGGTAAAAAACCCGTTAGTGCATCAGAGATTGTGCTTTTAAGTTCGAGCTTACTGTACTTTGAGTTCCCTATCCACCTTGGCTTCCCCGTTTTAGCAGGTGGAATGTAATACAGGGTCTGTTACTGGGGGGGGGGCAGAGAAATATATATAAATTTAAATAAATAAATAAACTGACCCAGGCGGAGGTATGGCAATATACTGAGCAACAAGCCGCAGAAATCCTACGGCCACAAACTGATTCGGATTTGCCGAGCACAAAACTTACATCAGAAGTGGTACGTGGGGGGGCGAAGCTGACCCCCAATGGGACAGGACGCATTCTGCTGAGCTCTGTGGCTGACCTCTTGTTTTTTGTACTACTTTTGCGTCCCCCCGTCTGCTTTGAGACCTCTTTCTGCAGTGCCTTGCCTTCCGAAGTTGGGGTACTAGTGCTGAACTGATTTGTGGGGTCCTCTGACGACATCAGGGACGGATCTGGGTTTCGGGCCTAGTTTCGGCCTGCATCTGGTGGCCATTTCTGGAGCCTGCTGCCTCAATTTGGACTGCTGCCTTGTCACAGGCTCTCGTGTGCATCATCTGTTACCCCCTTATCCCGGAGGCTGACCTGCTTGCCTGCGCAGATGTCTAATCCGGATCTGATCCCACTCACGCGGGGTATGCTGGCGGCCCTCATGGCGGAGTTCCTCGAGGCCTGGTTGCTGGATAGACATGAGGCTGGCTGGTGTTCTGAGGTGGTCCCGCCGCTGGTGAATGCTGTGCGACCCGAGGTGAAACCGATAGGTGTGGAGCCCTACGGCACTCCTACTGATGGCTCTGGCAACCTGGACGGCACCCTTTCTCCCCTCCCCCCTCCCCCCTGACCGGGGACGTTGTGGATTTACCTGCTGACTCACCCGTGCCCAGGATCGGAGTCAAGTCCCCTGACTACTGGAGTTCGACAGGGCCTGTGGACATCCTGCCTTCCTTTGGAGCACCAGAGTGGTGTGGTGATGGCAGTTATCCTGCTGCTGCTGCAGCTCTGCTGCAGGATCGACACCGTGCAGGTCTCCCTTTTACTGCTGAACTGGGGTCCCGTGGCAATGATCGTGTGGCCCTGGTCGCGGGGGTTTGGGGGATCTGTGTCATGGTTTTTTTACATTTGGACACTGGCTGAGAAATGTTCCATTCCTACTGATTCCTGCCATTTTCCCCTATTTCTGACCCTGGACTTGTGGCCTACACCCCTTTTTTAATGCTGAGACCCCGTTGTTAATGCTGAGACCCATCGCTGTGGTACCCCCTGTTCGGGCGCTCGTCTTTCTAGCGGACTATATTGCCGGTTTGAGTGATATTCTTGGTGAAGTTATTGGGGCACCGGGATTCTCCAGACCCCTCCCCCTCCTTTTTGTGTGGGACACTGGGTTGCCCTGGGTGTGCCACCTGTGTGGCAACCATGGCTCTGGCCGTATCTCTTGGCCCCAGGTCTCCCGGTCCTCTGGCCTCTTCCATGGCCCTCGGTCCTTTATTGGGTTGCCGGGGTGTGCCAGGAATGCCTTTTTCTTGGACAGTCCCCACCCGTACACCTTTTTTTTTTTTTCCTCCCTATCGCTCTCCCTTTACCTCTCCTGTTTTTTCCCTGAAGCCCTCCTGCGTCTCCTCCTGGATCGTTTGTACGATACACCCGGACTGTTTTTCTTTTTTTTTCTTTTTTTTTTCTTTTTCTTGATGCCTACCCTGCTGACCTTCTTTTTTTTTTCGATAACAAAATTTATTTTATTTTATCATTTAGTTCTAACATAGAAAATGTATAA
This sequence comes from Leptobrachium leishanense, assembly GCA_009667805.1. Taxonomy (NCBI): domain Eukaryota; kingdom Metazoa; phylum Chordata; class Amphibia; order Anura; family Megophryidae; genus Leptobrachium; species Leptobrachium leishanense. The sequence continues at coordinate 105,511,797 of CM019069.1, read as the reverse complement.
TGTACATAGCATTCGTGAAAGAACTTAGATATCAAAAAGGTATGCATGGATAGACAAGGCATCCGACAGGTTGTTGAAGTCTTCATAGCGAACAAAGTGAAATTGTAAGAGGGCATATAAATTATTGTTATGGGATGTTTTCCCAAGTTCTTCCACGCGTTTCAGATCGTTCGAGTTATCTTTAGCCGGTAGATGTTCAAAATCGTGTCCGTGCGATCGTAAGCATAGTGTGAGAAGGACTGGTAGCATGAAAGAGTGAAATTTAAAGAGGATATGTTCAGATGGGGAAGGATAGCTAGAAGTGTGATGGAAGGAGGACAAATGACAATTCATAGAAGGGATCGTGAGGTGTAAACATAGAGATAAGAGAGAGAAGAAAGAGATGTAAAGAGGGGAGGAGGGGAAGGAGAGCGGGTAAGAGTGAGGAAAAGGGGGGCGTGGGTAGTCGGATTACGTGCCATATTTATTTGATCAATCAAAGAGGGAGGGGATATACAAATGAATGTTATTAAATATGTGGGCTTTCTTATGCCGTGCAAGCAATAGGTCATGATCTTTATATTAACCTTTAAGGGGCATCATGTCAATCCAGGAGACCCATCCAGTATTGCCAGTGCAGTACCCCACTCCCTGGAGAAGTCACGTAAATCTGCCGTTGCCAGAGTAGTGTCCCAATAAAACCATGTATTTGTAAAGGCCTGTCTGGCTTTGTCAGAGAATACTAAGGTCTCTTCAGCACGTTGTAGGTCTCAGACTTTTTCAACTAGTTCTGCAACAGTGGGGAGTATGGGTGAACGCCAATGTCTTGGGACTAATGCTCTAGCGCAGAGCAGTACTCTCAATAATATGGAGCGCTTTAGACCACTCATTGAACCTTCGACTTGTAATAAAAGATAGACCTCCAGACTAAACCGAGGCGTATGATCTGTGAGTTTCGTCAATAAGAAGGAAATCAGTTTCCAGTAAATTTTGAATTCGTGGGCAATCCCACCATATATGTAAGTAAGAACCGATCTGTGAGCAGTCTCGCCAACAGGATGGGTCTCCATTCTCAGAGATTTGTGCCATGAGGAGAGGAGTTCGATACAAGAAGAATATTATTTTAAAGGAGTTTTCCCTAAGTGCTGAAATTCGAGAACCTTTGAGTCAGTTGTAATGTTTTAGACCATTGCTCTGTGGACATGGGTATATCTAGTTCTTTCCCATCTACCCATATAGGAGGGAATATGATCATCTACCTTTTGTAGAAGCTTGTATAGTGCTGAAATGCTATGATCTAATTGTAAGCCCATCGCACAGAATTTTTCAAAGGGGGCGGAATAAACGAGTTACCAGGTAAGCGGTGTAGGTATAATCTCAAAGTATCTAAGAATGAAACCGGTGTTAAGGGGTCTAAATTGTTTAGGTCTACAAATTGTCCTTCTCGGAGTACATGACGTACCTGAAAGCGCGGTTCATCAGTAAACCTCTGGAACGATCTGCTAACCCCTTCTGGGAAGTCAGAATTATGAATCAGCGGGAGAAGTGGTGAGGGGGCAGATGAAAGAGCGAATTTACTACGTATCGAGTGCCACACCGAAAGTGTTGCTGAGATCGAAGAGTCTGGTATTACCTTGTGTTTGAGTAAAGGTGTTCTAATCCATGAGATTGCCCATAGGGGAATACCTGCGAGGGAAGTTTCTAAATCTTGCCAGCGTTGGTCGGAGTCGTAAGACATCAATCCACTACACGTGTCAAATGAGATGCATAATAGTACCATTTCATGTCTGGCAAGGCCAGACCTCCAGAGTGCTTGGGCAATGTGAGGGTCCTATATTGTATTCGGTAACTCCTATTGGGCCAGATAAAGCGATTGAATAGGGATCGTAGGGAACGGAAAAAAGCTGCGGGGAGTAAGACCCTGCTGACCTTTTGTCGTTATTTGTTTTGGTTTTGTTCATATATGTTTTTGGATGACATGTCTTGGTCCTGCGAGGCCATTTCCTGACTATTTGTCTGCTATACCTGTCTGTGCAACTTCAAAAATAATTAAAAAAAAAAAAAAAGTGGTACGTGATCTGGAAAAATTGAAACAAAAGGAGATAGACTTTGAACTGCATGCCACATATCTCTTGGACTATTATCGGATGAAAAAAATTCACCAAGGTTTTCGAATTCGGAATCTACCTACGATCGGGAGGAATAATCCGGAGATGTGTAGAAAATGGATTGCGATCTTGAAAAAATGTTCGCTTGATCTGATGCTTCTCGTGGTTGAAGTTGGTAGGGAAATAAAAATCTTACTCGAGTATACCGCTAGATTTTGGTGACAAAAATTTACCATAAAATTGGAGGGGTCGCGTTCTATTAGACATCTGCATCGCGTGTAGAAAAAAATAAAAAAAATAAAAATTGCCCTGCTCTGGATCCCAAGTCTCCCGGAAGTTCCGGTAGTCTCGTGGCAGTGAATGCGGGCTCCCTGATCCTTGCAAACACTTCAGGAAGATCCGGGAGAGGTGGGATCCATCACGGTCAGAGGGCACGCTCGGTTTAAGCCAATCATTCACCTCGCTCGCCTCCGCTGGCCATCTAAATCGTTAGTGAAGACGGCCATCTGTCGGATATAATCTCTGCACGTGAATACAACACGTTCTATATATTGGACTTCTCAGCCAAGCCTCCAATATGTCTATATTGGACTATCTCGGCAGTTGCCTCCAATATATCAGGGATTATTATTTCATAAGAAATTTATACGAGACACAAATATCAATCGTTTATATTTCCTAGGACTTCTCCTAAATTCTCTTAATTGTCTGTGTTTTGCTTTGAAAAATACAATAATCGGACAAAAACATATTTATTACGTATACAAAAAAGTTTCAAATCTCATATCATAAACAAAAATTTATAAACCACAATCCATCTGCACATAAAAACTAGCTTCACAATATATGCATCTCCGGTTAGCAACTGCATATATGATTAATATCATTTACCTTATCAGTTAGTTACTAATACACAAATGGTTAATAAACATTTTTGCTTAATACAACATACATTTCCCAGCAAACAATGTTTAACCAGCCAGCTCTTATAGAGATATATATATATATATATCTCTATGCTACATGGATCAACAAAAGATGAGCTAATTTAAAAGGATAAGTAATAAAATTTATTTAGTGAATCCTCCCCTAATCTCGCGAATTAAACTTCTAATCTTTTTATTTTGTAGTTATATAATTCCTTGCTTATTAAATTTAATCACAGTAATTTCCAGATTCAATATATATATTGGTATCAATCTTACAACATTTCTCTAGAATAAATCCTTATATCCACTTCTTCACATCTTTATCTGCAGAATAAAGATATTTAGATTCTGGATCTAACCGTATCTGAGAAATCTCAGTCTATGTTGCAAGAATATCTACAAATATATATATAATTACATAAATTCCTTAATTTCATACATTACCTCTCCAATCTGGATTTTGATAAGTCTTGGAATTTTCTATATGATGCTTTGTTTTGGAATATGTGAAGATTATCGATATCAGATAATCAATGCATGTGAGTTAGAGATTTGGTGAGAGTCTTGATTGCCTCATCTCCTGGGATCTGCCTGCATCGTGGTGTGAGTCCCTGAATGTTGGAATCTCGGACTCTTATGCGGGAATGCCCTGACTGCATTGTCGGATCTTCAATTCTAGTCCATTTGACGTCACTAGCAATATTTTTGATACATCAAATCTAATATTTACTATCCTCTAGAGGGCAGTATTGCACTTAATTCCACCATTTCTTTTTATTTCTTATCTCCCAGTGTCAGAGGTCAATCTATACACAATGACTTCTTCTCTCAGTATAGACACGGTGTCTCTACCTGTCATACCTAATTTATATCCCTATCAGCTGAATTATTTTCTGGTTAACTCAACAGAATCTATTCTTTAGTAATTTTTATTATTTACCAATTATATACTTTCTACAATATTTATTGGAGTATACATTTCCTACTGTAAATATAATAAAATATACCTTGATTATAAACATATATTTTGTGAATATATATTACCTTACAAAAATATTAACTCTTATATTCCTGTACCCAAAAGACAGAATATCTTTTGTTTTAAAACTTAAGACAGACCAATAAATTTAATTATGACAGGTCTTAGCAATTAGCATTATCACACAAAGACATTTTAGATTCCTTCATGTCTGGCACTTCTAAAAAAAAAAAAAAAAAAAAAGACTTCACCCAGGAATGAACTCTGTAAAAAAAAAAAAAAAAAAAAAATCTCGTTCTTTTCTAAACCTAGAGAAAATTGAAAGAAAAGACTGTCTTTAAAAACAAAATGGCTACAGGCATCCATTTTACCTTTTTCCTTTCTGTAATATACCCGACACATCTAAATTGCTAGTGAAGCTGGCAGCTTCATACTTAGTAACCACTGCAATCATTCTAGAGCAGAGCACCCTGGCCTGAGAGGTAGCCTGACTGTGTTAAGAGAACCTGGAAAGGGGGGCGGAGTTTGGTGGTCTGGGTGATTAGATGTGTTTCTCTAGAGCTCCGCTGCACTGGCTCTATATGGACTATTTTGCAGACCCCACCACCCTTTATTGGCGCCCACCTGATCCCCATGTTATCTGGGACTGGCTGATGCACGACCTGTGAGTCTCTCAGTGCTTACAGCTCTGATCGAGTGATTTTCGCAGCTGCAAGGTTATACTTGGCGGCCATTCTGAGGCCTAAGTGGTTCCCAAAGCTCGGACGCGTGCTGAGGCTCCTGCCTGGGTTGGATAACAGGGAAGTCCCCGCTCTGCTTCCTGTGGAACACTACATACTCCCGGCAGAGATTGAGATCTGCGACAGGTCAGTGGAACATGGGGAAGAAGTACTGCCCGCCAGAGGGTCCCCGGCAACAGGACATTCGTGACACGATGGATGCGAACTGGAGATGGACATGCCAGGGCTCCCCCGTACGCAGTACCCTCACTACAGGATCATCGGCAGAAGATGAACCCTACTGGCCGGAGGCCGAGCTGGTTCCTCAGAGTGAGACCCGACCACAGGCATCGGGTAAGGGGCGTGCGGAGATTGCGGCGGAGCCGGTGATACCACGCTCTGCAACTACAGCAACATCTCCAATGCAGGGTGCAGCGCAGGAGGATTCACGGGCCTTGCCGGCAACCGCCGGAGATGCTTTATTGCCTTCAATTCAACGCATGTTTGAGGAGATGCGTGCTCTTTGACGCTCGGACTTCGACTCTCTTAAGGCTGGTGTCGAGTTGGTCACTGGCCGGGTCGCCATTATGGAAGAGAAGGTGGAGACCTCTATGAAGACGCAGACCCTGCTGACGACCCGACTGGAGTCTCTACAAACCCGGGTTGATATTATATCTGGGGCTGTCGAAGCACTTGAGACCCGTCACCGCTGCCGCAATATTCGGATTCGGGGGATCCCGGAGTCAGTCCCGGAGGACACTTTACTGGCGTACGCTAATAAATTGCCGGCTCATGTGTTAGACTCAGATGTAGGGACAATGGTCGTCTTCTACACCACTATGCGTATCCACAAAGCGGCAACGGCGCCGATCGATGCCCCTCGAGACGTGATCACTATAGCGAGGGATGTCGCTACCAAGCGGCATTTGATGTCGACCCCTGTTGCACGTGCAACGCTTCTCTTTGAAGGCTCCACTGTGTCGTTGTTTAATGACTTGCCGTTTGTGACTCTCTTTTAGGTCGGAGGTGTTTTCGTGAGGTGACCTCCCTTTTGAGGAATTCAGGGGTTAGGTACCGATGGGGGTGGCGGGGTCTTTATGTCTTCTTACTGATTATTATCTGTCATCCGGTCCCTACCCCGGAGGAAGCCTGGACTCTTCTTCAATCCCTAGGCATCTCGGCCGTTAACGGACCTGAGAGCTCCCGTTCACCTACGTCCGACCCACCCTGGGTAGGAGTCTGGTTTGTGCTCTTGTTTTTCCACCCTGCTAGTATGGTATGGTATGGTATGGTATGGTATGGTATGGCTTTCACTACTGTCCCTCTCTTTAATCTTTTGCAACTTCTTTTTGAGTCTATCCTCCCCTTTTATGCATCATATGAGTGTACCCCGGATGGGGCTTTTTACACAGAAACTTTTTGTTCAATTTTTGTTCACGGAGTTTTCCCCACCCCCACCTTTTACTTCCCCCTTTTTTTTTCTTTTTCTTTCGCATACTGGGTTGTCTTGGGACCGCTACTTGTGACCTGGTGCCTGTTTTGGCCTCCCGAGAGCCCAGGCCTAGTGCCAATTGTTCCCCTAGGCTCCCCCCCTGTGGTCCTTTGGCCTTAGGGGGGGTATGCCGAGGGCGGCACATTTCGGGCTTTCTGCCATTACCCTCTATTTTTCATCCGCCCTTTTCCTTTTTTGTCTCTTTCCCCCCTCCTTTTTATTTTTTTATTTTTTTTGATACATGCTAGAAGCCTTTCGATGACACTTTATTGTTTTACCGTTTTGTTCTCCTGCTGTGCGTTCAACGGTTTGCTCGTTGTCGTTGAGAATGTATGCTCTATCCTAAACTTTATTTTACTGACGGTTGATTGATTCTACGTGTCTTTTTTTTTTTTTTTTTTTTCTTCCCACTTACTATTTGATAGCACGTTTTGGCCCTGCAAGGCCTATTACTATGTGACACTTTTGTTGATTGCCCTTCGTAATTAATAAAAACTTTTAATACAAAGAGAACCTGGAAGGATTTTAATGGTTTACCGGTACAGTATAATTTTGTTCCTCGCGTTATATTCGAGTCTTGAATATTCACTCCCATAATCTCTATCCATCGCGTTATATTCGGGTCGCGTTATACTCCAGTATCTACAGGTAACCGACTTTGAACAGAAACCTGCTGATGTCTTACAAGTTCCTACATGTGAGCCCTTGATTAATAAATTGACAGCGGACCTGGAGAAATCTAGAAATGATTTTGGTCCGTTTTTAAACGTTAAAAATTGGACCGTGTAAATAATGATTACGCAGAACACCATGTTTACAAATGGCTAACAGGTGACACACAACCCTGGAGGGCACAACGCCTTCCACGGATTAAGAAACCTATGATATAAACTATTTATTATACATATGGAGAATCGGCATCCGATAGTGAGGCCATTATGCAAGAGAGACATACGAACTTTCCTGTTAACCAAACTCGGGCTAATTTTTTGGAACCAGGCTTGGGACTTATCAGAAAGCCGGTATCAGCAACTCCGGGTGCATCTCCATCTCTGTCTCCTTGGAAACCCAGAGAGGTCAGAGGGGGTACAAGTCGAATCCGAGGATCTATTGCCTATATACAATCTGTCGAGTCGGACTTTAACGCAGACTGAGATAAATGTGTTAAGTAAAGGGTTAAATTTTGTTCCAACATCTCGACCTGACCCTTTCACTTGGGAAGTCGAACAATTTTCATTGGTCCGAAAACTTAGATTAACTGAGTACTTTGGGGAGTCCTCTGTACAGTCTAGTACAAAATTTCAGCTGAAAGGTTCATTTGACCCACCAACTTTAAATGCATCAATTAAAACCTTTTGTACAAGCTGTGCAGAACGACTCCAGGGAGATGCTTAAAGAATCAAAAAAGCCTAATATTTCCGGTGAGGAACGAATGGCTATTTGTAGTTTAGCCAGGGATCCATCCATTACTATCTGCCCCGCGGATAAAGGAGGGGGGATAGTTATCCTGAATTATTAGGATTATAGACAAGAGATTTTATTGCAATTGAGCAATGAGGTTCATTCAAAATGTGATGGTGATCCTACTGCTAAATTTAGGATTGTTGGGAGGGTGCTGGAAGAGGCAAAAATGGATGGTATTAATGAAGATCCGTTATTGCTATTCCTTACGGTTACCAATCCGAGAATACCAGTACTGTATTCATTCCCGAAGATCCATAAAAATATGCAGTCAACGGCAGGTAGACCGATTGTCTCCGCTATTTCGGGTTTATTAGAACCACTTGGCAAACTATAAGACAATGTCTTAAAAGTCCCTGTGACAGCACTTGAGACCTGTGTCTGTGATACTGCAGATGTAATTAAACGTATTCGCGATCTTGTACTAACTTCTGAATCCCTACTAATTACTATGTATGACACGAGTCTATATACGAACATTCCGCTTAATGAAGGGATTGCTTCAACAAGGCAGGTACTTGAGGGGGCCTTGAATCCTCCAGAATTTCCTATAGGTTTTGTTTTGGCTTTACTAGAACTTGTATTGACGTTGAATTACTTTAGATTTGAGGATAAATTTTATGTAGAAAGGTCTGGGATATCCATGGGAGCAGCAATGGCTCCTATGTATGCCAATGGATTTATGTACTGCTACGAGGTTGCCCATATATTGCCACGGATACAGAAGGGACTCGGGATTTATCTGAGCTTTAGTGACGATATTTTTATCGTATGGAATGGTCCGATTGCGGAGATCCAGGAAATTTTGTCTGCAATAAATCAACTGGAGTGTACTATACACTTTTCCTATGAAATGAATGCAGATAAAATTAATTTCCTCACATTTGAACGGCAGCGGGCTACACTTGGGTATAGCCTCTTTAGGAAGGGAAACAGCCCGTAATACAATTTTGCAGGCCAATAGTTTTCACCCACCCAAATTAATTGAATCATTACCGTTTCTCAATTTTTGAGCGTTTTCAGGAATAACTCCAGGGAGGATATGTGAGATTCAGATAAAACAGATGTATGAGAGATTCTTACAAATGGGTTATAAGAAACCGGTATTCGATCGGGCTCTCTTCCTTGGTAGAGATAAAATGAATAATTTACAACCTCTAGCACAGAATAAAGATTTGAATAAATTGGTTTTCCCACAGACCTACAACACCCAATCGGCTAGACTTGCCAGTTGTGTTAAACGTAATTGGAATATTATCCAAGCGGATAGGAATTTACCATCGAAATGTGCTCCTACACCGTTAATGTGCTATAAAAGGAATAAAAACCTTAAGGATATTTTGGTACATACAGATCAGTTTTCCCTTTTTCGACAGCCTCATGCACAGCACCCTGGATGTTGGAGGTGCATTGCGTGCAGCTCAATGATTATCGGTAAATTTTTTCACCATCCTCATAGTGGCAAGAGATGTCAGATTAGAAATCGAATAAGCTGTACCACCAAGTTTATTGTATATAGACTCTCATGCCCTTGCGGACTCCTTTTACATTGGTAAAACTAATAATGGACTACGAGAGAGAATGGCGAATCATTCTGGTAAAGAGAATTTACAACTGGTGGCGAGACACTTTCAGGATATGCAACATTCACTGTCCTCAGTATGGGTTATGGGGATTGATCATATACCTCCCCTAGGGAGGGGGGAGCGATAGGGCATTGGAACTATTAAAAAAAGAGGCCTTTTGGATTTTGACTCTTGACACTATTGTCCCTAAAGGGTTAAATGAATGCAATAATTTACATTTGGTTTCTCCAACCTCGATAGGGAATCCTCCACACTTGTTTTTATGTTATATTTTAATATTTAATCTAGGGATGCACAGATACCACTTTTTTAAGACCGAGTACCGATACTTTTTAAAAGTACTCACCGATACAGAGTACCGATACTTTTCTTTAATGTCATGTGACGCTTTCCAATAAGAACAGACCATATAAAAATGCCCCCAGCTCACATGTATATCCCCCCTGATATATATATATTCATACTGCCCCAGCTCATGGATTTGCCCCAGCTCACACATGGATTTGCCCCAGCTCACACATGGATTTGCCCCCCAGCTCACACATGGATTTGCCCCCCAGCTCACACATGGATTTGCCCCCCAGCTCACACATGGATTTGCCCCCAGCTCACACATGGATTTGGCCCCCAGCTCACACATGGATTTGGCCCCCAGCTCACACATGGATTTGCCCCCCAGCTCACACATGGATTTGCCCCCCAGCTCACACATGGATTTGCCCCCCAGCTCACACATGGATTTGCCCCCCAGCTTATGGATATGCCCCCACAGCTCACACATGGGTATGCCCCCCCAGCTCACACATGGGTATGCCCCCCCCAGCTCACACATGGGTATGCCCCCCAGCTCACACATGGGTATTGCCCCCCAGCTCATGGATATGCCCCCACAGCTCTCACATGGGTATGCCCCCCAGCTCATGGATATGCCCCCACATCTCACACATGGGTATGCCCCCCAGCTCATGGATATGCCCCCACCGCTCTCACATGGGTATGCCCCCCAGCTCATGGATATGCCCCCACAGCTCACACATGGGTATGCCCCCCAGCTCATGGATCCCCCCCCGCGACGATACTTACCTTCCTGAGCGACGCCGGGAATGCCTCCGCGCGTGCGCTCGTTCGAAGGACCCCAGCCGTGACCACATGGGACCATGTGATCGCGGCTGGGGTCCTTCCAACGAGCGCACGCGGGGAAACTTTCCCGGCTTCGCTCAGGAAGGTAAGTATCATCGCGGAGAGCAGCTGCAGGGCCTGTCCAAATGCTCTATCGGCATTTGGACAGGCCCTGCAGCTGCTCACTGTGTTCATACTTACCTTCCTGGGCGACGCCGGGAAAGTTTCTGCGCGCGCTCGTTGGAAGGACCCCAGCCGCGATCACATGGTCCCACGTGGTCGCGGCTGGGGTCCTTCCAACGAGCGCACGCGCGGAGACATTCCCGGCGGCGCCCAGGAAGGTAAGTATTGCGGTGAGCAGCTCCAGGGGAGGCTGTCCGAATGCCGATAGAGCATTCGGACAGCCGCCGCTGCCCTTCGGATGCCGGCAAGCCAGCTCAATGCCGGCTTCCGGTATCGGAAACAATATCGGGGGTACTGCACGAGTACCAAGTACTCCTGCAGTACCCAGTATCGGCCCCGATACTGATACTAGTATCAGTATCGGTGCAACCCTAGTTTAATCACACCAGCCCCTTCCGATTTGCAGTGTATTTAGTAGGGATGCACCGATACTAGTATCGGTGCCAATTCTGCCGTTTGCACGAGTACTTGGTACTCGTGCAAAGACCCGATACACCCCCCCCCCCCAATACTGGAAGCCAGCGCTGGGCCGGCTTGCCGGTATCCATGGGGCTGGGGAAGCTGGCCGCGTGCATGAAAAGCACGCGGCCAGCGTCCCCTTCTGGCGGCAGCGATACTCATCCATCCTGAGGTCCGGACGCTTCTGTGATGCTGCCTCTCGGCTGGGGCGGCGGCAGTGCCACACGAGCTGGATGGATGGATGGATGGATGGATGGATGGATGGATGGATGGATGGATGGACGCACGCACGCGTGCTCAGTGTCCACGCGAGGCTGGGGGGGGGGCGCGCGCGCTCAGTGTCCACGCGAGGCTGGGGGGGGGCGCGCGCTCAGTGTCCACGCGAGGCTGGGGGGGGCGCGCGCGTGCTCAGTGTCCATGCGAGGCTGGGGGCATTTTTATATGAGGTCTGTTCTTATTGGAAAGTGGTCACATGGCATAAAATAAAAGTGTCAGTACTCTGAATCGGTGAGTACTTTTAAAATGTATCGGTACTCGTACTCGGTCTTAAAAAAGTGGTATCGGTGCATCCCTAGTAATTAAAAAGTTAAAGGGAAGATTGCTGAGATCGTGATTAAAGGGCATATATTGGTAACTGGGTTTGCTTCCTGGTAATCAAGCCGTTTTCACCTGTGTGCAATTTTAAATGTAATGTGATGACTATAAAGAGATGTGTTTCATTCATTAATTGTATGTCTTGAGAAAAGTCCGGCAGGACTGAAACGTCGACCTTAATAAAGAGATCAAAAATTTACATGGAAGTCTTTGAGTTGCGGAACATCAAATTTTCTGTATTTATTTGCCTGGTTCCTGCACCGAAGTGATTAATTAACTTGGAAACTGGGTGTGCGGAGACAGAGTTTGTGTGTGTATATATGTGTGTGTGTGTGTGTGTGTGTGTGTATATGTATGTATACCACTCATTGTTTTTTCTTTTCCAAAAAGTTTATTCAATCCATATTATCGACGTTTCAGCTCCTCACAAGGGAGCTTTCATCAGGATACAGACATATAATTTATATGTCTGTATCCTGATTACGTCGCTAATATGGATTGAATAAACTTTTTGGAAAAGAGAAAACCCATGAGTGCTGACTCTTGCTGGCATGAATGTTTAGCTGGAGACCACTGACAAGCACCTGGGTGTCAAATACATTGATGGTGAACTGTGAGTGCAAAATCTTTTGTGTGTAATCTAAAATTACATCAAAAAAAATCTGAAAAAACTTCAAATGCTTTTGCAGGAAATTCAATGAATATGCGATTTTAACAAAGAAACACAACACATTTAAAACCGAAGGGATTTGCACAAAAATTAGGGCATTTCGCCAACAATTTGGCGCTCTGATATTGGTTCTCTATGGGACAATTTCTGTCGCTGCAGATGGTCAATGTGCGGCCATCTGCAGAGAACTGCACAGTCTTCTGCCATGATTATGCCGATTTATGAATAGACAAACTGCCCCAATATTGCATCATACAGGGAAATTCAATCATCTGTGCACTTCGGGAGGCAAGTTCGGTGCTTAGTGGATAAACCCTTTGCCCTAACCCTGTAAACATACATTTAATTGGATCAAAATCAAATAAGATGTGTCACCTGATCAGCTTGTCCACATTAATATCTCCAGGGATCGTTCAGACTTCTGTGATTACCCACCTCAAATGGGAGTGGTCATGCATCTGATAGCGTATTTCTCAGTCGCTGCAAGTCGCACATTGGATGCGATGGACGATGGTTCCATTCACTGCCATGTTGTGGGATCGGTCAGACGACGTACTATATTGGTTCCTCGCACGAATACGGATCTGTTGTATACTTACCAGAGCCATTCTACAGTAGTCTATGGAGTTAAGTTTAAGTTAGCACCAACGTTGTAATATATATAGTTTAAAAAAAATAATAATTTTGTTTTGTTTTTAAAGTGTTTTGCAAAAAATAAATGGTCTTTAAAATAAAAAAAAATAGGTTTCAAGGTAATAAATGGATTCACCTGTTTAAACATGTTGCATTGAAGCACCAAAAACCTGGTTATTTTGTTGCAATTTCGGTGCAGTTCAGTGGTTTGCGATTTGACGAATCGATAGTTCTCAATGGGCCAATTTTGGTGCCGGTGAATTGCACCATATTTCATGGCTTTCTCAATACATGAATTGCATCAAACAGTAAAATTCACTGTTTAGAGGTTAGTGAATGAGCTCTATAGTTATGTGGCCTACCGCCACAATTAGTCCAAATTTTTTTTTTATGTTTAATCATGAGGGAGGCAGCTGACCCCAGAATAAGGAACTCTAGGGACGGTGGTAGTTATTTTGGTGTCCGTGTTTGGACCGCAGACCAAAAAGTTTGTATTACAGAGCAACCCCAAAAGCAATGTTAAGGCTCGGGTCAGACGAGCGCAGTGTTCACATCCGTGTTGCCGCACATTTTAACGTCTGTGGTAACATACAATTATGATCAATAGAGACCTACACACGAAGTGCAGACGCACAACGGACGGGGCAAACGGACGCAAGTTATGCAAGAACGTAAAACCGCTAGAATGGACGTGCGGAGTGCGCCATGTCCATAGTTTTTGTGTTTGAGTGATGGAACGTAGTCAGACGGACTGAATTTTTGACGGACACAATGGTTTTCATATTTTATTTATTTTCCCTTCTACATCAGTCAAAAAATACATCAGTCACAAAAACGGACTGTGTGGCCAGTACCTTTTGTCAGTCAGAAAGTACGTCCATTGTGCACGGACGCAGTGTTTACACAGAATGCGTTCGTCTGACCCTAGCCTTAAGGTCCGCCTGCGTTTCGGGACATTTATAACAAGACAAGAGTAGGTGTCCGACCTATATGACACAATCTACATGGTAATACGCCTGATGAAATGTTTGCAGAAACCTTTTTTGTGGTATGAATCGGTAGGCAATATTTTGACATGATCGTTATTTGCAGCGATAAGATCATCCATGGTATTATTGGGAAAGGACAGTTGCCATTGACATGCCAGATGTCACCTTTGACCAATCTGCTACATTACGGATAATATTACAGAGCGAGGAGATGGAATAGTCATGTTGCGTAGGTTGTGTCAACAGTTATTATTTTTATATTTTTTTAGCAAATTTTGCAGAAATGGCAGTCACTTCACCACCACCATCAATAATTCATTCATGTTCTGGGTTTGTGCTTCCTAATATTTGCACTAATTATGTCTGAGAATGAACAATGTGTCGATGTGCAACTGTGTGCTCAATCTTTTCTTTTTCCTGTGTCTTCCAGGTGGCAAAAATAGACTATTTTAAGTTGGAGCAACTTGCTCCTTTGGATCAACGGTGCCTTATTCAGGCTGCGGACCTCCTCATGGCTGATTTTAAGATGCTGAGTAGTCAGGACATTAAGTGGGCATTGCATGAGCTCAAGGGACACTATGCAATTACTAGAAAGGTATGTGTGTATTCCTGTTCTTTTATAAGGCAATTTTTGTCAACTATAATCGGTAACTGCAGAGCTACATGGGAGTATTTTGAGGGATTTGAGTTTTCTTCAGGACCTGTTACATAGGCTGGGGTGGCGATAGAGATGTGCATCCATAGAATTCAGCCAATCACACACCTACTGCTGTTGATCCAAAAGTAAAAAAAAAAACCTTGTCTGAAGTGCTCACCAAGTATTCAATATCCCGAGTTAAAATGCCTTCTTGACCCCTGATGGCAGTCAATTTCTCCTTGGATCAAACGGCTTTTACTTTCACCTCTTAACACCGCGGGACATGCTATGCTGTCCTCTCTGCGGGAGGGCGTTTAAGCCCTGCTGACTTAGGCTAGGGTCAAACGAACGCATTATTCGCAGCGACCGTCAAAAAGTGCGTCTGAACGCATTGACGTATTTTTTCAAGGAATGCGCGAAAACGGTCAGACGACGCGCATTTTCGTGGGTGATTTTTATTTTTTTTAGTTTATTTACGGATCGTCAATAAAACATTTTATGTGTCTGGACATTAGCAGCGTCTGACATCTCCTAATCACGCACACATGCCGCCACAGCGCACTCTGTACGTCAGTACTAGCGGTTCTGCGTTCTGGAAAAAATGCATTCATTTTCCACTTGCGTTGCGCGGCCGGACTTTCGTGCGGCCGTACTTTGTATATTGCCCGTCATTGGCTGCTACTACGGCCGTGATAAAGTGCGCCTAAACGCACGTTAAAAATGCGTTAGTCTGACCCCAGCCTTAAATGGGCAGCCTCGGCCCCCACAGTCGGCCCGCATGCTGTTGACTACAGTTGAGACTACCTGAATTCAGGCCGTCCCCCTGCAGCCAATGACGTGTCGCAGCGGGCTGAAATCCGTGTCACCCTTTGGCTGCAACACCCGTTCGTCCTTAAGAGGTTAAATATAACCTGTAATATTATACTTCTGAAGGAAGACATCCAGTCATTGTTTAAAAGTATGTATAGTCTCTGGAACTACCTCAGCAGGTGGAGAATTCCAGCTTTATTCTCACTGTATAAAAAACGTTCCCATGCTTTAGGCTGAATTTCCTTTCGTCCAGTGTATAGTCCTATTAAGTTTTAAATTTCTTTCTATAATGGCCCGTGTATATATATTTATAAAACGTTATCAGATCTACTCGAAACGCAACTTTTCCATACGTCGAGCGGCAGTACCCATGGGTTCATCTTCATTCCCAATTGTAGACAGGTTACCAAGCCTAAAAAACAAAAGGACCCCCCCCTCTAGACCCAGGTGAACCCCTCCTTCACCTGTGACTCCTCCCCTGTTGCCTATAAGAAGACCTGAGCCCAGAACCCCCCCAGTCATTCCTCCCTGTCCTCTGGACAGGGTTACCTGGGAGGTGGCTGAGGGGGAATCTGTTGGTTCCGGGGGCGGCCGCATTGTTTTCTCCCTTGTTCTGTCTGGGCCCGGCCTGGACCTCCCTAGCCGGGTACCGGGTGGTGCTTCGGTGGTGGCTTGGGTCGGCCGGCTCCTGCGCTTCGTTGGCTGCGCAGTCCGGAGTGTCTGCGGCTGGGAGTCGCTTCTTGATGACGCGGTTTCCGGGGTTCTCCGGCGCATGCGCCGGAGGGCGGGCGCCTTCTTCCCGCGTGGTGGTTAAACTCTGGCGCCATTTCTCCGCAGTCGCTTGCCTGGTGAGCCGCAGGTCAGCGTTGCTGTTCCACCGGCGCCTGTGTCTCCTCCTCTCGCCCCAGATCGACTTGGTTCAGGTTGATGTGTGTGTGTCTGCTCGGGGGTGTTCCAGCAGCTTGTTCCCGTCACTAATGTCATGCTTGCTTGTAGGATGTCGGCCCCGGAGGCGCTGCCTGATCAGGGGAAGGGGAAGGTCTCCTCGAAGTCCAAGCACCTGGTCTGCTCTTCCTGTGCTCAGCCCCTGCCCGACGGCTATAAGAAGAAGCTTTGCTCCTTGTGTACCAAGGATGCGGGAGAGGGGGCGAAGAGGTCTGAAGTGACTGCCTTTGTGTCCTGGCTTCAGACTTCTCTGCAGCACACGTTTACGGCCATGCAGGCTGCTGCTGCTCAGCCTCCCCTCGTTACTGACGTTCCGGGTCCCTCCGGGTTGTCTTTTTCTGGTCCGAGAAAACGCCGGCGTGCGGAGTATGAGGACATGGAGTCTGAGGAAGAGCTTCTTAATCCTGAGTTTTCGGACGTCTCCTCTGATGAGGATGAGACTTTGGCTGTTTTTGATGAGGACAGTGTCCGTCCATTGATCAAGGAGGTCGTCTCTGTGATGGGGGCTCCGGATGCTCAGGCTGGGGCCCTTAAGGCAAAGGGGTTTCCTTTTCACCCTTTGTTGAAGCAGTTATGTCTAAGGAATGGTCTGTGCCTGACCGACGTCCTTTCGTCTCCAAGCGGTTCCGATATATGTTTCCCCTTGCCTTGTCTTCCGCTGAGGACTTTGGGGTGTTGCCGAAGGTGGATGTGCCCGTGGCACAGCTTCATCACAGGTCTGCTATTCCTTCTGGTGACTTGTCCACCTTGAAAGACCCAATGGACAAGAGGATTGAGACTGCCTTGCGGCGTAACTATGCTGCCCTGGCTTCCCAGGCTAGGGCCCTGGTGGCGGCGTCTTCCGTTTCCCGGGCACAACGGCTCTGGTTGCAGGAGCTGGAGGGTGCTTTGTCCGGTCTCTCCCCTGAGTTGCGTCACCTGTTCCTCCTCGTTCAATCTGCTTCGGATTTTTTGTGTGACGCTGCGATTGAGTCCCTGAAGCTGGCCTCCCGGGCCTTGGGCCTCAATGTGGTGGGCCGTCGTGCGGTCTGGCTCCGGTCCTGGTCGGCTGACACTGCTTCGAAGAATTCGTTGTGTGGCCTGTCCTTCGAGCCGGGTATGCTGTTTGGATCGGCTCTGCAGGACTTGCTGCAACAGCTTGCTGATGTTAAGAAGGCTCTTCCACAGGATCGCCCTAGGGATGCTTGGTTTGGATCGTCGGGGGTCCTCTGGGCGTGGGTCCTTTCGTCCCTACAATGGGCGTTTCCGCCCCTGCCTGAGCAGCGTCCACAAGCTCCGGGGTTTCGTAAGTTCAGAAAGTTCTGACTCCGGTGTCCCAGTTGGTGGTCGTCGTCTTCTTCACTTCGCGGCTGCGTGGCAGGGGACGACTTCGGATGCCTGGGTTTTGGAGACTGTTCGGTGTGGCTACGTTATTCAGTGAATCAATTTGTGCGTAAGGAATGGTTCCGGATGGATACCATTGGCTCTGCCTCTCGGATTCTGCGGCCTGGCGATTTTATCTACATGTCCCGGTCGCCCAGGTGAGCCGGCAATGCCTCAGGTTTGCGGTTCAGTCTGGGGGCAGGGTGTTTCATTTTCAGTTTCGGGCCCTTCCCTTTGGGTTGTCCTCCGCTCCCAGGGTTTTTTTTGAAGATTTTGATCGTTATTACTGCTTTTCTCCGTCATGAGGGCCTGTACATTGTCCCCTATCTGGACGATTGGCTTCTTAAGGCCGCTACTGTACCGCTCCTTGAGGCTCATTTGGCCCGCATGATCGAGGTTCTATCCCGGCACGGGTGGCTGGTGAACTGGAAGAAGTCGCGCCTGGTGCCGGTGCAGAGGATTGTCTTTCTGGGGTTCGTGTTGGATAAATCTCTCATGGCTGTTTTTCTTTCAGATTCCAACAAGGAAAAGCTTCGAGGTCACGTTCATGCTCTTCTACTTGCTCCTTGGGGCTCCGTCCAGGGGCTATTGCGGGTTCTCGGTCATTTGACGGCTGCTATCCCTGCGGTGCCGTGGGCGCGTGCACACGCCAGAGGTCTGCAAGGCGATATCCTTTCCCAGTGGGATGGGGACCTGTCCCGCCTGGACCGTTCGATCTGCGTCTCGGGGTCTACGAGGGCTCAGTTGCTGTGGTGGCTCCGCTCTCTGTTCCTTGGCACGGGCGTTCCTATGACGGTTCCGGAGTGGCTCACGGTGACGACGGACGCATCGATTTCCGGATGGGGCTCTCATTGTCGGGACGTCCAGGCCCACGGGGTTTGGGATCCTTGAACTGGCTCTCTGTCCTCCAACGCCAGGGAGCTTCTGGCCGTCTGGGAGGCTCTTCAGGCTCTTGTGGTGCTTCTGCGTGGTCGGGCCGTGCGGGTCCAGTCCGACAACGTCGCCACGGTCTGTTACCTGAACAAACAAGGGGGCACGCGTTCGAGCCTCCTTTCGGCTCTGTGCGGCACCATCATGGACTGGGCGGAGCTCCATCTGCAAGCGCTCTCTGCGGTTCACATCCGAGGTGTGCTCAACGACCGGGCGGATTTTCTGAGCCGTGCTTCTCTGGCCCAGCGGGACTGGTCTCTGTCTCCGGCGGTGTTTTCAGAGGTGGTCTCTCGGTTTGGCCTTCCGGGCATCGATCTCATGGCGTCCAGACTTTCGGCCAAGGTTCCTCGCTTCGCCTCCCTCCGACGAAGGGACTGTCCGGATCTGCTGGACGCCTTCTCGTTCCGGTGGGCCTTCGAGCTGGCGTACGTCTTCCCCCCCGACTGCCCTGATCCCGCGGGTCCTTCAGAAGATCAGGATGGACCGGGCATCGGTGATTGCGATCCTTCCCTTCTGGCCGCGCAGGGTCTGGTTTCCGGAGGTGTTGTTTCTGTCTCGTCGTCGCTATTGGGTCCTCCCGGTGTCGGACTCTCTGCTGGACTTCCCTGCTCTCCCAGCCGGGATGCTGGGGTCGTACCACCAGCTGCCATTTACCCCAGTGGCTGGATGGGGTTCCAAAAAGCCAATTTTTAAGAGTAAGGAGAAACTGCACGGATTTGGCTACATATGAAGTACAATCAGAAAAACTGAAAACAGACTTCTTGGAGAAAGGCTACGACCCAGATATATTGGAAGACACTAGAACCAAAGTGAGGAACATAGAACGTACTACTATACTGAAGAAGAAACCCAAAATAGGACCTCAATATACTACCGATGTGCCTTTTATTTTTCGTACAACGCTCAAAACCAACACATCAGGAAGACGATTAAGAAATACTGGCCGATATTGAGAAAAGATCCACTGCTAAGAGAAATCTTACCTGAGAAACCAAGGATGATCTGCAGGGGTGCTGGTAACCTCAAAATGAAATTGGCACAAAGACACACAAAAAAGGCCCCTATGAGGCATACCCACTACGGTATACAGAAAGGGTTTCACCAATGTGGGAACTGCCGCAACACCAAGAGCAAGAAACAGATTATCACGCAGATTGATGGGATCACAGGACCTATAAAGATAAGAGACGTAATCACCTGTTTCACTAAAAATGTGATCTATCTGCTAACATGTCCCTGCGGTTTAAGATACGTAGGGAGAACAACTAGACCCTTAAATGTACGTGTCCAAGAACACATCAGGAACATCCACAATGGAAACGAGAACCACAGTGTCCCTCTACACTTCAAAAATAAACACACTATGAATCCTGAAGGACTAACCTTCATTGGCATCAGAAAAGTCGAGGCACCCTGGAGAGGTGGCAACTTCGAAAAAGTCATTGGTAAAGAAGAAATGAGCTGGATCTTTAACTTAGGGACACTCCAAACGCAGGGACTAAACGCCGATTTCGAGCTATGCCACTTTCTTAATTGATAAACAATGACCCTCTGAACATTCACACCCGCACATACTGTGGGAACTTACTGAACCTCCAATTAGTCGAGTAAACTCCCCCAAATAGCCCCCCGACATAAAACACCAGTTGGGCGATCCATACTAGACCATCTAAATTTGACCACATGACGTCACTCTGTCCAAGTTATACCACGTTTTTCCTTCATGTTTCCATGACTCGTCTAGTCTCATACTTTTCATCAGTACATTTGTACTATGACAGACTACTAGACCTCCATGTACAGCCCCCCCTATCTTTTCTCATCTATATGAGACCATCATGCCTATGTCCAGAGAAGCTGAGATATACCCCACCATATATTTTATTATGCTTAGAATGAACTTAACACTTGTTCACACTCCCTACCAGGCGATAATGTAGGGATGTTAATGACCTCACACCATATTAGTCCTGTATTACTAACACACTATTTTTGACCGCTTTTTAACCCTATCCCTTTGTTATCCATGGCGTTATACAGCATTTATTATGTCTCTGTTCCAAATGAGCCATCTCTTGTTTTATCAGGACAACTCTCCCTCCCCTTCTTCTTTTTTATCAATCGATTGTAACCCGCTTTGTTTTTATTTATTTTTTACTCAATGTTTAAACCACCGTTTGCCCAGGACCCTATGCACACTGGGACTATTTGCCCCCCTTTTCTTCCCTTTATGAATAAACATCTCTCCGTCTACCGGCCATAACACAGCCGAGATCGCAACACGCAGTAAGGTGGAACGCAAACAGACCCTAATGGAACGCTTGTCCAAGATGGCCGCGACGCTACGCGATGACGCGGCACGTATCACGTGACCGCAACACTCGCGAACCCAGAAGTGACTCTGAAAATGAACAATTTACAACCACTACATAAACAGAGACACGTGGAGTGCCTCAGATCCCCCATTTTCTCATTTTTTAACCTGCACAGGGACTGAAGAAGGCTTTTGTTTATTGCCGAAACGCGTATCCCCTATTTTGATATTCCCCCTCCTATTATATCTTGTTTTATACGAATAAAAACCCTTTTTTACCTACCTCTGTTTAAAGCTTTGTCTTTAAGCACACATCCCCTACCTGCCTTTTTCTCCACCATATACACACATTAGGAGAACCGCATGCAGATGGAAAATTAGGAAAACCGCTTGCAGACTAAAGAGGTGAAGGTATCCACCGAGCAAAAGAGTACCATACGCTTACAAGTTGAGCCTGAAATCCAAGGCTCCATCATCGGTGAGTTTGTTTAATCTATACCTACCTCACATTTTGTCTACAAGCTACGCTATGAGAATCTCTCTATTTCTGTACCTGAGACGATCAACTTTAAGATCGGCAGAAACTACCCCTGAGAAAACCTAAAGAAGGGCAGAGGCCACCCTCAATTAGGCCCAAGGCACTCCACACCAGAGCCGGTCAACAAGGCTCTTAAGATTGTAAGTGTTCCATTATCTACGGGCACTTGATTCCATACCAGACCATATTGCACTATCTTTTTCTTTTCTCATTTGTCCCCTCTTTCCCATTTAATTGGGAATTGGGAGCCTATATAGGATCTGAGTGAGGACATCGCAGCAGGATTCAGATGCACATCTCCGAACCGCCCATACGGAAACCTAATCAGACTATCGCATCTCCAATATAGAACACACGGCCGGTTGGACTTTTATTTGAATACCTGTGTTCACCACTTTTGGCCAATAGGTCTTGACCCCAACAGTCCATTCAAGGACTATCTATTGCACCTATATGCACTTATATGCATTTGCACTTTATGTGATTTTGACCGCATTCGCACTCTATGTGGGTCCTTTTTGACTATACCTTTTTTCTGATTGTACATTTATGCACATATATGCATTTGCACTTTATGTGGGCCCTTCTTTTAGTACCTTACTGCTCACCCACTTGCACTAACTGTTCCACTGCACCGTGACATAGTGCACTTAGACCACACACGGCAGCACCTTAGTGGTCGTTTCGACCGTGCACTTTTTTGGAATAGCGACCACGTGGTACCCATCTACCTTTAGATATATTCAATTGTTGAACTTAAGAACTATTTATCTATCACCCTCATAAGAGATTGCGACACTAGGACCCATTCCCTTTCCGCCGTATCCTTCACACATTTCTGTCGAGGTTTTGTGTTTTTATCCCAGTCGGCTGCATAACACAAATACATTCACTTAACAACACTAGCGCCTCCACTGTAACCCCCTCCTCTGCTGGGGTCGTTCCGACTGACGGCGTGGCTGATGCTGCCTCCGTACTGACTTCTCTTGGTCTCTCGTCTGGCCTGGTTTCCTTGTTGTCACATGACGTTAAGCCGTCAACTCGGCGTATCTATGATCGGGTTTGGCGCACGTTTCTCTCCTGGTGTCGGGTGCGTGGTCTTGACCCAATCTCTATCTCCGTTCCTGATCTGCTGCGCTTCCTGGAGAGTGGGTTCCGCAAGGGGTTGCGGCCTGGAACCCTCAGGGTCCAGGTGGCTGCCGTATCTTCAGTCACTTTGAGGGAATTGGCCTTACATCCTTTGGTGCGGAAGTTTTTTCGGGCGGTGTCCTCTCTGCGCCCCTTTGTCAGGGATCTGGTTCCGTCTTGGGATTTGAACTTGGTCCTGGATGCACTATGCGGTTCTCCCTTTGAGCCCCTGGCTTCCTCCTCCTTGCGGGACTTGACTCTAAAGGCGGTGTTTCTCACAGCTATCACCTCTGCCAGGAGGGTCGGGGAGCTTCAGGCTCTCGCTTGTCTCCCCCCCCCCCCACACGGTTTTCCATGCCAGGAAGGTGGTGTTGCGTCCGTTACCTGGTTTCCGTCCTAAGGTTGCCTCTCCCGGGAACCTTAATCAGGAAATCGTTCTCCCGTCTTTCTGTGACGCACCGGGCTCCTCCTCCTCTTCTTCTCTGGGAAAATGGTACACCCTGGATGTGGTGCGAGTCTTGCGAGTGTATCTGGAGCGTACCAGCTCCTGGCGTCGCTCGAATCACCTTTTTGTTCTTTTTCACGGTGCCTCTAAGGGTGTGGGTGCTTCCCGTTCTTCCATTGATCGGTGGGTTCGTCAAGCTATAGCCTTGGCTTATTCGGCTGGTGGTAAGGTTTCTCCCATAGGGGTGACGGCGCACTCCACTAGCTCTGTGTCGGCTTCCTGGGCTTTGCATGCGGCTGCTATGGCTGAACAGGTGTGCAAGGCGGCCACTTGGTCCTCTCTTCACACCTTCACGCGTCATTACCGTCTGGATGTTCTTGCCTCTGCCGAGGCGTCCTTTGGGCGTAAGGTTCTGCAGGCAGTGGTACCGTCTTGATCCCTCCCTCTGATGGGGGCTTTTTAGGTTCCATGGGTACTGCCGCTCGACGTATGGAAAAGCGGTATTTCTTACCGTAAATATTCTTTTCCATAGTCGTAGCGGCAGTACCGCTTCCCTCCCTCTGCTTTTTGTTGTGTTGGTTTTGATTAAAGTGGTGTGTACTTGCTATTTTGGTTCTGGCTTGTCATTGACTGGGGGGTTCTGGCCTCAGGTCTTCTTATAGGCAACAGGGGAGGAGTCACAGGTGAAGGAGGGGTTCACCTGGGTCTAGGGGGGGGTCCTTTTGTTTTTTAGGCTTGGTAACCTGTCTACAATTGGGAATGAAGATGAACCCATGGGTACTGCCGCTACGACTAGTTTTTTTTTTTTAACTAAACAGATTTAAGCTTGCTAGCCTTTCCTCATAACTTAAATCGTCCATTTCCCTTATTCAGGCATTTTCTCTAGTGCCTTTTTTTTAAAAAAAAATTAAACGGGTGCCCAAAATTGCACGGCATATTCAAGGTGTGATCTTACTGGGTTTTTTTGGGGGGGGGGGGTTTTGAGGCAAAGTGATGTTTTCATCCGGAGTTGTTTTTCGTTAAAACTGTTATGGTAGTGTCTTTTATTTTTCAGTGTTAAATACTTAGGGGGCTATTCGGAGGGATCCGAAATGTAACCGGACACTGAAATTCGGCGTACGGGGACATTCGTCTATTCAGAGAGCAGGCAGTTCACCAAAGTTTGGCGAATTGTTTGCACGTACGGTGCCTTTTTCGAGGGCAGTGAAATCCCCCAATAGAGAGCCAATGGTTCGTCTATTCAGAGAACAAAAACCAGCAGTGAAAAGTTGCCGAAATTCCCTGCTTTTCGGTGGTTTCATTCGACAGGTTTATTCAGGCAAATCCCATAGGCTTAAATGTTAAAAATATTCCAATTTTAATCCAATATCTAATAAACAGTTTATTATTTTATTCTGCAGTAAAAAGCTTCTTTTATAAATTATTTTTTTAGGATCTTTTAGGTGTTTTACAGGATTTTTTGGTAAACTCTTTTTTTTCTTTACCCCATTCATTTGCCTGTCGGCTTTTTCCGGTGGCAGTTCTGTGTTGTGAACGGCGGCTCATTGGGTTTTTCTGGCGTGTTCGGCGTGGTTTTTGCGGTGGTTTCTGCAGGTGTTCGAGTGTTCGTTGGGTTTGCAGCGTGTTTTCCCTGCGCTATGGGGGCCCTGCGGTGCTTGCTGAATACACCGCAGGGTCGGCGAACTAGAATCGCTGAATCGCCCCGAAGTGCAGGGAACGAAAAGTCACCGAACTTGCGGTGACATTTTGAATCTCTCTAACCCCTATAGTGCCTTTTTATTTCCACTGACCTATGTAATTGAAGAAAAGAGGAGATCTTTCCTTTTTAAAGATTCACAGTCCCCCATGTGACCTGCTGAATGTCATAGCTGGTTCACTGTGAGCAGAGAGCCCTCCGCTCATTGCTGTGTTGACGGTTCGTCACAAACTGCTTGACTGACAGAGCAGGGATTGTCCTATAGGACTGCTCTCTGCCCGCAACAGTCTGTGCCCCCTGCGACATTGCCTGTCGAGGTGGTTGGGTCAGAGACTGTATAGACCTTTAAAAAAACGACTGGATGACTTCCTGCAAAAAACATAATATTAAGGTTCATAATATTTAATATGCGGGTAAAAGCTTCATGATCCAAGGAGAAATCTAACTGCCATTTTGGGGTCAAGAAGGAATTTTTTCCCAGTATGTTGCATATTGGCAAGCACTTCAGACTGGGGGTTTTGCCTTCTTTTGGATCAACAGCAGTAGGTGATGTGTGAAAGGCTGAACCTGATGGACGCATGTCTTTTTTTCAGCGTGTGTTCTTGTTCTTGTATGGGTCAGCAGAAATTGATTTTTTTTTTTTTTTGCCTGTGACAGTGGCACATTAACACTAGGCTCTGAGAGATAGAATTTGCAGAATACGAACTGGAGAATTTTATAGATAAAAGAGCCGTTGCTGTACAGTAAGACGTTGCTAATGCCAAGCTGCAAGCATAGTGTTATGTACAGTTGTGTTCAAAATTATTCAACCCCCAATGCTGTAAAGGGTTTTAGGGAATTTAGTGTACGTTTGTAATTGTATTCAGAATGAAATCCTACAAGGACTTTTTAAAGAACCATATGCAACTAAAATGACATCAATTGGTTTTGTAATACAGTAGTAAATGTTTCTTTTGTGAATTCTTCATTGACACAATTATTCAACCCCTTAAAGACTACCACTCTGAAGAACAGAGGTTCATTCAAGTGTTTTCAATCAGGTATTGAAAACACCTGTGGATGTCACGGAGCAGCAATAAAGCATAATAAGCACCAATTGGGCAGCTTTAACCCTTTCGCTGCTGAGGCTTTTCCCGCCCCTGTGCTGAGGTCATTTTTTACCTGTTTTGCGCATCATGTTTAAACGTGTTTTTAAGGCTTATTTTAGTATATGACCCAGACATATTATATATCGTTCTTTCCGTCAGACTCGGTAGATTCATAATATGTCATTATTATATGTATACGTTATGTCATGTCTGTATATTACAACAAAAAATGCAATAAAATATGAATTTTTAATAATTTACAATGTGTAAAGTGTTTTTTTCCACATTTTAACATGCGAGCAATTGCGGTTATATTTTGTATGGGGTGCGCTTGTTAAAAAAATTAGAGATGGGGTCTCGTTACATTTTTTTTTGGGGAAAATTACACTATTTTTAACAAACGCACCGCATACAAAAATCGTTAGTGCAGCATCATTGTTCACATTATAATTGAAATGGGAACAATATTGCTACACTAACAAACCAAAAAAATAAAAAAAATGTGTTTTTTTTTTTTTTTTAATTTTTTTTTTTTTTTTACAAATTTTTTAACTTTCATGTTTGGTATCGTTGGAACGGCCATGCTCTGGCCGATCCAACGATATCAAAATTTAACCCCTAGCTGCCACGGATCGGGAGATAGGGAGTTCATTGGAACTCCCTATCTCCACACTTGGTGGCAGTTAGGGGTTAACGCTAGGACTGGCGTCATCGTGCTGCGCACGATGACGCCAGTCCTCTGGGGGAGTTCCCGGAAGCTTGGCCGACATCCAAGATGTCGGCCAGCTCCCGGGAAGGATCGCGAATCGGCGCTTTTCAGCGCCGATTTGCGATCCAGCTCCCCAGGGGTTAATGCCAGGCATCATTTGGAAGGGCAGGCTGTGCCCTTCCAAATGATGCCTGGGTTAAGCCCCTGTGTGCCACCGATCGGGAGGGAGAGAGGTCCGAAGGACCTCCCCCCTCCCTTTCAGGCGCCTCCTCCGCACATGCGGGGGGGGGCGCCTGAATTAGGTGTCATCGCGCCCCCGCGATGACACCTAATAATGGCGGCTGGTGGTCCGGATGCCGGGCTGACATCCAGGATGTCAGCCCGCACCGGAGGGGCCAGCGATCGGCCGGAACCCGGCCGAACGCTGACCCCAAACTGAGGACGCGCTCAGCGCGTCCTCAGCACACCAGCGGTAATGCTGAGGACGCGCTGAGCGCGTCCTTAGCATTGAAGTGGTTAAAATGACTGTGATACTCAGCTCCTTCTAGACATTTACTGGTGTGGTTACAAACATGGTGAAGTCAAGAGAATGGTCCAGGAAGACAAGAGAAGAGGTGATTACTCTTCACAGGAAGGGCAATGGCTATAAGAAGATTGCAAAGATGTTAAACATACCAAGAGAGACCATAGGAAGCATCATTCGCAAATTGAAGGCAAAGGGCACTGTTGAAACGCTACCTGGTCGTGGCAGAAAGAAGATGCTGACTTCGACTGCTGTGCGCTACCTGAAGCGTAGAGTGGAGAAAAGTCCCCGTGTGACTGCTGAGGAACTGAGAAAAGATTTGTCAGATGTGGGTACTGAAGTTACAGCTCAGTCAATACGGCGCACACTGCGTAATGAAGGCCTCCATGCCAGAACTCCCAGGCGCACCCCCTTGCTGTCTCCAAAGAATAAGAAGAGTCGACTGAAGTATGCCAAAAGTCATGTGGACAAACCACAGAAGTTTTGGGATAGTGTTCTGTGGACTGATGAAACAAAATTAGAACGGTTTGGGCCCATGGATCAACGCTATGTTTGGAGGAGGAAGAACAAGGCCTATGAAGAAAAGAACACCTTGCCTACTGTGAAGCATGGCGGGGGGGGGTCAATCATGCTTTGGGGCTGTTTTGCTTCTGCAGGTACAGGGAAGCTTCAGCGTGTGCAAGGTACCATGAATTCTCTTCAGTACCAGGAGATATTGGATGACAATGTGATGCAGTCCGTCACAAACCTGAGGCTTGGGAGACGTTGGACCTTTCAACAGGACAATGATCCCAAGCATACCTCCAAGTCCACTAGAGCATGGTTGCAGATTAAAGGCTGGAACATTTTGGAGTGGCCATCGCAGTCGCCCGACTTAAATCCGATTGAGAACCTCTGGTGTGACTTAAAGAAAGCAGTTGCAGTGCGCAAGCCTAAGAATGTGACTGAACTGGAGGCTTTTGCCCATGACGAATGGGCGAAGATACCCGTAGATCGCTGCAAGACACTTGTGTCAAGCTATGCTTCACGTTTAAAAGCTGTTATAACTGTAAAAGGATGTTGTACTAAGATTGAATGTCACTTGGGGGTTGAATAAAACTGATAATGATGTGAGCACAGAAAAGACATTTGTGGTTATTTCATTATAAAT
Source organism: Leptobrachium leishanense (assembly GCA_009667805.1). NCBI lineage: Eukaryota > Metazoa > Chordata > Amphibia > Anura > Megophryidae > Leptobrachium > Leptobrachium leishanense. The sequence goes on along the minus strand of CM019069.1, from coordinate 105,483,622 downwards.
GTTTTGTTATATTTGTCTGACCTACACGTGCCTCTTTGATTTAATTATAAGCGAGATGACTGAATGATCAAAATCAATGTCAAACTGGCCAAAACACTAAATTTCAGTGGGGGTTGAATAATTTTGAACACAACTGTAGATGGGGTCTGAATAGGACTCATGGAGCAGTGCCACAATTCCAAGACAAAGTATCCACTTTATGGAATACTGAATATTGTGCATGATCAGAGCAGCTTCAAAGCTTTACTAAGCAGAGATGCTATCTTCAAGGACATTCTTTTTCTAATGTGCCAAGGTTAAAAAAAAATATATATCTTCCTTATATTCATACTTCCATACTCCTTTTTAAATAAAAAAAAAAAAGTAGTCCCCTTCATTCTGATCTAAATGCCTGTGCCGACTCCTGATTCTGCCTTGCACATCTTGCAACGCACGCAAGTCAGAAGCAGGGATTTACAGAGATCTTCTGGGGCTTATGTTTAGGACGAAGGAGAACTTGAACTTTTTTTTTTATTTTTATGGGAATCTCTTGTTAAAAGAAGGATGTCACTCACAATGTAATATTTTTATGAGCAAGCAGAACCTTTTAATAAAATTGTAAAATGACATTGTTTTTTTTCCCCGGTTACCAAGGCTTTTTCCGATGCCATTAAGAAGTGGCAGGAGCTGTCACCTGATGCATGTGGGAAACGTAAAAAAAGGAAAGAGATGAACCAGTTCTCCTACATAGACTTCAAATTTGACCAAGGTATAAGAAACCTGTTCAATATTTTCTTAGTTTTACGTTAGCAGTAGTTCTCCAAGGTCAGCAATCTGTCGCTAGTCTACTTTATGGTACAATAGAATACAAAGTGCAAACAAAGTTTTTAACCCTTTCACTGCTGGAAAAAATAACATCCCATGTTTTAAATAAATTATACTAATCAAATGGTGAAAAAGTTTGCACAGGAATTGTTATTTTAAGATGGTTAAAAAAATTTAAATATTCTCATCGGGCAAGACGCCATAACATCCGGATCCGGGGGGTGCAAGAGGGAGACTAAGATCCCAGAATCTTGTTGGCCCGTTTATTTAATTCCATCCTACAAAATGGCGGCGTCTCCCCCATGGACATCGACAGGGCCCATCGAGTTTATCGTGCCACCCCTCACTCGTCACAGAGTGGCCCCAGAGACCTTATTTGCCACCTGCCAAATTTCGTCCTTAAGGACCGAATTCTCAAGACCGCGAGACGACATGCGACATGGGCCTTTGAGGGAGATAGGTCTGCAAATAGTTCCACACTAACGAGGTTCACATTGGCGGCACGGAGAGCCCTCCGCCCCCTTACAACACTGCTCAGAGAGGCGACGATACTTTACTGATGGGGCTATCCTTTCTCCCTTAACGTATCACGGAACGGAGTGACTCATGCAATTAGAATGCCTACCGATGTACCGTCCTTCCTGCGTGAACTACGGCTCCCGGAGCTCGCTATACCTGACTGGGAACACGCCACCATGGATGGGGTGGAACGACTACCCACCGCCACACGGCCTCGCCCGCAACGTCAACGCAGATCCCGAGACCGCCGCAGACCTTCCCCCCACGCTACCGAACGAACCGGAGAGCAATCCGCCACTGAAGAATGACTGCTTTGATGTCTTAAGCGTAGACCCACTCACTTACTCTGCCCTGATGTCACCACGTGACCACTCAACTGAAGGAAGGTTCTTCTATTGCTTTTGACTGCCACACTTAATTACTGAGTCTGGACGATTGTCCCCTGCTAACGAGGGATCACTAGCCTACTAGATGCCCGCTGTTGCAATTCCTGCTGCGAACTCGCTTTCCACTGACTACGGATTCTCCTCTCCTCCTTGCCCTGGACGCGTCATACGACGAGACCAACGCCATACTACATGGACTCCTTGCCGATCATCTGAATTTCTGGTTCGCATTGTACACTATTGTGTTGTTGTAGAGGGTTAGGGAGGGGGGGAGGGGAAGGGGACAAAGGAAAAGAAAGAAACAGAAACAAAGAAAGGGGAGAGAGGGAAGGGGTAGAAGGAGGGAGGGGGGTGGGAAGGGAAGGGAAAGGGGGGGAGAGGGGGGGGGAAAGAAAAGAGAAAAAAAGGAAAAGAAAAGGACAATGGAGAGGGATATGAGGTACGATAGTTAGATCTACAGGGAGGGAGGAGGGGGAGAGTCTGGATGGGAGGCGGAATAAGGGGAGACCGGCACATAAACGAGGCGAAAGAGCATCAAAAGGATGGGAGGGCAGGTTTCATAGTTGTATTTCCTGTGAATCGGAATGGCGGGTTATCATAAAATGGGGACGCTATACAATCTTTCTGCCCAGTTAATTTCTGACGGACGGTAGTGAATCCGGTCATTTTAAGATACCTCTGATACGCATCCCCTCTCAGGGATATTACGAGAGATCCCCTTAGGTACATCCTATGTGATGAGACTTTTAAGACATATTGTACCGGCTTGTTTTGTTATCACTTCTTATTGAATATGCATTTGGGAATTGGGTCTGAGGGGGGGGACGGTTGGGATGTTTGATCTCTCTTAAGTTTCTTTAAGCTTATTAATGATAATGAAAAGTTTATTCGAGGCTACATGTTTTCTGCCCTTTCTTACGGTTGGGAACTGTTAGTATTACAGTACACATATTTGCATATATCGTGATTTCATCTCAACACCTTACAACTAATTACTTATATTTTATATCATAAACTGCGTTGTTGTCGTTAGCTTGATGGTTGTTTAGTTACCTTTTCCTTTTTATTGTACCACTTAAGTTTTGTGCTTGATAGGGCCCTTTACTGTGCGGAGGTACCCCCCAGAGGTATTTACGTCCTCTCACCTCGGGTGACGTCGTTGGGGGAATTCCACCTTCCCCTATCAGAACGGTCACTTGACGGACGTTGGCGCCTTATTATTACCTTGTCTCTTTACTGTCTGTATCTGTCTCTGTATCTCTCCTCTTACACCCCCCCTTTTTTTTTTTTTTTCTCTCTCTTTCCCCTCCTGACTTACGCGTACTATGGACGGTGCGGGGGGTCGGCGAGGCGGAGCTTTCAAAGAGCAATCTCTACGCTTTCTCACATATAACGTTAAGGGCTTGAATATCCCTGAAAAACGAAGTAAATTATTACGTGAACTGAGAGCTCTCCGATCCTCGATTGTCTTTCTGCAGGAGACCCACTTTAGAGCGGACGCTCCACCCACGCTGACGTCGGGATTATTTCCAGACGGATTCTTTAGTAATTATGCAGTTACGAAATCGCGGGGAACGGCTATTCTCTTTTCTCGGGATGTCCCATTTCAGTTAGTGGACCAACAGATTGATCCTGAGGGTCGCTATCTTTTTCTCAAGGGCTCTATATCCGATACACAATATACGTTTGCATCTATATATTTGCCTAATGCGAATCAACATAAATGCCTGGCTCGAATTCTCAAGCAACTGACCTCTTTTACCTCCGGCGTCTTGGTCGTCGGAGGGGACTTTAATGTTCCGCTGGAACCCCGACTGGATACTTCGAGGGGGGTGTCCTCTGCTCCATCTTGTTCCTTGAGACACATCCGGAGATCACTGGACACTCTGCGTCTGGTTGATGTATGGCGAGCATTTCATGCAGGAGCTCGTGCTTACTCTTTTTTCTCACCCGTACATGCATCTTCCTCGCGCATAGATTACATCTTTCTACAACAGCATCAATTGCACTTGGTTCTGGATGTTGACATAGGTACACGCACATGGTCGGACCACTCCCCAGTGTGGATGGATCTCACTTCCCCACTTTGTAGACCTCGAGAACGAACATGGCGCCTAAATGTTACCCTACTGGATGATCCCGTACTTACAGCGGAGTTCTCTGCCCACCTTACGAGATACGTTCAAGATAATTTAGATACGGAAGACGTCCCACTGGCGACTGTCTGGGAAGCCCATAAGGCGGTGATTAGAGGTCACTTTATTAGTGCGGCCACAGCAATCAAACGGGCTAGGAATTCAGAGATCGCTGACCTTTTACTTAAGATCCGACGCCTGGAATCTTAAACTGACACATTGGATGATCCTTCTTTTCAGGAAGTGACCGAGTTACGGCGTAGACTCAATGAGATCTTGGATGACAGAATTCGCTTAGACGCTGCCAAAGCCAGATGTCATTTGCATTACTGGAGAATAAACCGGGTAGACTTCTGGCCATGGCATTACGACAATGGCGTCGCACGGCATATATTGCTAAGATCAGAATGAAGAATGGACAGTGTTCATCTCGACCGGACGTCATCATGGAGGAATTTGCCTCTTACTACCAATCACTCTATCGCTTGGATGAGACGGAAGGTTTGGGACCATCGCCGGCGGAATTAACCAGATATTTGGAACCTCGGATTATGACTAAGATCTCCTCAGCGGCCCAGGAATCCTTGGCTGCTCCTATTCGGATCGAAGAGTTATCCGCTGCACTTAAGGCCATGAAAAACGGGCGCTGTCCGGGACCGGATGGACTCCCGTTAGAATATTATAAGTGCTTTAGCAGCATACTGTCACCTTTGCTGTTGCGCCTCTTCCAGGAGATGGATGGTACTAAACAGCTACACTCACGGACCCTGATGGCTTCTATTGCAGTTATTCCGAAACCCGGAAAGGACCACACGGACTGCAAGAATTACCGACCCATCTCATTACTGAACGTGGACACGAAACTCCTGGCGAAGATCCTTGCGGAACGTCTACTGCCTTTTGTCCCTGGTCTGATTCCACCGGATCAGGTGGGTTTCATCCCGGGCAGGGAAGCCAAGGATGCAACATCTAGAGTATTGAATGCTATCACTCTGGCGAAACGTTCGGGACAGGAAATGCTCCTGTTTTCGGCCGACGCAGAGAAGGCGTTCGACCGCGTACGATGGACATATCTCTTTGAGGTACTACGTCTCATGGATATCCCTGACCCCTATCTTCACTGGGTCACAGCATTATATCACTCCCCGACGGCTAGGATCCGTATCAATGGAGCTCTCTCCAATGAAATCTCGGTCCATAATGGGACGAGACAAGGCTGTCCCCTCTCTCCAGTGTTGTTCGCTCTTTCACTGGAACCACTGCTACAATCCATACGTTCCAATGCAGACATATCTGGAATCCGTGGCTCTGCACGTCATCACGTGGTATCGGCGTATGCTGATGACCTGCTATTCATGCTCACTGATGTAGAGAGGTCCTTACCGGCTGTTCTTCGAACAATTGCCGAGTTTGGAGAATACTCTAGCTTTCGCATCAATAGGGATAAATCAGAACTCTTGGATATTAACTTGCACCCGAAGGTGACTAGACGGCTAAAACAACGGTTCCCATTCACCTGGTGTGTGTCTAAAATGAGATACCTAGGTATATGGCTGACCTCCTCTCACTCCCGGCTTTTTGAATACAATTATAAACCACTCCTCGACTCCTTTAAATCAGATCTGGATGGCTGGACCACCAAATTTATTTCCTGGCTAGGAAGAATAAATGTGATCAAGATGAACCTGCTGCCCCGCATCCTCTACATTTTTCAAACAGTGCCAGTTCCCATCCCAGCTGGATTCTTTACCGCTCTCCGTTCCCAGATTTTGAAATTTATATGGCCTAAAGGGAGACCCAGAGTACAACATGAGTTCCTGTGCCGCCCTAAAGCTCGTGGAGGTTTGGCCCTTCCGGACATCAAGCTCTACTTTTTTGCCACGCAGCTGGCCCGTATACTCGATTGGTCGCTGACATCGGAGGAAAAGTTGTGGCTGGATATAGAGGAAAAACTCATGGAGACCCCACTATGGACTTTGCCCTGGGTCCGCCCTAGAGATTCCCCCGATGATCGGACTCAATGGAGCATCCCCCGAGAAACTTTGCGGATCTGGAGGAGAATACGTATGTCGAGGTCTTTGTCGTCGGCTGTTTCTCCACTCCTACCACTACAGCACAATCCGGGCTTTCTACCGGAGTATGTCCCGCTTTAAAACATAGATTTGATCTCCCAGATAGGATCACAGTACACTCCTTTTTCAGAGACGATACCATACCCCCGCTTACATCTGCTGATGGATCATCGCCACTAACTTTCCTGGAACGATTTAACTATGCTCAGATTAAATCTTTTCTTAAGTCACTGAACGCTGGATATAGCCTTACCAGGCCTCTAATGCCTTTTGAGAACTTCTACAAATTAGGTATCCCACTTAATAGGTGCATTTCTACTCTTTACCGACTGCTACAGGACTCCACTGATGACCCGCCACAGTTCCAATCGACGTGGAATGAACTTTTAGGTGACTCCTCCTCTATAGAATCGTGGTCCATGACCTATGCATTAACTCATCGGGGTCCCCGACATTGAAATGTGCGGAAAACGCATATAAGATACTCTCCTTTTGGTATTGGACTCCGGAACGGATCCACAGAATCCACCCAAGCTCTGACCCCTCCTGCTGGAGATGTGGGGCGGCCGTGGGTACTTTCCTTCACGTGTGGTGGGGGTGCCCTCGTCTGGTCCCCTTCTGGGAGATGGTCCATGATGGGGTCATCACCATCACTGCGTTGGAGGTGGAATTCTCTGCAAAGACTTACCTCCTACTACAGTTCCCGACGTCTATTAAAACTATGCGAAAATCTGCGGCGTTACGCCTAGTGTTCGCAGCTAGACTGTTGATTCCTCTGTACTGGAAGACTGCCACTGTCCCTTCTAGACGGATGTGGGTAACTGAGGTGGAACGACTGCGGGCTATTGACCGCTTGGTAGCGGTGGAGCGAGGACACATAGAGGCCTTTTGCACCACATGGGTCTATTGGGACGACTGCAAGTCTAGCCATACGAATCCCTCTACCTCGGACCTCCCGATGGTCGGGGAGGGATAGTTGACTGCTTTTGAGGCCCTGAGGAGATTACTGAACCAGATGAGTTTCTGTCTTGCCGACCTTCCGCACGTACGAATGAAACGTGAATTGTACTATAGATTCCCCCCCTCCCCCCCCCTTTTTTTTTTTTTTCTCTCCTCCTTCTTCTCTCTTTCACTTTTCCTTTTCCATGGACTAATGTTCACTTATTCTGTATCTCCTTTTACTCCCCCCTTTGAGATTTCTTTTTTCAGACTTCCTTTTTGATGGCCACACACTTTTTGAACCGTACTCAGCGCCGTGGCCTGATGTGGAGGCGCCGATGCCCTGGGGAATCTCTAGCGATACCTCAATGATAAGTTGCAGATATATTGTTTACTCCAAGAGACCTGCTTTTGATTTAGAGATGCAACACAAGTAAATCTCCACACGCCATATTACATTTCTGTTATTTGGCCCTCATTTCTGTACTATTATTCACTGATGTATTCTTATTATATGTTGCTGTATTTGTTTCTTTATATTATATACTTTCCGTATAATAAAAAATTTTGTCAACGGAATTTTTTTTAAATATTATCTCTCCTCGGCTCTTGTCGCCTTTCTCCCCCTTCCTCTCTTGTATGTCTTCCCCAGTTTGTCACCTTGCTTTAAAATGCGCCATGTTTTAGTACTTTCTTGATGGATGGTTTTTACCATCCGCTGTTGTTTACTTGTACCTTCTGGTGCTGATATTTAATAAAAAAAAAAAAAAAAAATATTAATTTGCTCCTTTTTTTTTTTTTTATCCTTTACAGAAATGTTGTAGAATTGTAAGATTCTGAGCTCTAGCTAGTGTCCCTTTTCTTACACAATTTTAAACGGGGTCTGTATTCTTATCATACAGGCAGAAAAGACCTTTGTGTTAGACACCATAATTGTGATAAATAAAAATAATACAAGTGGTGAGATCTCCTGCTTATTTGGATTTGTAGTGCTCATAATGAGGTTATTGGCACTGTAGCTTCCAGAAAATACCAATAGAATAAAATCTGTATGTGACATAATGCCTGTATATGTAAATTACAGTAACACCTTGTATCTATACTGTACAGGGATTTTCAGTCTTTATAACCCCCTTAATCGTGTCCCTGTACAGCAGTGAGTTACCTCTCAGCTCCCCCTGTATTTTGCCCTCTCCCTGGCAGCTATAATTTCAACTTTTTGTTAGTGAGAGCTGGGGCTCGATTTGCAGATTGTTTTATTGCTCTCCAAACACCCTGAGGCGTCATAAAACAAAGGTTTTTTTTCTCCATAGGGTACACACTAATCTTGCTTTAAACAGGTGTGAAAATGGTCTCTTTATGCTAATGAGTGCTTTTCAATGCATTACAATGCAAAATCGAACTCTATTTTGGGTGTATGGGGGGGGGGGTTAAAGGTTGATTGTAGTATCAAGAGTTATATTGGTTCTATTTTATATTTATAATCCTATATATAAAAAAAAGACTATATATGTAACACACACACATTTTTTCATTAAGGAAATGTAACGATTGAGAAACGAATGTTCTTCTTGGAGAACAAGCGACGGCAATGGAGGTCCTACGACAAAATATCTCTGATGCCAGCCGTGCAGACGGAGTTGGAATTCTATGAGCAAAAGATGAAGGAAATAGCAGAGGTATGTAGAACGCTGGAAAGTTTGCCACTTGTTCAGTAACATCCTTGATGAACATGTCCATATGTTATAAGGTCATGTGATAGTCCAAAAAAATTACCTTGCGTGTCACATGAACAAATGCCCAACCACAGGCCGCGTGCGTATTAGACTAGATTATGTATTGACCTATACAAAAACAAAAGAAAATAACCAGTATAACAGGCAACAGGGCCCATCAACTGATGATCAGGGAGTGGCTAGTACTTAATGAACTTTATTAACCGAAAAACACTCTCAGATCCCAAACTTTAAAATACATATACACACACACAGCATCGTAGGGTAAATTGGACAACTAACCAAGCATAACTAGGCTGAGTAATGGGCTGAATGGAAAGCACTAAAAGGCACTAATACTGTGTAATAATACAGTCCACATAGGGAAAATAGAGCAAAAAAAAGACCATTAAGCTCACTCAAGTGCACCACAATTGATTGAACAATCCAAACTTGCCCTAATGCTGGTAGAGCTCATGCTCATAAATTCTATCCTGACCCTAGCGATGCTGACACAACAAAGACAACTTTAAAATAAAAAGTTGGACATTAGCTCAACATATGTTTTTCGCCGGCTGCACGTCGGCTTTTTTTTTCTTGCTCCAGATGAAGCCGACGTGCAGCCGGCGAAACATATGTTGAGCTAATGTCCAACTTTTTATTTTAAAGTTGTCTTTGTTGTGTCAGCATCGCTAGGGTCAAGATAGGATTTATGAGCATGAGCTCTACCAGCATTAGGGCAAGTTTGGATTGTTCAATCAATTGTGGTGCACTTGAGTGAGCTTAATGGTCTTTTTTTTGCTCTATTTTCCCTATGTGGACTGTATTATTACACAGTATTAGGCTGGGTTCACACCACGGCGTAGCGCAGCGTCGCGCAATGCGCGCGTTTTTTTTACGCGCGTTCGCGCATACAAGAAAACGTGCGTTGCAGCGCGTTCGCGGCTATATGCCGAAAAGAAGCTCCCGGACTTCTTTTTGCGTCGGCCGTTTTAAAGCGTGTTCCTGCTCGCTTTAAAACGCTTAGGTGTGACATGCCCACATAGGCAATCATGGGATTTCATGTTTAAGCGTTTTACAGCGCGCAGGAGCGTGCTGTAAAACGCTTAGGTGTGAACCCAGCCTTAGTGCCTTTTAGTGCTTTCCATTCAGCCCATTACTCAGCCTATTTGTGCTTGGTTAGTTGTCCAATTTACCCTACGATGCTGTGTGTGTGTATATGTATTTTAAAGTTTGGGATCTGAGAGTGTTTTTCGGTTAATAAAGTTCATTAAGTACTAGCCACTCCCTGATCATCAGTTGATGGGCCCTGTTATACTGGTTATTTTCTTTTGTTTTTGTATATATAATAATAAAGTTTTAATCCTGTTGAAGGGAGTGTTGTCCACCTTTTGCTACGTGGACAGGTGATTGTTTTCTAGGTGGGACCATTTTCTCACCTTTGTTGTTATATTTATGTATTGACCTATACTGTTTTTATTTTGTATTTGTATTGCACCCTCATGGAATTTACCTCCTGCAGCTTGGTGGGAAGGGGCGACCGAAATAGTTTTTAATGTCTTACCTGAGGGTTATTAAACTACAGTTGCAAGACAAAGTATGTGAACCCTTTGGGATTACGTGGAGTTTTGCATGAATTGGTCATAAAATGTGCTCTGATCTTCATCTAAGTCTTAATAACTGGTTGACCCTACCTTGGCAGCAATAACCTCAACCAAACGTTTCCTGTAGTTGCAGATCAGACCTGCACAACCATCTGGAGTAATTTTGGACCACGCCTCTTCACAAAACTGTTTCAGTGTACCAATATTCTTGGGATGTCTGGTGTGAATCGCTCACCTCCCCCCTCATCTGCCTTTAGCGCTTAGGACCTGGCAGATTACTTATGAACTACTTACAACGACCTCCTGACTGCTAAAAACCACGGCCACTATTCTATTCTCATCCTGCTTGACCTCTCGGCTGCTTTTGACACTGTCAACCACCCCCTCCTTCTACAGACTCTCAGCGCTCTTGGTCTCTGTGACACTGCACTCTTGGATTCACTCTTATGTATCCAACAGGTCCTTCTCTGTGTCCTTTGCTGTTAACTCCTCCTCATTGCCTTTATCTGTTTGTGTACCTCTAGGCTCTGCCCTAGGTCTTCTGCTCTTTTCCATCTACACCTCCTCCCTGAGCAAAATCATTAACAGCTTTGGCTTCAATTACCACCTCTATGCTGATGATACTCAGATCTACCTCTCTACCCCTGATCTCTCTCCTCCTGTCCTTTCCAAAGTCAAGGACTGTTTATCTGCCATCTCCTCCTGGATGGCCACCTAAAGATTAACATGTCCAAGACTGAGCTCCTACCAATTCCTCCGCCTAATGCCTCCACACCTTCTGGCTTTTCTATCATGGTTGAGGGTATAACTAGCTCACCATCTAGCCAGGTTCGTTGTCTCGGAAATACACTTGATTTTGCTCTTTCCTTCATCCCCCACATTCAGTCTCTTTCCTCCTCCTGCCGCTACCAACTACTTAATATTTCCAGAATTCGACCTTTTCTTACCGCTGACGCCACAAAGCAACTCATCCACGCCTTTGTAATCTCCCGACTTGACTATTGTAATAATCGACTAGCTGGCCTCCCTCTCTCCCGCATCTCCCACCTACAATAAATTCTGAAGGCCTCTGCCACGCTCATCCACATCACCTGCCACTCTGTCTCTGCTGCTCCCCTCTGAAGCCCTTCACTGGCTCCCCATCCACTGCAGAGTTAAATTTAAAAACCTTACCCTGACCTACAAAGCTCACTAACTCAGCTCCCCACTACCTGTCCTCGCTAATCACCAAATACACCCCAGCCTGCTCCCCAAGATCAAATATAGACCTGCGTTTAGCTTCTCCCCGCATCACCTCTTCCTATGATAGTTGCAAGAAAAAGTATGTGAACCCTTTGGGATTACGTGGAGTTTTGCATGAATTGGTCATAAAATGTGCTCTGATCTTCATCTAAGTCACAACAATTTGAAAAACGCAGTCTGCTTAAAAGTATACAACACAAACATTGTATGTTTTCATGTTTTTATTGAACAGAACATGTAAACATTCACAGTGCAGGGTGGAAAAAGTATGTGAACCTTTGGACTTAATAACTGGTTGACCGTACCTTGGCAGCAATAACCTCAACCAAACATTTCCTGTAGTTGCAGATCAGGCCTGCACAACGATCTGGAGTAATTTTGGACCACTCCTCTTCACAAAATTGTTTCAGTGTAGCAATATTCTTGATGTCTGGTGTGAATCGCTCTCTTAAGGTCATGCCACAGCATTTCAATCGGGTTGAGGTCAGGACTCCGGGCCACTCCAGAAGGCATATTTTGTTTTGTTGAAGCCATTCTTTTGTTGAATTACTTGTATGCTTTGGGTCATTGTCCTGTTGCATCACCCATCCTCTGCGGAGCTTCAGTTGGTGGACAGATGGTCTTACGTTTTCCTGCAAAATGTCTGGATAAACTCTGGAATTCATTTTTCCATCAATGACAACAATCCGTCCAGGCCCTGAGGCAGCAAAGCAGCCCCAAACTATGATGCTCCCTCCGCCATGTTTTACAGTGGGGACGAGGTTTTGCTGTTGGTGTGCTTTGCCTTTTTTCTCCACACATGTGTTGTGTGTTTTTTCCAAACTCAATTTTGGTTTTATCTGTCCACAGAATATTTTGCCAGTAGTGCTGTGGAACATCCAGGTGCTCTTTTGCAAACTTCAAACGTGCTGCAATATTCTTTTTGGACAGCAATGGCTTCCTCCTTGGTGGCCTCCCATGTACTCCATTCTTGTTTAATGTTTTCCTTATTGTAGATGTGTCAACAAAAATGTTAGCATGTGCCAGAGATTTCTGTAAGTCTTTAGCTGACACTGTAGGATTCTTCTTTACCTCATTAAGCATTCTGCGCTGTGCTTTTGCAGTCATCTTTACAGGACGACCACGCCTAGGGAGAGTAGCAACCGTGCTGAACTTTCTCCATTTGTAGACAGTCTGTCTTACCGTGGACACATGAACATCAAGGCTTTTGGAGATACTTTTGTAACCCTTTCCAGCTTCATGCAAGTCAACAATTCTCGATTGTAGGTCTTCTGAGAGCTCTTTTCTGCGAGGCATGGTTCACATCAGGCAGTGCTTCTTGAAACCAGTAAACCCAAAATTGGTGTGTATTTTTAAAGGGCAGGACAGCTTTCAGCAACACATCCAATAATATCACACTGATTGGACTCAAGGTTGGCTCACTCCTGGCTCCAATTAGTTCTTGGAGAAGTCATTAGGCTAGGAGCTCACATACTTTTTCCACCCTGCACTGTGAATGTTTACATGTTATGTTCAATAAACACATGAAAACATATAATGTTTGTGTTGTTTTTTTTTAAGCAGACTGTGTTTTTCAAATTGTTGTGATTTAGCTGAAGATCAGAGCACATTTTATGACCAATTCATGCAAAACTCCACGTAATCCCAAAGGGGTCACATACTTTTTCTTGCAACTGTACAATGGAATGACATAAGGGCTAACACTCACAGAAATAACAGACTGGTATCCACACGTTTCTAATCTCCCACTGGATGTTCAGGAGCGATAACTTCTCTGAGCAATCCATTTGGTAGATGTTTTGCTTCACAGTACCTTTTTGAAGGAATAGTAAATGTGGCTCTTCACAATACATATATTCATTTTGGTTTATAGATTTATACGGTGACGGTGAAGTACCAATGGGGACGGACGTATTGCCAATCCAATAATGTGTGTGTCTCTCAGAGATTTTATTAACAAATGACTCTCGTGTGCTTTTGAATGCGCCCTTCCAGGGTCTTAAGTAAATGTATAGAACCAAGAAACTTCATATAGGTTTGCAAGTGAGTGTGTAAATCTGTTTGTTCTACAATCAGGTCCATATATATTTGGACACAGGCACAATTATAGTTTTTTTCAGTATTTATACCAAAACCTGTTCAAGATATAGTTTATATAATGGATATGAGCTGAAAGTGCACACTCTCATGTTTAATTTGAGGGTATGTACATCCAAGTTGGAGGAATGGTTTAGGAATTACAGCTCTTAAGAGTAGCCATCCCCATTTTTCAAGGGACCAAATGTAATTGGACAACTGAGTAAAAAGATGCTTAATGGCCAGGTGTGGGCTACTTCTTCGTCATTCTTCATCAGTTTAGCAGTTAAAAGGATTGGAGTGGGGGGCGGAGCCGAGCCAGCGATGGAAGCAGTCGTGGTCTAGACGAGCTCCCGCTGTAATCTCCCCATCAAAAGCATTTCTCGCCTGCCAAACGCCACCAAAAGGGGTAGGAGATGTCCACCAGCATGTCGCGGACCCCGAAAAAGCAAAAAAAAAAGGATGCGCCGATTTTCGCGGTGCGGCAGCGCTCGGAGGGCCCAATCCAAGATGGCGCCCGCTCTGAATCCCCGCACTCCCGCGACCACGAGGCAGCACCTGCAGACTCCAGCCCGGCATCTAGGGCTGATATCAAAGGCCTTCAGGCATTCATCACTGCCGAACTCGAGAGGACCACACGGACCCTATCAGCAGAGATACAGGCGGTGGGGGAACGCACAGCACACCTGGAAGAGCAGGCCGGAAGGTTGGTGGAATACTGTAATGACCTAGCAGGCCATGCTGAGACTATGGAACACCGGGTACAATGGTTGGAGGAATCGCTGGAAGACCTCTCGAACCGCTCCAGACGCAATAATATCCGACTGCGGGGCCTCCCCGAATCGGTTTCACCGGATGAGCTTCAGGACACTTTTCTGGGTATAGTAAAACGCTTGATCCCTGATGTCCCGCCGCAGCGCCTACTCCTAGATAGAGTACATAGGGCCTTGGGGCCACGACGGGATAAGACCACTACTCCCCGTGATGTGATTGCTCGTTTTCATTATTATAACACTAAAGATTCCCTCCTCAAAGCTGCTCGCACCCAGGAAGCGAAATATGAGGGCTCCACAATACTATTTTTTCAAGATCTCGCCCCCTCCACACTTGCCAGACGCCGGGAGTGGAGAGAGGTCACTGAGTTGCTACGCCGCAATGATATCCGGTATGCCTGGGGCTTTCCTTTTAAGATTATCGTCTTCAAGAACAACCGCTCTCAGGCGTACTCTTATTTATATCAAGCTAAGGATCTCCTCCGCGCAGTGGATCTGCCGATCCCCCCCCTCTCTAGCAGACCTAACACCCCCACAACCCCTGCCACGTATGGCACAGGACTGGCTGACCCCGGGAGATTGAATGAGGGGCCTGATTTCCAATCCGGGACGGGTCTCAATCACTGCAGGGCCTTTGGCTCGTACTTCCTGACCCTATTCCAGGTCAGGATGGGTGTTCTCTCACGGCAGGCGAGAACCAATACGGTTTAATGTTATTTGATATTAATATTACAGTTAAGATTTTAGGTTATAGATCTTGGGTTATATACCATTGATATTATATGTTTATAGCAATGGGGAGCCACGAGTGAGCTTATGGCATGTTGGGCGGGTACCCGTTCTTTTAGTGGTGGGAGTAAGCGTGGACTGTTGAACCTCATGCTCTTCCTAATCGCCGCTGGCGTACCCCTCTTCCTTCTCCTCACCCCTGTTCTCCTCCCCTCCGGTATCCCCGCTCGGAAGGACTTTCTGTTCTATACGTGCCTGCCCAGCACGGACTTTTCTTTAGCCTCACTAATCTTTCTGCTCTTTCCTACTTTACTTTTCACTCTTTCACCTCTCCCCCACCCCTCTCCCCTTCACGGCTCTCTGCATGGTGCTCTGGTCCCGGCCGCCCCACGGGCTCCGCGCCCTCCGGGGGTGAGGCGGCGGGACGGAGCACCCTATGTCTCTCTCCTCTATACTTATGTAATGGCTAATGTGAAAGTGCTTTCTCTTAATGTGAAGGGCCTCAACTCTCCCAGAAAACGACGTATGTTATTTCGGGACCTAAAACGAAAATCTGTAGACATAGCTCTGATACAGGAAACTAGGATCCCTAAACTGGCGGCCTTCCGGCTATCGGACCCCGCTTATTCCAGGGTTTATATGTCTTGTGCAGTCCCTAAACGTAATGGGGTGGCGGTATTGCTCCGCAATTCTTGCCCTTTTGTAGTAGAAGGGGTACACACAGATGACGCTGGGAGATGCATCTTAATCCAGGGATCCGCCTCCGCTCAACAATTCACACTGATAGCATTGTATGGCCCTAATGGCTCAGATTCTAAGTTTTGGGCGGCGACGGCTGACTTTATCCTCTCACACGCCCGGGGACGTATTATACTTGGGGGCGATTGTAACGCCACATTATGCCCCCCGGTGGACAGATCTGACCCCCGTGACGGCAAACAAACACTGACACCCTCATCCCAGGACAAGCAATTTTATAGCTTCGTGAAACGTTCGGGCCTAATTGATATATGGAGGACTCATCACCCTTCTTGTAGGGACTATACATTTTATTCCCCGGTGCATGAGTCGTACTCCCGCATAGATTATATATTGATTTCCTCGGACTGCATCTCGAACGTCCTTTCCTCAGAGATAGGATCTATCACTTGGTCAGACCATGCAGACGTGTCCATCACGTTGAGCCCCCTCTCCCCATCTTCTCCTGGATAAGCCGGGGGTTTCTGACTCTGTATCGGCGGTTCTGGCGGATTACTTTGAGAATAATGACACCCCGGACATATCTAAACAGACACTATGGGCAGCCCACAAGCCAGTGATACGGGGTCCCTCCTTAGCCTAGCGGCGCACCATAAAAAATTGAAGATGGAGGAGATAAATTCTCTCCAACATAAATTACGGCGCTTGGAAATGGCACATAAATCACACCCGACCCCGGAATCCTTCACAACGCTCAGTCAAACACGAATGGCGCTCAATCGGCTATTTTTAGACGATGTGGGGCGCTCTCTACTATGGTCCAGACAACGCTATTATAGTCGATCTAACAAGATGGATACCCCCCTCGCCCGCCTACTTAAGCCTCGCCCCAAGTTTCAGGCAATAACCTCAATTAGGGATGACACGGGCCTTTTGGTGACCACTCCGACCGCCATCAGGGATACATTTACACGTTACTTCCGCTCCCTGTATGACCACACCCCTACCCATACTCCCGCCAATGAAACACTCTGTAGGGAAAACAAGCAATACCTAGCCGACGCATCCCTACCGTCCCTACCGGACTCGAGACTCGAGCCCCTCTCGTCCCCAGTGACGGAGGAGGAACTACACGCAGCATTAAAATCTATGAAACCGCATAAAGCCCCAGGCCCTGACGGTTTTACTTATCATTATTATAAATCACATTCGGGAATATTGGGCCCCCATTTATTGTCGATGTTTAACAACCTATTGGAGGGAGGTAAACTGCCTGCAGACTCCCTTTTAGCATCCATTGCCCTTATCCCCAAACCCGGCAAAGATAAGCACATGGTAGGTAACTATCGCCCAATATCCCTCATAAATACAGATCTCAAAATGTTCACTAAAATACTATCTAAAAGACTTGATCTAATAATGGGCACCTTAATTCACCCAGACCAGGTGGGATTTATCCCGGGTAGACAGGCCTACGAGAACACTAGGAGATCAGCAGATCTCCTGTGGCTAGCCTCCTCTAGCAATACTCCATCCCTTTTCCTGTCACTGGACGCGGAAAAAGCCTTTGACAGAGCGGAATGGCCATTCCTGTTCACCCTCTTATCCCACTTGGGTTTCCCTCCTCCCTTTGTTCGTGCCATACAAGCTCTATACTCTATGCCGACAGCTCAGATTATAATCTCAGGGACGGACCCACTCCCTTTCCCAATACGCAACGGCACTAGGCAGGGGTGTCCCCTATCGCCGGCTTTATTCGCACTGTTTTTAGAACCTCTACTTCAACACCTTAGAAAGGACCCACATATAGCGGGTTTTCGGATGGGGGATCAGGAATAAAAACTCTCGGCGTACGCTGACGATATATTACTCTCCCTGACACGACCTCTCTCCTCCCTCCCGGCGGTCATGCGACGACTTGATGAATTCTCTAGACTTTCGGGATATAAGGTGAATATCACCAAATCGGAGGCGGTGGCCACGCACATGTCCCAGGGAGATCTGGACACCATCCGGGGGGCATATCCCATTCGAGTTTCCCCCACCTCCATTGACTACTTGGGGATTGCGCTGCCATCTAACCCTGGGGACCTGTATGATAAAAATTTCCCTCCTCTGCTTTCTCAACTGAAAAAAGATCTAGAATCATGGTCTAAGTACGCCATTTCGTGGGTAGGGAGGGTACATTGCATTAAGATGAATGTTTTGCCTCGCTTACTCTTCTTCTTTCAGGCTTTGCCGTGCGCCCTCCCTTCAGACGACATACGACTCCTGCAATCTACCATAGACCATTTCATTTGGCAGGGAAAAAGACATCGGATTGCAAGGGCGACTCTTTATCTACCAAAAGACGCAGGGGGCCTGGGCCTCCCATGCCTATTTTCTTACTATTATGCTGCACAATTGGCCCAGATCGTGGCCTGGCACTCACCAAAGGGCCTTCATCGCTGGGTGGACTTGGAAAGAACTCTCATGCACCCTGATCACCCCCATCTATGGATCTGGCTACCTAGACCACAAAGACCCCTCCTGCGAACAACTTGCCCGGCTATATTAAATTCCATTCGTCTTTGGGACAAACTCGCAACTAAATGTGACCTTACCTCCCTCCCTTCTCCTTTATCCCCGGTGCTTCGTAACAAAGATTTTTTGCCTGGCTACAATGCTAGGGCAGAGGACGGATGGATGGGCACTACAGTACGCCGCCTGTATCAATTATTTCCTGGAGGAATCTTTATAGATCAAAAAGACCCTATAATATCTGGATCAAGCGCTAATACCAATCCTCTTCCATACTTCCAACTAAGGGCATTCGCAAACCAACGGCTCATCAAGGAGGCGGCCTTAACACCCCTTACACCCTTTGAGCGTCTATGTCAAACCGGCTCCTACCCGAGGGGATTGATCTCCACTCTATATCGATCTTTAACAACTATTTTGGACTGGAAGACACTCCGATATGTGGCGGCCTGGGAAGCAGATCTTGGAGAGTCTTTGGAAGCGGAAGAATGGGCGGATATATGGGAATCTATGAGGTCGGTATCCGTATGCACCACCCATCAGGAACAACTCATGAAGACAATATTTAGGTGGTATGTTACACCGGTCCAAATGTCTAGAATCTCTCCTGGGACCCCAGACTCATGCTGGAGAGGGTGTGGAGCTCGCGGCACCTATATTCATATGTGGTGGGAATGCCCCACACTGAAGACCTTTTGGTCACAAACTCACACCCTGGCGATGGCGGTTTTATCAAAGGACATCCCCATGGATCCCTGGGCCTTTTTATTATCTCGACCATTGCAGGATCTGACCAGACAAGAGAATAAGCTCCTGGCTAAAATAACACTGGCGGCACGTAGGGTCCTGGCGGAAAGCTGGAATAGCCCACGGGCTCCTTCGTTCACACGCCTTTCATCTAAAATGCAGGACGTCTGCTTAATGGACGAACTCACAGCCATCTCTTCACATACTCTCCCCGCATATTACAACACCTGGGCCCCCTGGATTGCCCAGATGGGCGAGGGTCGGATACAGATGGACATGCTGCAGAATGATTTACCTTTATAAGCCCTATTGGCTCGTTCCTTGGGGCACTGATGGCAGGCATGTGGGTCAGAACGTGATTTGGAGATAGAGTGCCAGATAATGGTTACGCTTAATATTGTTTAGGAGCCTTCCCCTCTCCCTCCCTCTCTCTTAATCTGTCTCTATAGGGACCCGGGCAGTCCCTATTTCTATCTATCTCTATCTCTCCTCTGTTTACTTTCCCCCCCTCTCTTTTATTAGTTATTATTTTTATAATGATGAAACTGAGGAAATGTTCTGCCTCTGTTCTCAGAGGAATAATAAGTGTTATTGTTTGACTTATTTCTCAATAAAAAATACATTTAAAAAAAAAAAAAAGGATTGGAGTGGTATTTGCATTTTGGAATCTATTGCTGTGAACATACATCATGTGTTCAAAGGAGGTGTCCATGCAAATGGAACAGGCCATTGTAAGGCTTCAAGAACAAAAGAAATCCAACAGTTTGGTACATTCTGAGGAAAGAAAGCACTGTTGAGCTCAGCAACATAAAAAGGCCTGGACATCCACAGAATACAACAGTGTTGGATGATCGCAGGATGTTCTCTATGGTAAATAAAAAAAAAAAACCTTCACAACATCTACACAAGTGAAGAACTCTCTCCAGGAAGTGGGTGTATCCTTGTCAAATCTACAATCAAGAGAAGACTTCATAAAGAGCAGATACAGCGGGTTCACCACAAGGTGCAAACCATTCATAAGCCTGAAGAATAGAAAAGCCAGATTAGACTTTGCCAAAAAACATTTACATTTTTTTTTTAAATAAAATAAAGAAAAAAAGAAAACAGACCAGCTCTGGAAAAGCATTCTTTGGATGGATGAATCTAAGATTAACCTGTAACAGAATGACGGGAAGAAAAAAGTATGTAGAAATGGCTTCGAACAGCTCATGATCCAAAGCCACATCGTCATCTGTAAAACATGGTGGAGGCAGTGTGATGGCATGGGCATGCATGGCTTCCAGTGGCACTGGGTCACTCATTTGTGTTTATTGATGTGGCAGAAGCAGCCAGATGAATTCAGCAGTGTTTAGAAATATATTGTCAGCCCAAATTCAGCCAAATGCAGCAAAGTTAATTGGATGGCGCTTCACAGTACAGATGGACAATGATCCAAAAAACACACTGCAAAAGCAACCCAGTAGTTTATGAAGGGGAAACAAAGTGGAATATTCTGCAATGGCCGAGTCAATCCCCTGATCTCTACCCAATTGAGCTGCATTTCACTTGCTGAAGGCAAAACTAAAAGCAGAAAGACCCACAAAGAACAAGTGAAGACAGCTGAGGTTAGAGCCTGGCACAGCATCAGAAAGGAGGAAACCAAGTCTTTGGTAATGTCCATCTGTTCCAGACTTCAGGCAGTCATTGCCAGTAAAGGATTCTCACCAAAATATTAAAAATGAATAATTTATTTATTATATTCAATTGAGCTCCTGAAAATGTGGGATTATAATTACTGTCTATAAAAATGGTTGAAATTCCTTAAAATTTGTACTTTATCTATGTTCAACCCCTTGAATTAAAGCAGAAAGTCTGCACTTCAAATTCATTTGTATTGTTTCGTTTTAAAATTTATTCTGGTGGCA
Source organism: Leptobrachium leishanense (assembly GCA_009667805.1). Taxonomy (NCBI): domain Eukaryota; kingdom Metazoa; phylum Chordata; class Amphibia; order Anura; family Megophryidae; genus Leptobrachium; species Leptobrachium leishanense. The sequence continues at coordinate 105,462,758 of CM019069.1, read as the reverse complement.
TATGGAGCCAAAATTATGAAAATTGTGCCTGTGTCCAAATATATATATGGACCTAACTGTATATACAATGGTTCTACTTTTTTCTTTCAGGGTTTTTCTGTCTTGAGTGTAAAATAATAGATGTGGGGCTTGTTTTACTTCTGTAGTCTTGGTATAACCCAAAGTAACACTCTCCCTCATTCCCCTTTTCATTTCAGCATGCTGACTTTCTTCTTGCTCTACAAGTGAATGAAGAGCAGTATGAGCAGGTCTGTTAATAAGAAACTTCTACTTTCAATATCTGAATAAGAGTTTGCCTTTTCGATTTTAGAATGGCACATGCTGAAGAAAGTTAGGTTTTTTTGTTTTTTAGATTGGTGGAAATGTATATTTAATATCCTACGGGGCAGTATTACATACTGCCTGCTAAAATGGGGATGCTAAAGGAGGAAAACCTGCGCCTTCAGGTTTCTCATTGGCATCCCCGTTTTAGCTCCTTTTAAGGGGCAGGCGCTGATTCAGCAGCCTGCCCTGTAACGCAGCACTAAGCCTGAGGATACTCGAGGCCGTGAGCATTCCCTCCATGGAGTCCATATGAGTCCATTGACTCTTCGACTGGCCTTCACATGACCTGCAGGATCTTGCCTCTTGCAAGATCCTGTAGGTCGGCGGAGGGACACTGGGCACTTCTCTTTCTCTCCCCCCCGCCCCATCTCACTCTGCTTCAGGGGGCCAGAAGAGGCGGATCGAGCCGCTGTTCTCACCGCGGGATGAGCGGAGTATGATTTTCTTTCAAAAATATTTTTTTGGGAGAATTTGTAGCTGGTGATAGCTGGGGATTCCGCGGAATCGGGTAGCACCAACTTCTAGCTGTGATTAACTTTTCAGTTACCCGCAACGTGACATAATTAGTGTTAGGACTTTGTAATATAATTAACTCTTTGCTCTCCCCACTTTAAGCATGGGGAGTGCAAAGTTCAGTAAGCTCGCGCTGAAAAGCTCAAGCTCCGACTCGTTAACAGGTTTTTTAACTCGTAATGTAAGATGGTTGGCCCGAGCTATGGCCGCTTAAGCTAACGTTAACGCTCACACAGCTGAGGGCTAACGTTACCATTAAGTGTGTAATAGGGCCCTACATGTGCTTTTATTGAACAATGAGATGGCAGTTAATTTGGATGAGGCACCACAAACATCTACTTAATTTCAGTCATACTGTCCTACTACTGCACTGGGTGTTGCATAACAAAAGGCAATAAGACACTTGTTTTGCAGTTGGCCCTCAGAGGTGATACTGGAGCAATGAATTTTTTTTCCTCGGTGTATTGGCAATGGCGTAGACCTGGAGTATAGAGCAAGACAATTGGTGTGACTCACATCTCATTGGCAAGTTCTGTTTAGGCAGTGAAATTGGGGACTTGTTAAATCTTTGGCTATTTGGATTAGATAGAATTTAATTCCTGCTTTGAAGAGCTACTCAAGGATTAAAAAGGGAGGGGAGTGGGGAATGGCTAGTCTAACACTTTAGTTTGGTTTTAAACTCGCCTGGAATCCGGTGCTGGACAGTATGTGAAGCGCCGACACTTCCTGTAAATGGCAGCCAATCCATTGGCTGTCCATGTCAGATGAGAGGGGTGACGGCTCTTGGCAGTGTGACCACTCAACATTGCGGGGCAGAGTGTACCTTTTTAACAATGTCAAAAACCGAAGGCCTTTTTATTAACGTTTGGGGGTATTAAAAGTGCTACTCTGTAGAAAAGACCCCCCCCCCCAATTCGAACTTCTACCTGTAGTCAAATTTAAATGTAAATGCAAGATGACTTGCATTACCTAGGCACGCTGACAAGGCTTCAATTGTAAATACATGCAATCTATCATTATACCACATTTCCCCCGATTATGTCAAATTACCACACTATTTTCGTGCCGCATTGATTTATGCCCTATTTAACTGTTGAGGGGTTTTTTTTTCTGTTTGTGCGCCACAGAAACTTCCTCATATAGTTGTTGGCGTCCAGCTCCCACTTGCAGGCACAGCTTGACTTATGAGTTACAGGTCTATTCACCCTGAGCCTGACTATCAAGCGGCACACCTGAAACTAGAAAATCACAATTTCACCAATCAACCTCCCTGGCGGTCTAATTTTTTCAAAATTTCATGTCTAAAAGCGTCTCAATTTTTTTTTTTTTTTATATAAGGAAACGTGTTTTTGTACATAGTTAGCCTGTACTAATTAGGAATCACGCACTGAAATCTGTGAAAACCAAGAGTCCTTACTGGTAAAATCCTTTATAAATAAATAAATAAATAAAAAAATAAATAGTAAATACACGGAGTCTGATAAAGTTTGAAACACGACATAATAATTTATTATCCCAAAAATAATTATCCAAAATAATGCAAATAAATGATATTCCATAAAATACAACAAAAAACACTGAAATCTGTCTGAAAACAAGGGTGAGAGGAAGTTTGGTCTATTTCTTATCCTGTACTGCCACCTAGTGGCTGTACATAAACATTACCCTTTGGATTATACAGTGTTTTATGAATTTTTTCTAAATTTGCTGCTGGTCCAGCCCCCTGCATCGTGTGACTCGCAGGGAGCCTTACCAGGAAGCAAGTCCCCGCGATCACACTGCTGGGGACAGCGAGGGAGCCAGGAGGAGGTGAGTATGCATCCAGCCCGAGTGTGGCTCGGGGTTACCGTTCACGGTAGTGAAATTTAACCCCGAGTCACACTCGGGAATACCGCCAGGGAAGTTAAATTAAAATTTTGGTTTAAGAAAACTCTAGTGGATTGGAAAGGGCTTAAACCGCCCAGCCCTACTGCAAAGTTGGTTTCAGATAGATGCCCAGAATAACCAGATATTGAAAGCCCAGCATCAGCATCTTTTTATACACATACTTTCTCCAAGGGTTAATAGAAGGGCTTGTTTTACTAAGCACTTTGTCAGGTTTAACTCCTCATTCAGTTTTTTTGGTGTTGTGGATTCTGTTATCCACCAGCATTGGCATTCGAGCATTTCCTGGCTAAAACACAAATCATTGTTAGAGCCTGGACTTTAGTTTGACAGTTTATATGTAAGATTAATGGTTTCACGGGCTGTTTGCACACTTTATGTTGCATTAAACAGGTTTCAAATTATATCAGTGCTGGTATGTGAGTACTGTTGTTATTACTTATATAATCGTTTCACAAATTCCTTTGACCAGGACGGCCAAATGATTGAGTGCCGGTGTTGCTATGGTTCATTTGCTTTTGAAGAACTGACTCAATGTGCAGACGGGCACCTATTCTGCAAGGAATGCCTCATTAAGTACGCGCAGGAAGCTGCCTTTGGATCTGCTCAGGTAAGACATACACATCTGATCTAGGAAATTCAGCGTTTGTGATTCAGATGCTTTAGTGACATATTATGACTAGAATAGTAATCTCATAATAAAAGTATGGCACGGTGTTTTATTTATGGTATAGACTGAAAAGCCGCTTGCCTGTGATTTGTTTTGCACTGCAGTTTCACCAGTCAAGATGGAGTGTGTTAAAATGGATATAATACATATACAAGAAGCTAGCTGCAGGCAGAAAGGAGTAGTGGTTTGTTGGCGAGGCCCAGGAACGATCAACTTCACCAAATTTATCTAAATTTTATTTTTGAATTTCAGCCTAGGTTAAGCTGCTTGGAAGGTACTTGCACTTGTGACTTCCCAACCAGTGAGTTAGAGAAGGTACTCCCAGAAAATATCCTTCAGAAGTATTATGAGCGAAAGGCTGAAGAGGACATCTCCGCAGCTTGTGCAGACCAGCTTGTCAGGTAAGTCCTTTTGTTTAATGAGCTTCATCTTATAGAGTGTAGTAAAGCAGTTCTAGAGTTAGGTATATACAGGTATTGCAAATCACTGGTTATTCTTCCAATGAACAAATAAGCACTTCTTACTTAATTTCAGGGGGAACCAGAATGGGTTAAACTTCTTATTTGCACTTGGCACAAAAATAAACTGATCTTCACTCGGAATAAGTGTGGCACCATGGGAACAGAAGTAAAATTTATATCCAATAATATGTGTGAAAAGTGCTGTTTTATTTCTACATGTGTCTGTCTTTAAAATGTTTATACATCGAATATGCATTCATTCACACTATGCCAGTGACGCTTCAGTTGCTTTCATAAAGACATTTAGAAGTGTGCCCCCTTTCACCATAAAGTGTGCAAGCCACCAAATTTTTAAATGAACAATCTTCACCTCTCTGGCGTTACGATTCTAATATCTTTTAGATGTCAGAATCGTTCCTTTTTTTTTTGGCCCCCTAGTGGTATTCCTAAATTTGACTAGGGGTTAAATTCCTATGCTGGAAGCGGTAACCCCGAGCAACACTCGGCATGCTGCTGGATACATCACCTGTCCCTGCGCTCTCTCGCTGTCCCCCATAGTCTCCTCCGGCGATCGCAACCCTCATACTTCCTGGTTCCCTTTTCGTGCGGTCACCATTTTAGGAGGTCGCGATCGCCGGAGGAGACTCGATCGCGATCGCCGGAGTGTGGCTTGAGGTTACCGCTTTCAGCACTGAAACTTAACCCCGAACTACACTTGGGAAAACCGTCGGGGGTTAATGAACCTTTAAAGAGGAGTATGAGGTAATTTGTAGATTTTATGCAAACCTATGTCTAAAATAGCTTTTGGGTAGTGTTAACCATAGGGATAGACCGATATCCCTTTTTAGGTGTCAGTACTGATTATCGGCAGCCTTTCAGACCAATAACCGATATCGGGTGCCGATATTCTGTACATTTAAATTTTTGAAAAATCACAATTTCTACACAGATCTGGCGTCACCTGAACATGTTTAGTACAATTCTGAACAACTGAGAAAAATAAAGTGCTTGCAAAATAACCTTTCCAGAACACAGAAAAAAACAGCAAAAACACCTTAAACATCACACACTAAATGTCACTACTAGAAGGCTAACAATATTTTGGGTTGAGGAATCACGGAGCTCAGTATGAGCATATCACAGAGCTCCACAGCAGTAAAACGATCACTTATACACACCGCAAATTACTGTGAGTTTTACTGCTGTGAAGCTCTGTGATACACTCATACACACCGCACATTGCTGTGAGTTTTTGTTGTGGTGCGCTGATATATTGTTGTGCGCTGTGTATGAGCGTATCAGATTAGCATCGTTGTTCACTTCATAAGTGTGAAATCTTTAATATTACTATATTATATATATATGAAGAATAGTGCTGCATTTAAAAAAAAAAAATAATGAATACAATTTTATTCTATTTTACACAAACATTGGTCATTCATGGTATCATTGAAAAGGCCGTGCCCTGGCCTTTCCAATGACCTCTCCCATGACACTCTGACTTATGAACCCCATATCTTCCCATAGGGAATCCCCTGCCTGGCTGATGTCGGTGACGTGTTGGATGACGCCAGTGGGCAGGGATATGTCCCGCAGGCAGGGCTGACAAAGATGTCAGCCGCCTGCGGGAGAGGTGTGCGATGGGTGCTGAGCCGCGGATCTTTGCAGATGGGCTGCAGATGCCCTCTGCAACTTAGCGGCGTAGCGTCTGCCCTGCAGGTACGTGCCATACAGAGTACTGGATGTTGTGTCGAATCTCGTTCCAAGCCGCCTTCTGCAAAAATCGGAACTCCACCTACCCAGGCTCCTGCATATCTATCACTGTGCAGGGGGCTGTGCAGGGGCGCGTGCACAGTAGCACACTTACGCCCCTGTATAGCGACCGATGTGCAGGAGCCTGGGTAGGGGGAGTTCCGATTTTTGCCGAAGGCTGCTTGGAACCGCTTGCCACAAGGAACGAGATCCTTACAGAACACAGGAAAATCCGTGTTATCAGTATATTTTTATAACCGGGAGAAACCTGAATATCGGGCCCGATTATTGGTAGTACCAATAATCGGTCGACTCCTAGTTAACAACAAAGTTGTTTTAATGTCCTTCATATTTCTTTTTTCTGCAGATGTCCCTCCTGCAGTTTTCCTGCTCTACTCGATAAAGATGTGGACAGATTTAGCTGCCCAAATCCTAATTGCAGGAAGGTAAGTTGTGATGTTGATTAACAGATTCTGTAAAGATTTTGGTCTCTTTAAAACCATTTGAAGAAGAGTGGATTGGGGCTTGGTGATGCGTTTAACGTACAGTGTAGTACTAAAAATGTACAAAGTGCTAATATTCATATGAATCATAGTACAGTTGTGCTCATGAGTTTACATACCCTGGCAAGAATTTTATTTCTTGGCCATTATTCAGAGAATATGAATAACACAAACATTTCTTTCACTCCTGGTTAGTGTTTGGCTGAAGCCATTTATTATCAATCATGTGTTTTACTCTTTTTAAGTCATAACAGAAACTACTCAAATGACCATGATCAAAAGTTTACATACCCCAGTTCGTTCCTTCGCTGCTGAGAGGGGATAATTTTCGTTTTCGTTTCCGAGTCGTTTTCGAGTCGCACCGAAGGAAGGAGCGGCGTTACGTCACTTCCGGTGCGTTCCAACGTTGGAGCGCACGCCAAAGGGAGGGCCCGGAAGTCGTTTAATTGGCGCCCTGAGGAAAGAGTTTAAAAGAAGACTTTTGAAAAATTGTAATATGTTGTTTTTTAATGTTTTATCCCTGAGGAAGTGCGTTTATCGCACGAAACGCGTTGGATCCCTGTATTATTTTATTTTGTACACCCCAATAAATTTTTCTGTCTTGACTCTGGATGGTGATTGGTGGTTCCTGCGGCGGCAAGGATTTCCAGGCTGAACATTCTATGAGCGACAGATGTGGTGTGAAATCTCCTATGAGACGATAAGTTTTAAAGATTATATATCTTGTGAGTGCTATCCTAGCAGGGGCACCTCTTGCAATACTCTTTGTATATACCTGTATGCGCTATGAGTCGCTGTTTTTTACCTCTACAGATTCCCGTTTTTCCATATTTATCCTTTTCATACTGTCAAGACGCCTAAGGGAGAGACGTCTGGGATATCTAGAGGTTGTATTTTTTGTTTATACTGCCTGTTGTCAAACTCCAATTATTTGTATAACTGGCTGAAAGATGCAAGGGTCTGTCAGGAGTCCAGAAACTCCATTGACCTTTTATACACACACACACACACACACTTATTACAAGCAAACAGATCACAGGTGAGGATGGTTACCTTTAATAGCCATTCAAACCTGTTTGTGTCAACTTGTGTGCATGTTATGAGGCCAAAATCACCAGGGTATGTAATCTTTTGATGAGGGTCATTTGGGTAGTTTGTTGTCATTCTGACTTAAAAAGAGTAAACACACTGGATAATAACTAGCTTCAGCCAAACACTAACCATGAGTGAAAGAAATGTTTTTTGTGTTATCATTCATATTCTCTTAATAATGGCCAAGAAATTACCAAATTTTCCTATTATATTGACGGAAAGTTTGGATTTTAATAAGGACTCGGAGGCGAGTATTTGCAATCCCTTTCTTTATTGCACCCACAGCAGTAAAGAACAGTGACAATAAAGAACAAGAAAAAACACAAAAAAACCAAGCCCCCAATGTGGGGTACACTCCCAATCTGTAAGCCCCGCCCCCAAGTCTATAAATCGTCCGGGCTGGAGCAGTCACACCCTCTTTCTTCATGCGACTAACGGAAGGAGGCCCAGGAACAAACAGGAACTAAGTCCAGGGCGCCCGTCAAGTCCACACAAAGATCCACTCCATAGGAATTCAAATGGCTGTAAGAAACATATAACACGAAGCCAAAGATTAAGAAGGGCGGACAGTAAAACACCGGTACCCAACCCCAGATATGCGGAACAAAATCAAATGAAAATCATGCGCTGCGCCCCTCCACAGCAATAACCCAGCCGGTCGAGAACACACCCCCCCCCCAGGGCAGGAGAGGCGGGAAATACTCGCCTCCGAGTCCTTATTAAAATTCAAACTTTCCGTCAATATAATAGGAAAATTTGGTAATTTTAAGGCAGGACGTCGGAGGCTCCTATTTGCATGTTCAACGCATCAGTGCCCGTGACCAATGAGAGACCGGCTTAAAATAAAGTACGAAAGGAAACAAAACAATACCGGCCATCTTGCCAACAATTGTCGGTGAGACAAGGACGGGTTGTCCTGGCCACGATCGAAGAAAATCAACAACTCGGGATACATCCCTAGTAGAACGAAGATCTCGGACCCGGGCTGAGAAAGACTAGCACCCACTATCAAAACCCAACGACCGGCCGACCAGGCAGACCAACAGACGTGAATAGCGTGGAAAGCCAAACCTGACTCAAACAATGAGGACAAGAAATCCAACACTGAACCTAAAGGAGCAGAAGTGGAATCGTTTCCCTGGCGAAGGCACCCCCATGCCAAGCGGCCCATGCAAGATGTAACAACACATCAGTTCCTGACAAAATGTCAGAAGCCCTCAACGAGGACCGAAAACCAACCACGCCACCAGAGACAGGCGTCTCGCTGAGAACAGCAGATGTGGAAGGCCGTCCGGTCCTGTCAACAGCGCATTCGACTCCGGCAACGACCTGGGAGGTGCCGCCGCATGTTTCCAAAATAGAGGGAACCACGGGTGGGACCGTCAGAGCGGTGTCACAAACACCAGTTCCACCTCCGTGACGCAGTGACGCCTCCTTATCGGAAAGGAAAGGTGGTGGTGGGGGTCATTCCTCCTCGGCCAACAGGCCATTATCTTGTGGAGCATAGATCTCTAGTGCTCCGTCATCCTCCCCGTGCTCGGGTTCCTCACTCGCCGAGTCAGTGGTCGTGGGGAGTCGGCCAGAACCCAGAAGGTTAGGCCTGATCTTAGAGACCGCTACTGAGGCCCCGCGGTCAGGGGCTCATTTACGCGAGGTCACCTCGCAAATCTCAGAGGGCAGAGTATCGGGGATGCCAGCCCCTCCAGGAGGATTATCCATGTGCTTTGCCATAGCACCTTTCTTGGAGCCCACTGGGTTAGTTCAGAGGGCATCGTGGGGTCCCATATGAGGGTTAGTGTCGGAGGTTAAGGCCACAGGTAGTGGATGCCAGCCCCTCTGGAAAGGTGTTGGGCCTTGCCATCTGACTTTATACCCGCGGCACATAGCAGGGGTGCATCTGGAGGCCTCACCGTGGTGAGTAACTTGCCCGGGAAGCCATCCGCTCGTAGCGGCAATTCTGTGTTGGCATCCGCCATAATGGATGTAAAAATCAGATGAATTTTCGTGTTTCAATACACAAAGTGGAATTATCTGGTGAGGATATAAAATCCAGCATTTACCTTCATGGCTGAAAAGCAGCGTGTGAATGTGCGGTCGTTCAGAGGAGCGGCTTCTGGTCTCATTATGAAGGACTCCTCTTAAATCGAGAGGTTACCGAGGCAGATGAGCTTACACTTTAATGCCCATGCAAGAAATCCAAAACCTCAGAGTGGTTTATTTCACAAGTAATTCTAAGAAAGGAGCACAGGGACACCTTGTATCTCAAACTCCGTATTAGATACCGGGACATCCGTATATTTTATAATCCGTATGTGACTCCTGGGACACCTTTATATTTACCAGTATGAGATGTAGTGACAGCTTTATATTATATCGGTACGTTATACAGGGACATCTTATAGTATATCCGTATGTTATACAGGGACATCCGTATATTTTATCAGTGTGTTATACAGGGACATCAGTATGTTATACAGGGACATCAGTATGTTATACAGGGACATCAGTATGTTATACAGGGACATCCGAATATTTTATCAGTATGTTATACAGGGACATCTGTATTTTTTATCAATATGTTATATATAGGGACATCAGTACATAATATAGGGACATCTTATATCAGTATGTTATATATAGGGACATCTGTACGTTTTATCGGTACGTAATATAGGGACATCTGTATATTTTTTCCAATATGTTATATATAGAGACAGCTTTATATTATCAGTACGTTAGTATAGGGACATCTGTACGTTATATAGGGACATCTTATATCAGTATGTTATACAGGGACATCTTATATTATATCAGTATGTAATATAGGGACATCTGTATATCAGTATGTAAAACAGGGACATCAGTATGTAATACAGGGACATCAGTATATTTATCAGTATGTAATATAGGGACATCAGTATATTTATCTGTATGTAATACAGGGACATCAGTATATTTATCAGTATGTAATACAGGGACATCAGTATATTTATCAGTATGTAATACAGGGACATCAGTATATTTATCTGTATGTAATACAGGGACATCAGTATATTTATCAGTATGTAATACAGGGACATCAGTATATTTATCAGTATGTAATACAGGGACATCAGTATATTTATCAGTATGTAATACAGGGACATCAGTATATTTATCTGTATGTAATACAGGGACATCAGTATATTTATCAGTATGTAATACAGGGACATCAGTATATTTATCCGTATGTAATACAGGGACATCAGTATATTTATCCGTATGTAATATAGGGACATCAGTATATTTATCCGTATGTAATATAGGGACATCAGTATATTTATCCGTATGTAATATAGGGACATCAGTATATTTATCCGTATGTAATATAGGGACATCAGTATATTTATCCGTATGTAATATAGGGACATCAGTATATTTATCAGAATGTTTTATATAGGGACACCTTCATAGCAGAAAGTTATATATATAGGGACACCTTCATAGCAGAAAGTTATATATATAGGGACACCTTCATAGCAGAAAGTTATATATATAGGGACACCTTCATAGCAGAAAGTTATATATATAGGGACACCTTCATAGCAGAAAGCTATATATATAGGGACACTTTCATAGCAGAAAGTTACTCAGGCACTGCCTCTTTAAGAGATCTTTAAAATTAATGGATAGGGCAGAAAAACCAGCTGTTAAAGGGTTAAAAGGATCAGGCACACAAGCCAGAGGATTAACAGTCTGCTCAATCACCGGGAGGTGCAGGAGCTGTCTCTCTGTAATCAGAGCTCTCAGCGGGGAGGCTGAACATGAGGGAACTTCAAAGAGTGCAGCATCGTGCAGGGAAACATGATGACATGCGGCAAATGGCGCGAAAAATCAGCCTGCGAGCCGTGCGCCCCCCCCCCCTGCGAGCGGGAGCAGCGCACGAAGCCCAGGATAAACGGTGACCCCCCCCAGAGGAAGGAAAATATACACTGATCGTCAAATGCCTGCGAGCATCAACGAAGCGCCACTGCCATCATCCCCCAGAGAGGGAAAAAACACGGGAGCACAGGGTCAGACACCGGGGAATCCTCCTCCGGGTCATAAACGTCCTAAGTGTCAGTACATGCCATTAAAGGAACACTCCAACAAAAAAATCACCCCCCGTTTTTTTTTCCTAACCTATCCCTATTCCCTTAATAAAACCTTCTTTTTTTTTTCTTTTCTTGTAACTGCAATACTTACCTTAAAATCCTCTGGTTTCCAGCGGCTTTTTTTTTTTTTTATACTCACCTCCCTCCTCTTCCGCTCCCGTCCTTCTTCTTGCTGCGTCTTGGCTTCTGGTTTACGTGAGAAGCGCGCATGCGCGCCTCTCACGTAAGCCAGCCAATCGGCAGGCTTCCTCCCGGCTCCCTCTGAGGATTAGTGTTGCGCGCAAGAGGATGCGCGCAACACTAACCCGAAGAGGAGCCGCCAGCTTCTGCGGGGAGTAGGAGACGTCATCGCGCTGAAAGCGCGATGACGTCTCCTACTCGGCAAAAGTCGGCAGAAGCGGGAAATATGAATCCCGCTCTGCTGACTGACAGCTGGGAGGGCGGAGTAAAGTTCTCCGCCTCTCTCAGCTGTTTTCAGCATTTTCAGCTGATCGGCTGAGCGGAGGGAGGGGGGACAAAGGGCGGCATACTCCGGGCATCATGACCACCTAAAATCGCTTAGGTGGTCATGTTGCTTAGAGTATCCCTTTAAGCAGCCAAAGCTCCCAGCAGAAAAAAACACACAATCGCAGCGGCTGAAGCCAGATGGTCGCAACCAAACCTAATAAGTAACAGGAGAGAACAAACAAGGCAAGTAAACGGCAGTAAAATCCCAGTGATCCGAAGACCAACCGGATTTTATCACCAATCGGGTCAGCTGACCCCCGCGGTTAGAGCCGGGGAAAGTCAGTACCCTGCAGAGCAACTCAATCTTAATCTATTATATAAATACGTGAAAATAAAAAACAAGTATGTAAAATGGTAAAAAACAAATAAATCAATAAATAACTACCAGAGAGTAAAAGGTTAGGGATACTTATCTGGTCTGTAGCAGGAGCAGTAAAGAAAGAGGGTGTGACTGCTCCAGCCCAGACGATTTATAGACTTGGGGGCGGGGCAAACAGATTGGGAGTGTACCCCACATTGGGGGCTTGGTTTTTTGAGTTTTTTCTTGTTCTGTATTGTCACTGTTCTTTACTGCTGTGGGTGCAATAAAGAAAGGGATTGCAAATAGGAGCCTCCGACGTCCTGCCTTAAAATCATAGATTCTGCCAGGGTATCTAGACTTGTGAGCACAACTGTATGACGTGGACTTAAAAATGCTGACATGAAACATTTATGGCCAGTTCGTTGGCTTTATTTTGTGACTTGAACACTTATATTTCTGTCTATGACCCCCACCCTTGCAGTTATTAAACACAAACCTAATGCAAAGTTAATTCTGTATTCAGACAAAGCTATTTCAGCCTCAAGTGCCATTTATGCCACAATGAGAAATCAAAAGCAGATTACGGTACTTTGGTATATTTTCTGTGGGTCTAATTCTTGAAAAAGGCTAGATGTTAAACCCAGGTCAACCTTGTGTCAACTTTTTCGTTTTGCTATTTGCGTTAAGGTGTCAAAATGTTTGCAGTGTCCCTTCAATGGTTTCGTTCAATTTGGTTTGGTTCTTTCCTTTTCTGTTGGGTCTAGTTTTTAATAAAAATTGGTATGCTAGCAATAGTTCACGTTGATTTAGAGAATCATACAGAAAGAGCCAGTGTTTGCCAAACTGCAGCAGAAGCTACAGTGTGAAGATTATCCTGCAGCTTCAAAACTTTCCAGTGTAGCTCCACAAAACACATATACCACCACCATGGACATCCACAGCCGTGCACCCACTAAGAGCCAGTGCTAAGGCTCTATTGTGAGTGTATTAACATATAAATTAGCTTGCTGTATAATAATTGACTTACTGCACCATAAATTGTCTTAATTATATTTATTACATGTCTCTCACAGTTTTCAGTAGATATCAGGAAACCCCCACGAGCAGTTTCTGCGTCCACCAGACCATGCTTATCCTGCAGCTGTTTGTTTAATCTTTTGTGAACCGCAAGATTTGTCACTGTTCTTTGCAACATTGGCAAACACCGACACTTCGTTCGTATTAAAGACTAGTAGTTAAGCCTGCCCGGAGGCTTTTCAATGTCCTATCCAAGAGTGTATATAAATGCGTTTGTAATATGCCCGTCGCCATCCCGTGTGCGACGGGAGGGCCGAGTGAGCAGCTGTGATGGGTGCGCTTGCAGCTGACAGCGCATTAGAAACGCATTTATATATTCGAGCGGGCTCCTCTTCCCTCTTAGATTGTAAATTCATAGGAGCGGCTCCTCTTTCTCCTCTTAGATTGTAAACTCACGGGAGTGGGCTCCTCTTTTCCCTCTTAGTTTGTAAACTCATGGGAGGGGGCTCCTCTTTTCCCTCTTGGATTGTAAACTCACGGGCACAGATCCCCTTAGATCAGTGTTTCCCAAACCTGTCCTCGGGACCCTCAACCAGGCCAGATTTTTCAGATCACCTTGGGGAAAAGCAGACTGAATCCTGCAATCACTGAGTAGCAAATCATATCACCTGTGCTGTGCTTCACATATCTGGAAAACCTGGCGAGGCGTAGGGTCCTGAGGACAGATTTGGGAAACACTGCCTTAGATTGTAAACTCACAGGCACGGGTCCCCCTTAGATTGTAAGCTTACGGGCACGGGTCCCCCATAGATTGTAAGCTCACGGTAAGGGGGGGGGGCGTTTTGGACAGTCACATGGAGGAGGCAGGGAGGGAGTTCGTAAGCTAGCCGCAGCGTCCCAGCACTTCTCTCCCCCCTCCCCCCCCGGCAGACACACTGGGGGAGAGGGAGGAAAACAGCGGTCCCAGCATCATCTCCCCCCAGGCACCCGACCCCACCCCCCCCCCCTCCCAAAACACTCACAGGAAGGGAGGAGGTTTCTCCGCGGGAGCCAGTGGGAGCGATGCTATTCTATATTTTGAGCTGAAGAAATATTTGTTTTGGGGGGGGGCATCCAATTTGGCATAAATTGCAGGTAATTTAGGACAGGGGGGATGCTCATTGAACAAATTTGTGGTCATGATTAAAATATCTGTGGTTATGTTGACAAGAGTATCCGTTTTAATTTTTTTCGTGTACAAATCCTAGATGTGGACTTTAGTTCTTGCATCCGCTGCTGGCTCTGCGTCCTCTGGCACTCTCAAATTTTCTACCCTTGGAGCGGATGTATGGTTTGGTGTGACTGTGTGGAGTACCAGGAGCTTTGCCAAAATGTCTGTATACGACACGTGCTTTACGAGGTCCTGACAGAACAGTGTTCTGGCCTTTGGGGGCAGCCAAGGCCAACTGATCGTATGTCAAGATCTTTCCTCCAGAATTCAGAATACGGCGACATGCACCACTGGTCACCTTCAGTGCACACACCTTAATTTTGGGTACATCTTGGATCCTGACGTCGTCTGTAATGCATCCAGCCCCCACCGCAGTCTTGTTGTCACGACCAGCCATCTTCATTTTGCGAGATATGGACAGCGGTGGCCTGTTTGTGCGGCCATGAAGAGGCGTCTCAGCAACACTTTGTTGAAGTTGGAGTTGGTACGCCGGGCCAAGAAGCGGTACAGCTTAACAAGAAGTCTCCGATATCCTGGCTCTTGGGTTCCTTTTGCCGCACTTTGCGTTCTTTGTTATGACTGATATCGACTCCCATGATGGCGGCTCCACCAGCAGCGACTTCTCGAGGAGGAAAGGCTCCATTTTACTTCTTGATGCAATGTAGACCCTTTTATTTTGGGCCACTAAAATATCTGTAGATTGCGGTATGATGTGCAAATTTTTTTATAGAGTACTATTATCTGGTGGGAAAACAATATAAATTATTACAGGAGGACAAAGTACAACTTTCAGAGTTTGCACAGTACCGTAAATGAAATTAACAATAATGCATAAAGGGGTGAATAAGAATTGGAGACAAGAAGGCATGTGTTAACAGAAGATAACCCTTTACAAAGCATGAAAAACTCGGTTTTAATTTGTTTCTCACTCAGAGGAAGCCGTAATGTAACTTCCCCTCCTATCACTGTCTGGTGGATGAGAGACCAGTGATGAATCTCTATACCAAAAATCTGTTACTCTGTGGTGTGTTGGGTTTAGCTTATTTTCGTAGTTAAAAACGTTGAAAGGGTGTTATAGTGGTTTTTAAAATATGTCGCCATTCTAGTAAAATTTGCATTTTTGCCATTGAAACCATTTAGCAAAACCTTCCTGATGAAGCCGTTTCTGATCCCTTACTCTAACAGGGGAACGCGTTGAATTTAAAATATTTGGTTGACTGTATCTCCAAAGCAGTCAACCATGCGCAATCCTTCTTCAAGGTTTTTTTTTTTTTTTTTTGTAGCTGTTCTGCACTTCTCCTCAAATGTGCATGCTGCAACTCAGCACCTCTGGCTATGAATTCTTAATTGTGTCTCTTTGCATTGTTATTGCAGGTATAGGGGCGCCAAAACCTGCTTGGCATTTGCCCTTTCCTCATACAGCAAAAGACGGTCTGGAAACATTGTTTCCCAGTTTGTAACAGATCTGTCTACTGTATTATTTCCTTTTGCTTTACCAAGCACAGCACACCCTTGAGTTTTCCTTTCCGTCTTTCCTATATATTATGGACCCTCGAAGGCCCGTTGTTTCCTTTTCCGCTCGACAGATTAACTACTCTCTACATACTGGGGTGCTGTGCTAATGTGTATGTGCCTGATGGCCAAGGGGCCTTCTCCATACCCCAATTCCTTATATTTACGTCTTGTCTTGTACTACCAGGATCTGGGGATCCTTTTAATAGTACTCTATTAAAAGCTAATTTTTAATCCTTGTTCACACCAATTTGTGTATATGCCATTGCGGCCATCCTGCTGAGAATTTTCCTTTTACCTGCACGAATGTACATCATACCACATTCACTTGGGTATGTTTATTTTCTTTCTGATTACAAGTTACAGTTACAAATATTTATAAGCGCCAACAAATTCCCTAGTGCTGTACAATGGGAGAGACAAGATAACCAATCTACATACACGTTACACACACGAAACAGAAGGAGGGAGGATCCTGCTCGAGTTTACAATCTAAGAGGAGAGGGGTTACCCATTAGGTGAGGGTGAATAGTGTAGGTGAAGTGGCGGGTTGCAGGAGGACTGAATGGGAAGAGGAGCAGGAAATTACAGGGGGGGTCATGGAGTGAAACAATGGGCTTCTCTAAAGTAATGGGTTTTCAGAGACTTCGTGAAGGAAACTTAGTTTGAAGTCCAAGTGGACCCCGAGGCAACGAGCCTGAGAGGTAGAAGTAATGGTGGCACCATTCACCTGAAGGGAAATGGGCACAGGAATCGGTCTCAGAGGGAGGGAAGATGAGAAGTTCTGTTTTTGAGAGGTTGAGGTTTAGGATATGGGAAGTCATCCAGTCAGAGACAGCTTAGAGAGGCAGGCTGTAACACGGTCCAACACTGGAGGAGAGCGATCGGGAGAGGAAAGGGTAGATTTGGGAGGGACCAGTGTCACTAAAATATAAGTCGTTTATGCGTAAGGTTTGCAACGATCTGGAGTTATAGCTCCTCGAATGACCGCTGTCTACAAGGTCTGAATCGAAATATATGGAGAAGCATTCATGCAAAAATAGGAGTAAGATTTGTCTCGAATGTGTGATTGGATTAGAGGAATGTTTGAAAGAAGGGGGTGTAATCTCCAGCCATGTGCGGCCAAGGTACAGAGCTGAATCTTTCTGCGTGATTGGGCCAGGTGATGTTGCCAATATCTGTTGCCTGAACCATAATCTATTTCAGAGCGTAGGAAGGCATGATGTACGGGGGGGGGGGGGGGGATAGCCCTGGGTTCCAGGATGCATAAGTCTCAATGTGTATAAGACCAGTATGATGCAAAAAATTTAAAACTAGGATATCCTTTACTTTTATCCATTTTTTTAAAGATGTACCTTTTGTAATCTGTTAATTTAGAGTTCTCACACAGCAATACTCTACCCAGACAAAGCGTCCTATGCTCACTTGTTTCTGTATTACTTTTTAGCTAGCATTCTCCAACTTTAGATCTATCATACATGCGCTTTGAAACCTCTCATAAGCCCTAGATCATCCTTCATGCTGTGAAATTGTCTTTCCTGCCATACACTAGCTTATAGGGCAGCAGATGTTCTGTAATACGGTCAACACCTGACATATTTGGATCGATTTCATGTTGGGTATTTCACATGCCATTATCATCCTGAAATATATGCCCATAAATCACCACCTTTCATTTGATGGCATAGGATTGAGTTTTGAAGTAGTATCTATCTCGATGCCTTACGCGATAAAAATTATTCCGGTACTTTCCGACAGGCATTCATGACGCACAGCCATGCCCCTCAGTTGTCTTGGCAGACTATAGACACTGGGGTAGCCCGCATGCACTTTAGCCACTACTCCCTCGGCATCAAGCGAACCACCCCGCATGCGTGATACAGTTCCACTGATGTGTATGGAGACGTGACGAAATGTGGAAATGAAAGCCCCAAGACAAACACACCGGTCGGTTGGCCCAACTCAAATCGTAAGGGGGACACCAGTATAAATGCCTCGAAAAGGTAGGGGGTCCACTCACTCTTGAAAAAGCCATGTTTACGGCAAAACGCGTCGAGCACTGTCTGTTTTGTTTTTTGTTTTTTTTACTGTTGGTTGCTTCTCTAAGCCTGAGGGTGTTTTTGCCTAGTCTTGAGGCTTGATTTGTCTGATCTGAAGCTAGCTGGGTATTGTAGACGGCATGAACCGCTGAGGTTGGCATAGGACGTTATGTAACATTGAGAGATTATTCCTCTGCCACCCTGCTCTCCTCCATTTACCTGTCGCTATACCTCTTTTGCTGACCATGCGATATTTACACCCCTAGGTATGTCTACGCTCCACTGAAATGCATTGGAGAAGCTAAATAGAAAGATACCGCTTGGAAATATGCGCGATATCATGGCAGAAATCGCTTGGTGTGAATGGGGCCTTACTGAGAGGGTTTCATGATTTGCACTGCAGTATTCCCTGCTTGCTGTTTCTCTTAACTTCTAATCCAGAGCTCTGGCTTTTTTCTATGGATGGTTTCTTGCCCATTCTCATACCCCTGCTTTTCGATCATAATTTTTTTTATCTTGCTTTTCACCTGTTTTTGTTGACTTCTTAATTTCTTTACTTCTCGATATTTTCTCCATTGCACCTTACTATTTGATTTCTGGGTATCTTGGGTTTGCTTCTTTCCTGATAAGTTTCTGTGTTGCTTATTCTTTTCTGGCCATGATTGAAGCCTTAATTTTAGTTCTGGTTTTCTGGGAGTAGTTTCTATGCTCTATTGGCAGTCTCAACGGTTTAGTGCACTGTCTGTTTGTGTACACGTGTCTCTTATATGTGCTCAGTGAATTGAGCACATCAAATTGTTTCTGGACTCCAGTTTGGTTCTGCCTCCCTTGCTCCTCAACTTTGTATTGTCTTGCTTTCATTGAACTTTGTGCTCTGGGATGGTGTTCCTATGGAGTGTGTATGTTCTCTGCAGATTGCAGCTCCCTCCATAATCTGGATCTTGATGGTTGTACTATATAATTTTCACCCTATGTTCTATCTCTTTGTTTACTTTTATGTGTAAGGGGTACACATTGTTTGGGTGAGCTGCACACATACCTTTCTTGATCATTTTCATTAGTGCCGATCCACAATTATATATATATATATATATTTTTTTTTTTTAATTTTACCTTTTTATATACATTTTTTTTTCTCTTGGAGACGAATTGGCTTTCTGGGTTGAACTTTTCCTATTGCTTGATGGCTTTCTTTGTCTTTTGGCCTGTTTTGCACCCTGAAGTTTATTCCACCCTTTAGATTTTCTACCTCTTGTGTCTGTGGAGGCCGAAGGTGGTGGTGCTTTGATTTGTTGGCAAAATGGACGCTGAAGCAATTTGCTGTTTTCGTCTGGCTTGATCACATGGAGTTTATGCCTCAATAGATGCTTCTTTTGGGCCTTGGCATCCCACCCCCACCACCCAGCTGTGGTCCTTTTTGTGACTCCTTCCCTGTGGACTACCGTAGATACTCGAGTATAGCGCGACCCGAATATAACACAATGGATAGAGATTTATTATGGAAAGGAGAGAATACTCAATACTCGAATATAACGCGAGGAGCAAAAGTATAAAAGTATACTATACTGGGAAACCATTAAAATCCTTCCAGTTTTTTTTTAATACAGGCTACCCCTCAGGCCAGGGTGCTCTGATTGTAGTTGCGATAAGATGGCCATCGGAGTGAGATGATCAACACAGTCAATCATTCACCAATAGCCAGCATGCAGGGAGGTGTTTTCTGACCTCCTGCTCCAGCAGGCAGGCTCATCCACCGCATCATCTGCCGATAGGGAGACTTGGGATCCATGAGCAAGTCAAGTTTTTTTTTTCTTTTTCTTACACGCCATGCAGATGTCTCGACTATAACGCGACCCCTCCAATTTTAAAGGTAAATTTTTGCCACCAAAATCTAGCAGTATACTCGAGTATCTACAGTAATCATGCTACAGCCCATCTGGTACTGCTGCTTTATGCAAGAGAATCAGAAAGTTTCTTGCCACAGTTCGTTTCCCTGAATTATAGCGACCGTACCAAAACCCTCGCATTGCCTTTTTTTCCAAATTGGGATCTCAAGTTTGGCCCGGCCTTGTGAGGATGATGGTCCCGGGGGCTGGGCCCCTAGAGAGGAATGGGAGGGACCAGAACTTTTTATGCATATCTTTATGTAGGTTAATTCCTTCACCCGAGTGAGCCTGGACCCCATTTGGTAGTGCTGCTTTAATTTCGGAAAAAATAACTTACAGTAAGAAAATGTCTGGTTTTTTTTCTACAAATTCAATTTAGGCATTACAATACATGCTGTATAAGGTTTTTCCTTCTATTTATGTGAATCCGAATCTCAGAAGGCCAGCCATAATAAAAATGTAAAAAAAATTTTTTTGTGTGAATACAGTTGTGGAAATAGTCTCGGCCAGTGAAAGTGAACCTTGGCACCCGAGATGTTTCTAAACTATATGTTCCGTCATACCTAACCAGCTTTAAGTTTGTCGGAGCATCGCAGGACATGTAGTTTCAAAACTTCTACGGTACCATGGTTCGCCAACATTGGTCTAAGCCTTTACAGCCAGAGGTATAGAATAAAGATTTTACAAAGGGGCTCACTGCCTTACGTCGGTAAATAGATCAGTGACTAAGAGCAACATAGAAACATATAAAAATGTCGGCAGATAAGAACCTTTCGGCCCATCTAGATATGCCTATCCCATGCTTGCTTAAATTCAATTACTGTTTTGGCCTCTACCACTTCAACTGGAAGGCTGTTCCATGTATCTACCACCCTCTCTGTAAAATAATGCTTCCTGATCTTACTTTTAAACCTTTGCCCCTCTAATCTAGGACTATGTCCTCTTGTTTTGCTACTTTGTTTCCGTTTAAATATACTCCCTTTATACTCCCTTCCTCTACCTTGTGGATTCCCTTTACGTATTTAAATGTTTCTATCATATCTCCTCTGTCTCGTCTTTTTTCCAAGCTGTACATGTTAAGATCATTAAGCCTTTCCTGGTAACTTTTCTCCTTCAAGCTGTACACCATTTTAGTAGCCCTTCTCTGAACTCTCTCTAAGATGTCTATATCCTTCTGGAGATACGGTCTCCAGTACTGCACACAGTACTCCAAGTGAGGTCTCACCAGTGCTCTGTACAGTGGCATGAGCACTTCCCTTTTCCTACTGCTAATACCTCTCCCTACACAACCAAGCATTCTGCCAGCATTTCCTGCTGCTCTATTACGACAGTCAGGGTACCTAGGTAATATAACCCAGGGAAAGATTTTACTCCTCTGCTGTGACGTTTTAAGGATGTTTGTGCTTCTTGTATGGTCTATAGGCGTTATCATTTGAATGTGGCCATTTTTTGGGATTTGTCTCCATTTTGGTTTTCTTCTATCCTTGCCACGTTCTGAAATACTCGGTCACCATTAGGTGGTGCTATGACACTAGCAGTGCAGCGTTCTTCCTCCAAGTCTTTGTTCTTTAAAACATCTTTAGACTGAAGGCGTCTAAAATTACTCAAGGTGAATCTTAAGGTAAAAAATTATTCACTGTTGATAGCGATGGGACAAGACACTTTTTGGGGGTATAGCGTAGCGGGATCTTTCAAGGAAGTCTCCATGTTTTTCTATATTTTCACATATACTCCACATGGGAAGAAAGTCCTTCCACCAAAAGGTGTGGGTCACCTTAAAAGTGAAGAAGTAAAGTACCCGAATGAGTCTACCCACTCAGAGCCAGTGTTGGGGCACTATATTTGTGAGTGGAACCATTGTACAACAGTTTTTCTATAATTTTGTATAGTACGCCCTGCACTATTATGTTGTTTGCTTCTTTTTATGTGATCCATATGGACAATATGAATGAAGAGAACCACTGGATACTCAAAAGCGACCACCATCGCGCCACTAGATATGTACTTTTGACATTTTTGATACACTGGTTTGGGGGAAACCACAGATTTTTTGGTTTTGGCATTGGTTAACAGGTGGTGGTACAGGTTTGGGCGCCGACCTATCTTTCTTTGTGTAGAAACACAGGAGGCTCTAGAATACAGCAGGCAGCTTAGGGCATATATCAAAACTGCAGACAGGTTGCAGGGCTAGGTGGTATGGCGGCTGGGGGAACAGCGCTTGAAAGGGAACAGATTCAGGATGGAAGAAATGCTAAGTGTAGTGCAATGATGAAGCACTGAGGTAGGGCGTGTCTTATTTACATAAGGGAACACAGTGCTCATTAGTAGGAGCACCTGTGGTGCCTGCAGGAGAGCTAGAATTTTTACAGGGCATTTCAAGAAAGGTGCTGACGTCTCAGGTGTGGGCATGGGTCTGTTCATATCTTTCTGTTGGAATTTGGCAGGGGTTGTGACGCTATGACTGGAGAAAAGGGCAAGAGGACAAGCATGCACAATGATCTGAGCAAAGAACAAAAGTTGTTATGGTACTTGGAGTGTCCCTTCTATATCTTGACATCTTGGTAGTGGAAATCCCATATATTCTTTTGCAGACATTGTTTTGCACTCACCACGCCAGACAGATGTTCAGGTTGTGGGTGTACAATTTGTGCCTACATGCTATGCTGTCTGCAACACTTGAGAATGTCATGGTCTTACATAGAAACCTAGGTTCTCATCTGCAAACCTATTCTTTTAGCCAATCTAGTCTTCCCAATTATATGGATACTTTCCCTGGATTTATCTTTAGTATAGCCTTATGCCTATCCCATGCCTGCTTAACCCCTTACCGCCCCAGGACGTGCAAAGCTGTCCTAGCGGTGGGAGGTCTTTTGAAGGTGAAGGGTGTACAGGTACACCCCGCTGTCTTCAATGGGGCTGCTTGGGCCCCTCCCCTCAGCCTGTGTGCCACGCATCATTGCACGGGGACGGCCTAAGCTCAGTTCGCCCCCCTGCAGCCAGTGACCCGCACCATGCGTCGGCTGCGAGGTGGGCCGCAATCTGCAGCTTGCAACTGTACCTGTCGGCGAGAGGCATACCTATACGCCTTGCTGTCGTTAAGCAACCCCCGACGGGTGACTCCCATCAAAGGGTTAAATTCAATCACTGTTTTAGCCTCCTAAATGTTGTCCCACATATCCATTAACAATGTTGAAGGGATAACCTTGTTCTACATTTTGCCGATTCTGGCTGTCACCAATGCTAACAGACATTTGCACTTGGTCTTTTTAATGTAGGCGGTTAGTGTCTCACAAATTGTTATGTATGTGAAAGTTTGTCTTTTATATGGGCAAGATTCAGAAATACAAGGTTGGGGTTTATTTGATTTACACATTTTGCCTTTTCCTGGTTAAAATCTGTAGTAAACGAAATGATATAAAGCAAAGCTTGTCCTTGTTGAATCATGGCTTTGTCGGCCTCTGTGGCTACTTTATGTGCATGCTATCGCTCTGCCAGTCACAGGCGGGCAATGAAAGAACAGTGTGGAACTTTCTGAAAGGGGAGCATTGAATTTCATGTTTCATATGCAGATAGTCCAGAGAAAAGTACCAAAGTGTGTTTGTGATCACCAGGTCTTTAAGCTGCATCAGCTTGGCCATGTTGTCCATTTCTTTAGTTACAATACAGCAACTCATAAAATTGATCTATAATGTAGGCTTTGATACCCTGGCATGGAATTTTTTGTTTTTAAGGGAGGTTCTCCAACCTCCAAATTGGCCCTGAATTGCACCGAACGGTGATTTTCACCATTCAATGCAATTTCAGGTCAATTTGTCAATTCACCAAAGTGTCAATTTGCAAAATACAGTGCAAATCAACCGTGCTGAAATGGTCTCATCGAACAGTGTTTTCAACCTTTTTATAAGTACAAGTGCAGATCTAATATAAATCTTTAGCACCCCTGTCTCCAGGGGGGGGGGGGGGTCTCCTCACAATGTCAGTAGTTTTTTGTTTTGGTGCATGCAATATAAGTGCATGCTGCAATTACAACGATACACACTCATTCTGCTAAACAATCCCCATTTAACACTGACACTTGCAATCCCAAATTAGCACAATGACACTCGGAATCCCAATTATATATCTATATCCGTGTTAGTCCAGCTGCCAAAATCACAAGTATAGCAGTACGTAGTGATACTTTTTTTTTTTTTTAATTGGACTAACATTACAATTAAAAGAACACGGTTTTGAGTCTCCTCTCTTCCTCAGGTCATCCAGACTCTCGAAGCTAGTCCTGTTTTGTCCCTGTTTGGTGTCGTTCTGGCTCTGAACAGAGGCTTCAGCCACTGAGGGCTGACATGTAGGCTCAGCTCTCATTGTGGGACTGCCCCCAGTCCGCAGGAGTCATCTCGTATGCGCACAATGATGTCACAATGATGACGGCAGGGAAATCTCACAGGAGATGAAGGTATCCTTTGGACTCCTGTATCTCCAGATCCGTATGTCCAAGGATGATTTGAGTTATCATTGGCAAGGCCAAAGTAAAAGTCTGGCCTTTCCAATGATATCCAACATGCTCATAATATGAACATGTAAAAAAATTTGCTAAAAATATTTGAGCTCTGATTCGCTCATACACACTGCACATTACTGTGATCTGTAATGTGTGGGTTGTATGGGTGGGAGTAAACTGCAATGCAATAAGAATTGTTCTTTTTAAACTAAATACTCGTGTTTGTTGATCACATTATTGTGCTTATTCTCTATGTGGTAAAGAATAAAGACCTAATGCTATTTTGTTGAAATTCTATTTATCAGGGCAAGTAGATTGTAATGAGGGACAAGTAGATCGTATTACTACTTTAGTCCATTGGACAAGTATATATTTTTAATATTTCCATATTGTTGTATATGTGTGCCTCTATTTTGTGTTGTAATCTGCCCCCACAGTGTCTTTAAAGCATTTGTTTCTCACGGTGTAGCATTCGGCATAGAATGGAGTCTATAGAAGTTATTCACTAAGCGCTGAACTTGCCACTGAATTGCACCGAATGGTGAATTTCACAGTTCGGTTCAATTTTGGTGCTAATTTAGCTATTCATTACACCGAATACAGGCGAATCGACAGTGAATTACAGTGCAGTTCAGTGATCTTTTCGCGGCAGCGAAATTGTCCCATAGAGAAGTGATGGTTTGTCTATTCATAGAATGCTAAACTGCACCAAAATGTTGGCTAAATGCCCTGATTTTCAGTGTTTCAGTTCTACGAATGCAAACAAGCAAATCCCATAGGATTCATTGTAAAAAAAGTAATTTTTAAAGTTTAGTCTTTTCATTTTCAGCAAAAAGCCTTAATTTTTATTGTTTTAGAACTTTTTTATTGTTAGATAAGAATTTTTTTAAAGGGGGGTGTGTTTTTCTGTGTAAAAGACCTTTTTATTTAAAAACATTTTTATTGGTTTAAACCTCTATTAGGAGGGTAGGACGGTTAAATTCTGGGGGCGGTTGCAGTTCGATGGAATTTGCCAAGGCCACTTTGGTGCTCTTCAGCACAGTTCTCAAACTTTTTCATGAGGCTCTGGCGACTCAATCTTCAGGGCACTACGGTGACCATCCTGTGAAGGAAATTCACTGTACTGTTGCCAAAGTGAAAAGCACAGAAATTTTGGTGTTTAATGAATAGACCCTTAAGGGTCAGTAATCCAGAAAACCGACCTATTGACTGACTTGTGTGCAATGTATGTAAATAATACCGCCGGGGGTACCACGGAGTGTTGGCCTATTATTATATCTTATTCAACTGCCATCTCATATCTGATAGCTTAGACACCACAATAGACCCCTTGCAGCCTTGTCTAATCCTTCACTCCTCCACCACATTTCGCTGTATATTGAAAGTTGAAGAGTTTGGTAAATGTTTCATCATGGGAAAAATCCACAAAATAGAAACGGGTAAACAACAATATTTGCATTGCATGTAAAAATGAAAAATAAGCACAAAAAGTAGCATGTGAGTTTTTATGCACAAGTGCTATTTCTGCAGTTTTATGCCTGAGAGATCTTCTCCTTGGTTTGTCTTGTTTAAAATCCGGATTAAAGAAGGTAGGATAGGTGGTCCAGTGCTCATTAAGAGACTGAGCCTCCTGAACAAAAGGTCACTAAGTGTGAGTGACTCATTACCTTCTTTAAGAGAACCTTTGTGATCTTATCTGAACTAAAACACTATTTGTCCTATTTTTATTTCCCCCCCCCCCCATCTATTGTATAATTCAACTGGGAATACTGTTATTTTGCAACACAATACTGGTGCCTATACCACTTGGTGTTACTCGGAAATTGTTAGACCTACTTCCTTATACACACATGCCTTCCAGAAAGTCTGACAGAATTATTGAATTTTTTGTCCTTATTTGGTGACAAGGAAATAAGGTTTTGTTGTTATGCTTGTAAATGGTATTTACCTTATGCCCTGAATAGTTTGAAGGTCATCACAATGCGTGCCTGTGTGTCATGTACTTAACATAAAGTAAATTTGTGTAAAGAGACCTGATTCAGCAAACACCTCCCTCATTGTAAAGATTCCCTTGCGGAGCTTGTGTTGATGCACGGGATGTTTTGTTACTCAAACTAATCTAAAGTAAATGGCCAGTTTGCTAAATTGGTGTAAAATGTTGTACTTGTGTAGCCAGATTTGTCCTAGATTAAAACAAAGAAAAAAAAACCAATGGCGCTTCTTAGTGTATGTAATTTGTGAATGTAAAATCAGGTGCCTCTAACTTCGTGCAACAATACTATTTAAAATGTGTCATCTAGTGATCATAACACACAGGAACAATGATAATATGTCACTTGGTGATCATAATACGCAATAGTAATAATACTTACAATTTCCCAGTAATAATCTTGATTGCTCCCACAGGACATATAAAAATAAAACCAAATATAGTGCATATAGTCTTATGAACACTGTAAAAAGAAAGGCAGCAATCGTCACACTCACTCGGTTCAGAGCCGCTTTGTAATAACTGGCTCTAGCGATGGCAGTGTACAAATATGGGCAGTACTTTCCTTCAGGTTCCTCCTCTATATGACACACAGACGCAACAAAGACAAAATATAGGGCAGTAAATCTGCACATATATTGAAATCCATGAGAGCGATACCACACGTTCACCCTATTTTGAGCCTTATGCGTACGGGCTCAAGCGATGGCTTATTCACGCGGTTTATGGGTGACGATTGACCCGCTTTTCTTTTCACCGGTTGCTTGCTCTGGTGTCGAATGTGTTTCAGTGTAAAAGCCCCCACAAGAATAGGTGTAAAAAAGGATCAGATTCATTTAAGAGAATCAGATTTATTTAAAAGAAATTAAAACCATAATAAAGGAAAAGAATAGCAAGAATGGAACGATTTTAAATGGATTAAATTACAAATGGTCCTTCATGCAGTCTTCCAGTCTTCCACAGTCTTGGCAGCATGAGGAGAGCATACACCAATGTTTACCAAAACTATCCTCAGGACTCTCTAACTCTTAACAGGCCAGATTTTACAGATCACTTTGGAGAAATGCAGACTGAATCCTCAAATCACTGAGCTGCAAATTAAATCACCTGTGCTGTGCTTCACATATCTGGCAAACCTGGCCTGTCAGCATGTTCAGAGGACAGGTTTGGAACCTTTGCCTACCTACACGATATAGGCAGGTGGTTTTAACCTTCCTGGCGTTACGTTTCTGACATATTTTCTATGTCCGAATCGTTACAATTTATTTGGCCCCCTAGCAGTATCCCGAATATGGCTCGCGGTTAATTTCGGTGCTGAAAGCCGTAACCCCGAGCCACACTCAGGCTGATACATACCTTTCCCTGCGCTCCCTCTCTGTCCCCCGCAGTCACACTCTGGACAAGCGCGACGTCATGCTTCCTGGTTCCCTTCATGCAAGATGGGAACCAGGACGCCGCAATTGTACGGAGGAGAATACGATCGCGGAGGTCAGTGACGGAGGTAAAGGTATGTATCCAGCCCGAGTGTGGCTCGGGGTTACTGCTTTCAGCATTGAATGTTATCCCCGAGCCACACTCGGGAACACTGCAAGGGAGGTTGGGAGAGAGTGCTGGGCTGCCATTTTATATATTTCTTCGGTTCCTGCACTCAAGAGATGCACCACAACTTGGTGCCCCGGTCAGCGAAATACACAATCTCCAGGACTAGCACTCCTGGGTCATCTTAACGAAAACATGCTTTTTTTTTCCTCCAAAAAAAAATATTGACCCATTAGTTGCAGATATCAAAAATCAATAGCGATAAATGCATATTTTCTATAAAAACCAGGAGTGCTGGTCCTGGAGATGAATTTAAAATATCCATATAGAATTATTTTTTTACTATGAACCCCTCCTCCGATTTGTAGTGCTGTTAAAAATAGGGATAGACCGATATCACTTTTTAGGCACCACTACTGATTATCGCCAGCCTTTCAGGCCGATAACCGATACTGTACATTTAAATTTTTGAAAAATCACAATTTCTACACACATCTGACGTCACCTGACCGGGTTTAACTTCCCTGACGGTTATCCATAGTGTGTCTCGGGGTTAAATTTCACCGCTGAGAGCGGTAACCCCGAGACACACTCGGGCTGTTTAAATCACCTCTCCCTATGCTCCCTCGATCTCGGCAGTCTCCTCCGGCGATCGTGGCGTTTTACGTTTGTTGTCGAGCGAGTTGACGAGGGAGCGAGTTGCGAGTGAGCGGAGTTTTTTTTTTTTTTTTACTTGTTGATGAGCTATCAAATTGGGTAGACCTGCTCATGCTGTAGAAAGAGGTCTAAGAATTATTGACCTCAATGGGACAGCTGGAACTCTATCATCAAATGGGATCCTAGAACAAATTGTATGATCCATATGCATATCCATACAGTGGCTAAATGTCATCTTGGGAATCTCTGCGTGAGCATTGTCACGGAACGGACCTGAGCGCTCCTTCCAGCGAGCCACGTGACTAAAAACTCAGACAATTTTAAAGACCATTTTTTCCTTTTCTATTTCGGTTGCGCGTTTAAGTGTATGGACATTTTATTTCATGTCTAGATGTGGTTTTACTGGTGTGGTTTTTATTAGAGTGTGAGGTATTAACATGTATCCTGTATTGTATGAGTGTGGATTCAGATGTGAAATTGTGTGATGCATTTAAATGTATTATATTTTCCCTTGGTTGCTAGGATTGAAAGGCTGTGTTGAAATTCAATTGTATGCTAATTACTGTGTGCATTAGCTCTCTGTGTGTGTGTAGTCTGCTGATGTAAGAATGCCATTGTATGCAAATCCGATTGTCTCATTCAAGTCTGGACATGTCTGAGGGTTACCAAATGCTTTTGTGTTGTGTGTATGAATGCATCTGCCCAAACCCTTCATAAATGAGTCCCTGTTTTAAAGTCATACAGCCTCGTCTGGTGAGTTATTTCAGGGCATATCACATTGCACCTATAAGGCACTCATCGGCCTTCTACGTCACATCTATCCCAGGAAAAGGAGCCTCAAGTCAGCCCAGCAGCCACTTCCACACCAACAAGAGGTCAGTAGATCAGGCTGCTCGAGACGCCGAGTGCCGAGCCACTCGGTAGTCGGGCCGGATGCCATCAAGTGGGTCAGATAGGAGCAGGACCGCAGGCGGACACCCCATTCCATCACATTGGTGGCAGCAGTGGGATAGCTCTCTGCACCCCCGGAAGAGACCCTCATCTCAGCATGGCAGCCTACGCCAGCTGTAAACGAGACACTCTGCGAGATCTGCTAGAGAGCCGTGGAGGGACCGCGGGCTCGAAAACCAAGGATGCTCTGTTCGAAGAGCTAAAGGACATGGATCAGCGGGAGAGGGCCACGCCCGCACCCCCACCACCGACGCCCCCCCCCCCCCCCCCAGGCACCCATCTGGGAAAATTCCTTCCAGAAGAAGGTACGGCAGTGGCTTACGGAGCCGCCCCGACGGAAGCCACCTTCCAGAATATTGTTCAAGAAATCGCGCAAGAGGAAGAGCGGGAGAGGGTGCGCCAGCATGAGCTTCGGCTGGCAGAAATCCAATACCAGAGAGTGGAGAGCCCCAACCCCAAGAGACCAGTGGCCTGGAAGGTACCCTTCCAGGTCTTCAAGACTTTTAACGAGGCGGAGGAAGAGATCGAGAGCTTCCTCCAAGACTTTGAGCGGTCGTGCCAAATACACGAGGTTCAACGTTCCGCTTGGGTCAGGATTCTGGCCTGTAAGTTGACCGGATGGGCTGCGGAGGCCTATCGAACCGTCCCAGACGAGGAAGCCCGGGACTATGAGCAGGTAAAGCAAACCTTACTGGCCCACATTGCCGTCACTCCCGAAGCCACCCGGATGAAGTTCCGGAACTCACGCCGGCCCAACGGCACTACCCATGTGGAGTGGGCACACCGGCTGCAAAGAGACCTGAAGACCTGGTTCGCAAGGAGCAAAGCTCGAACCGTGGAAGACATCACCCAGCTGTTCCTCCTCGAACAATTCTTCGACCACACCGCCATGGCAGTACGGGAGTGGGTGAGGGACAAGAAGCCCCAGACGGTGCAGCAAGCGGCTACCTGGGCAGATGAGTATACGGACACACAGAAACACAATGGGGCAGAACGACCCCCACCCCTTCGACCCACACTACCCCCCCCCCCCCGAGCCACCGACTCGCTGGCCAGCACCCAGACCGACAAACCACTCCCACTCCACGGTTACCATCCGATGTTACGGGTGCGGCCACATTCTGGCAGGGCCGGACTGGCCTACCGGGGGCTGCTGCAATGATTGTGCCGCCCGCAGCATCACTAGAGAAATTGCAGGCTGGTACCAGCGGCCGGCGTGACGACAGCGCCGTGGGCCAGCAGCACGTTGGCTTGGCCGCATCCTGTCAGTGCCTGTGGGCTTCGTTCGGGCTCTAGTAGTGACAAGTGACTCCGTCCGCTTGGCGCTCGTGAGGGAGGAGGGGCTGCCGGGCTGACAGCAGAGAGCCGCTGCAGCATGCGTCCCTCCCAGCGAACACAAGGCTGGGAAATGGGATGCACGCTGTGTTGGCGCCACCCTCACCTATGTTGCCACAGTGACATATTGCGCAGGTGCCGCAGACCGAGACGAGTCACACACTCACTAGAGCTGACCTTAGCGACCTATCCATCTCCGGGCGGCCCGTTTTCACGGCAAGGCCGGAGTCAGTGCGGCGCACAGCACAGGAGCGGAGGAGAGGACTGTTTTGCCGGTTGCTGCCTGCTGGTAAGGGCAAGTCCAGGACCTGCCAGTGCAGACCCCCTCGCTTGCTGCCAGGGCCTCAGGAAGAGGTCTCATGGGGAGTGGGGCGGCCTTACTCCCCAAGGGAGTAAGAAATAACCCAGTTATTTCTTTCCCTCCCTGTATGGGGGGGGGTCTCTGCCTAGCCTCGCCATCTCCCCGGTCACCCCCTGTCTCCTTTTAAAGGGACTACCCCATGTGACTCAGGCCTGAGGCCTACCCTCGGTTCAACTTCAGAGTGCAACTCACCCCCCAGCTTATAATTGTTCCTTATCCTCCTATAATGCAGAGTGCAACAACCCCTTCCCTTTACCCAGGAAACCCCTGTCTGACCCCCTGATAGTGCAACTTTATCCTTTTATCCCCGGGCACCCCCTGTCTAATAATAAATTAATTCAACATGCCTGGCCTACCCATGGTACAGAGACCAACTCCTCCCTCCATGCCAGGCCCACCCTTGATAGAATATTTTACAGATAACTACCCCCCCTTTTTGTCCCTATGCCAGTCCCACCCATGGTACAGAGAGCAGCCCTTCCCTCCTCAACCCCGCCCCCCCCCCACCATTGCCCTGTCACTCCTGCCATTTAGTAAAAGGAATACCAAAGCCACCCCTGGCAAATTAAGGTACCCCCCATTTCTGGGCCTGTCCTTTCTCCAGGCAGCTTTTGGAGGTTCAGACCCAGCTGTATGTTGCATTGCTGCGCTTACTGAACTCTTAGCATAACATGTGTCCACATGTACAGTTTATCGATGACAAACCCGAGCACTTGGTGTGGCTACTATTTGGCCTAAATCACAACCGTATACACTTGGTAATTTTTAATTTGGGTTGGGGCCGGGGCTGAATAATCCACTAACTGCTGCTGACAGGCCCCTACCAGCAACTCGACGTGCTACAATGATCAGAGGGTGCAGGCAAATGGATGTGATCAAAGGATCCCTACGACCAGCAGGAAGCCACAATGTCCCCGGTTTCCTGGCCTGCACTGACCCAAAAGTACAGCGCAGTCACTCTCAGGCTCCTCCTAACAGGATAATTCCTTGATTATTCTTTATTCTTGTAATATTATCACCATAGCGATAAGTGGATTGTTCTTGTCCGTATCTGCTTTCACATCTGTCTTCTCTATATATAATACTCTTCAAATGTGTTTTAAAATGCATGGTTTTCCCTTTTATGAATAACATAATAATGATGTTGGGCTGGTATAATAATGCTATGGGGCTGGTATCAAATTCTTTCCAGGGCTGGTTTTTCTCCCCAGTCCAGCCCTGCATTCTGGTTAACCCCTTAAGGACATCCAACTGATGAAGCTTGCAGTTCGAGCAAGTGAAACGCGTTTCGGGTTTGGAAATTTATTTATCTCCCTTATTTACTATTTTTATTCTGTAATAAATCCTTTTTATCAATTCCTGGATCATTGATTACATCTATCCAGTGGGAAGTCTGCGCAAGAGGTGGGACCATCCTAAAGTGGTCCAAAGTCCTAATACTGAGCCACTCATTGGGAGGCTCATAAATTCGTGAGTAGATCGAATTAATTATATACTGCCATCGCTCTCCTATTGGTACTGTGCCATGTGTTGCTCTCTTGTCCTTTAATCGAGGTCCAAAGTGTTACCATCTGATTGTGACGATCTACATTCTGATTGATGGGAGAAGCCCCCCATAGAGGCTTAAAGGCTTATACCAAGAGCCTATAGGCTCTGCGTTTGTGAGTGATCCTCTTCCACTATTTCTAGCATAATCCAAATGCATTACCATGCTGCGCTATTTGTGATTTTTCTCTTCCAGTGAAGATATATTGACCATCAAGCAATTGTGACATCATTTGCGAACGAATCCGTACTAAATCTCATCTTTGCGCTCCCTTACGATTAAGTTTGTATTTCTTCTATTAAGGGTGGGTGATACACTTGTGGTGAGCTGCATACCTATACTATTAGTTATTGTATAATTGATTATAGCACCAAGCACTATTAACTCTGCAAGGTGTTAACAATTTCCAATTAGTTTGCATAAGACTCATTTGGTCTTCGTAAGATCTGAAGATGACTAAACACATACCATGTCATTTGTCGAGCTGCTGAAAGTTGCTCTGAGTGCCTTGGTCATAATGGTATGTCCTGCACGGAAATAGACATGTACATAGGTTGTGTGGATGTTCGTGGTCCAGCCGACCACATTACAAAGTTGAACTAATAATACATTTGGACCTTTTTAAACTGTAATTACAAAGACTGGTTAATGTTCTGAGACTGAGAGAGTGTATTGTGGTTTGTGAAATACCTTTTAAGATGCCTCATGCTTTTAGGAAGCAACTGCTAACTCTATTAATATTTAATTTGCTACATTTAGACCCATTATTAGAGCGTGGTCCGGCATGACTCTTACCAGATTCCTTTCTTTGAGATCTGGCTGATGAAACACTTAAGCCCTTTTATCTGTCTTTACCATCATATAGCTAGGAGTTATAAAAGCGCTCTCATTTATGGGCATGTTAGACCTTTCAGGATATATAGTTATAATTTAATTTGCTCTTGTGTTGGTATTAATGGATTTGAATTTCTTTATTTTCGATGCCTGTATTGGATTAAATGGAATAATCTGTGTTCTAGATTTGTCCTATCTAATTTAGTGTTTTGTTGTCAGACGAGCGCACTTTTTGCGTCCGTCTGACTGCACTGTTCACTGTCTGTTGTAGCTTTTCAAAGTCAATAGAGAACAGCACGTGCACACTTTTTCACGCGCGCTACGCATGTAGCAACGGATGCCAAAATGGCATCAACGTGAAAAAGCTAGACGGACGTACAACTGCATACAGATTTTTTTTTCTTTTTCTCAGCATCAGTCAAAATTAACTGATAAAATGTAACCACAATTTCATCAGTTAAAAAGTACGTCCGTTACTGTGTGCAGTCAGTGCGCTCGTCTGACCCCAGCCTTAGTTGTATTCAAAATTTCAAATGTGTTTTTTTAGCATTTTTATTTTTTTTAGCATTTTTTTCTCAAAGCACATGGTTTCTCCTAAGGCTAGGGTCAAATGAAAGCATTTTTACACGCGAACATAAAAAAGTGCGTCCGAACGCATTGACGTATTTTTTCACGCAATACGCGACAACGGTCATACGATGCGCATTTTTTGGCGTGATTTTCTACGGATCTGCATTTAAACGCGTAATCTAATTTACCAAATCAATAGGTGAATCAAAAAATAAGGTGAAAGGGTATAAAAAGCCATTTCGTGGATGGTGGCGTTTCTCCAAGATGGATGCACTACAAGTGTTTGTGTTTGCTGCAACGGGCTACCTGTACCTCCAGCACAAAAGACAACGGTGAACATGGGTTCATCCCATCAACGCTGCCAGACACACGCATGGCCACTTTGTGACACTGTACAGGCCACTGCGAGAGAGGGACCCCGTGAAGTTTTTCAACTACATGCGGATGTCCATCCCCTCATTCGATGAACTGTTGTCACAGTTGCGGGAGCCGCTGACCAAGAGGGACACCAACATGAGGGATGCCATACCACCGGAGGAGATGCTGGTCATCACTTTGCGGTAAGTACTTCCAAACACCTGTATGCATGACTTCGCTGCCAGTCAGCAGACATGTGCTCAGTGTGCAGAGCCCCTATTGTCGGTCTGTAGTGACATGTACGCAAACACATTCATACCCACCCACACGCAGGCATCACATTCCAAGACACGTCCAAAAAAACCTCTGACACTGACAAGAATGTATGTAAATAGAAATATATTGTAATAAACAAGAAAATAAATAAATAACATATATACAAAAGAAAATAACATGAAGGACAAAACATAACAGTGACAACAGGAACAGCATGTCAACCAAAAACATAAAACAGACAAGACACCTCACAAATCCTGGTACAGAGGAGCATCTGGCTCATGAGGACCATGTGTGGATCCGCGGCGGTACCCAGACTCTGGGGGAGGCCCAGCAACATGGGACATGGGTGGGTGGGTGGCGCCTGGCTGTGGCTGGCATAACCAGTGGCATGGTGGCCTTGTGGCACCGCACCATAGTAGACCGCAGCCTGTTCTGGACAGGACAGGATCTCATGGATGAGGTCCAGGGATCTGCGGCGGTACTCCACCTTCTGCGCCGGGGTCATCTGGTCCAGCAGGGATTGACAGGAATGGACAAAGGACATGTCCTCACTGTCAGTGATGGTGCAGCGTGGAGGTTGTGGATTGTGCGACCCCATGCACCTGACCATGGCCTGCTCGAAGTCGCTAGGCAGTCCCCTCCTCCTGTTGTGAGCCGGTCTGGTGCTGTCTCTCGGTGCTGCAGCTGGCACCGGTCCGGTCTCCACCTCCCTCTCCACCTGCGAGTCCGTGCCACCCTGTTCAACCTCCTCCTGCCAGCTGCCAGAACCCCCTGCTGGCAGGTGTTGCTCCTGTGACCCAGAGGTGGATGGCTGGTCAATGCTGCTCGCAGTTGGCCTTGGCTCCTGGGTCCTCCTGAGGAACGACAATTGTTCGGCATAAAGATAACTGTGCACCTTCCTCCTTGCCCCAGCTCCAGAGCGCGCAGCTGCCGCTTCCTTTTTCAGGACCCGGGTGTAGTTGTCCCTGATAGTGCGCCACTTGTTGCTAAGTTCATGTGCTGCAAAACATAATGAGAGTGACATTAGGGTCGGTTCATATGATGTGATCATAACACAGATTTAATTCATATTTCCCAGGTATCTTGCTAGTGGATGCAGTTTGAAGGATCTGCATTACAACTTCCGCGTTGGCAGATCAACAGCTGGTGAGATCGTCCGCAAGGTGTGCCGAACAATATGGGAAACCATGAAGAAGCAATGTTTACCAACACCCACGGACGAGGCATGGGTAGCAATTGCAGCAGGATTTTGGGGGAGAGCCAACTTCCCCAATTGCCTTGGAGCCGTGGATGGCAAACATGTCCGCATAGTGAAGCCACTGCACAGTGGCTCACTGTATCAAAATTATAAACATTTCTTTTCCATTGGCCTACTGGCGGTGGCAGATGCCAACTATGATTTTGTGTATGTGGATGTCGGATCAAACGGCAAAGACTCTGACTCCACATTGTTCAGGAACTCTACACTGTGGGATGAGCTCGAGAGTGGGACCCTGCACATACCCAGACCCGCACCATTGCCTGGCAGTGACGTGGCAGTCCCCTATGCCTTTGTGGGTGACGAAGCATTCGGCCTATCCACACATCTCCTACGGCCCTACTCAGGGACACACCTGACTGTGAGGAAGCGGGTGTTTAATTACAGGCTGTCGCGGGCGAGACGGTATGTGGAGTGTAGCTTTGGCATACTGACCAACAAGTGGAGGATTTTTCATAGACCGCTTGATGTAAATGTGGAGTTCTGTGTGGATATAGTGAAATGCTGTTGCATCCTACATAACTATGTTCGTGCGAGGGATGGTTTTAATTTCGCTGATACCCTCACAGTTACGGGTCTGGATGAATATGCAAACCATGACATAATAGCTGTGAATAGACACAGCAACAGGTTTCGCGATGCTCTGTCTAATTATTTTACTAGCGATGCAGGGCAGGTGCCCTGGCAGCTGGGGAGCATTTAACATGTGACGGCACCTATTATGTTTGCCTTTACTTTTATTGTACATGCAATTTACATGTGATTATGAATTAAATAATAATGTACTCACTCTGTAGCTTCTGCTCTCTGTCAGACCACGTATCATACTCCAGGTATACCACCCTCGAGACTGCAACCCATGCGCTGGCCTTTCTCGGTTTGTCCTTGTACAGGTCACAAGCCATGTCCCAAATCTCGGGATGCTCCGCCACTGCCGCTATCAGACGCTTCACATCAATATCCAGACAAGCCATCTTCTGCAATTGCCAGGTACCACAACAGCCACCACAGGACACTTTTTTTCGTCTGGACGTTATATAGGACGCACATGTGCAGCGTCTGACGTCTCCGAATCACGCAAACACGCCGCTATGCCGCAGCTGCGCACTCAGTACGTCAGTACTAGCGGTTCAGCGTTCTGAAAAAAATGCGTTCAAATTCCACTTGCGTTGCACGGCCGGACTTTTGTGCGGCCGTACATCGTATATTGGCCGTCATTGCCCGTCATCTGCTGCTAGTGCGGCTGTAATTATGTGCGCCAGAACGCACGTTAAAAGTGCGCTGGTCTGACCCCAGCCTAAAAATGCTAATTCTAATTAAAACCAGAGAGGATTGTGTATGAATCTAGGCAGCGGGATCCCTTCGCTCTTTCCAGTCCACTCCAGCCATGTAAGAGACAATCTAAACGCCTTAGGCCGGAGGCACACTAGGCGTTAACTTTTGCGCACTAACGCGCGTTACCGGCGTGCGTCACTGCATATAGTTAACGCCGATAGAGCAGAACACACGCTTACCGCGCACTGAGGGACGTCCGTCATGGAAACACCTTGCTTGTGCGCTAGGATGGACGCGATGTTGGCGCGTCAAATACACTGCGCATGCGCACAACGGCCGCGTGTGAACGTCAAATCTGCGCACTAGCAGCTGTGACAGAGGGAGAGAAGTGTGAAAAAGGCTGTGGTTGTTCTTGCCTGCTGTTTCTTGCTGTTTCTTGCCTGTTTCCTGCTGTTTCTTGCCTGTTGTTGGTTCCCCCCACACTTTATAACATGGATGTGGAGCTACTCCTTGCAGCTGTGCAAGAGCACCCCGTTTTGTGGGACACCGCACACGTGGACTATAAAGCTAAGAATAAAAAGGCAAAAAGGCATGGAGTATCGTTTGCAAGGCGGCTTTCCCAGACTTTGAGACCTCGACGGACCCCGAAAAAAGGATTAAAAGTATGTACCTTTTAATATTTTTTTATTTAACAGAAGTGGGGGAAAAATTAACTTACAATGGCTATATAGAACAATTTACAAGTATTTAGCAACAACATGTTCTGTAAGAATGTACAAACAGTGAGAACAAAGTTTGACATTTTAAATTCTCCCAAGCTGCCATGGCACTTGTCCGCTGGCAGTACAGAAATCGTTTGCTAAGGCATCTCTGAACCGATTGAGGCTTCTATTAACAGGGCAACGATCTGTGTCATCATGGTCTTCCAAACCCAAAATACTGAGGGAGTCACTAAAATTGTACCCATCGCGGTCACGTATAAAATTATGTAAAACACAATAGCATTTTACTATATCCACAGCAAAATCGACATTCACATCTAATGGCCTATGTAGAAGTCGCCATTTGTTGGATAGAATGCCAAAGGAGCACTCCACATACCTTCTGGCTTGTGACAGGCGATAATTAAATATTCCTTTTTTTTCACTTAGTTGTCTCCCTCCGTATGGTCGCAATAAATTGGTTGATAACGCAAAAGCTTCATCCCCCACGAAAGCAAAAGGGACAGCAATGTCTGTACCAGTCAACATCTTTGGTTTGGGAATATTTAAGCTATTGCTCCGTATTTGTTGCCAGAGTGTTGAATTCTGAAATACTGTTGAATCAGAGTCTTTTCCATATGATCCAATTTCAACATATGTGAATCTATAGTTGGCATCAGCAACTGCCAGGAGTCCGATTGAAAAAAAATGTTTATAGTTCATGTATTGAGAACCACTCAATTCTGGCTTCACAACACGGATATGTTTCCCGTCCACTGCGCCAAGACAGGGAAATTGGCTCTATCTTGGAACCCCTCCACTATATCGGCCCATGTACTTTCATTTGGTGTAGGGATGCATTTCTCCTTCAGGGTGTCCCAAATAGTTTGGCACACTTTTCGCACCACCTTGTCCGCTGTTGTTCGTCCAATCTTAAAATTGAAGTGAAGATCTTGCAGACTGCAGCCACAGGCAAGATACCTGTAAGAAAAAATTAGATGTTTTTGGTTATGAGTACTTCCAATTAACATTCATTATGTCATTATTTTTTGCTTTCTAGTACAACAAGTCATGTCAAAATGGCGAACTGTGCGGGACAACTATGTCCGCAACCAGAAAAAAATTGACGAATGTCGACGGTCCGGCTCAGGGGCCAAGAGGATGCGTTCCTATATATTTGCTGAGCAGCGCTCTTTTTTTAAAGAAAAATCTAGTGCCAAGACAAACTGTGAGCAGCATAGATGCGACACCATCCTGCTCACAGGACCCAGGGGCCACCCCACCATCACTGAACCGGTCAATAAATACAGAGGCAACGGAAGGAGACTTGGAGGATCTGGTGGAAGGAGCAGAGGATCTGGGCCATGGTGCGGAGGATCCGGTTGAAGGAGCGGCGGCTGTGGTGGAAGGAGCGGAGGCTGCTGCACCTCCGACCGCATCTTCCAGGTGCCAAAGGGGAACTAGTTTGGAGCAGGCGATCCTAAGATTTATGGAGGTACAAATGCGTCCAGAACAAGCAAATAGGGAAAACGACGATCATGTTGCTTTCTTCAACTCCATACTGCCTCTGGTGCGTCAGATGACGCGGAATCAAAACATTTATTTTAGGATGCAAACCATGCACGATCTATATAGTATTTTGAACCCCCCAACTCCCACCCTTGTTCTATGCTGCAGGATATCAGCAGCCGTCGCCCGTCCCGTATGCTGCAGGAGATCAGCAGCTGCCGCCCATCCCGTATGCTGCAGGACATCAGCAGCTGCCACCCGTGCCGTATGACGAGTATGTGCTGGAGTATAGATATTTATAAATTTACATTTTATTGTTAATTTTTCTGAAAAAAAAGTTTTGAAATCTTATTTCTAGTTGTATCAAAAAACCTTTCTTTTGCCTTTTAAAAAAAATTATAAAATTTAGGCATCAAATTTTGTTGTTGGATTCATAAGTTATTTGAGACTGAATCAAACATTTCCCACTCCTTGTTGGTGATAAAACATTTCCCACTCCTTGTTGGTGATAAAACATTTCCCACTCCTTGTTGGTGATAAAACATTTCCCACTCCTTGTTGGTGATGAAACATTTCCCACTCCTTGTTGGTGATAAAACATTTCCCACTCCTTGTTGGTGATAAAACATTTCCCACTCATTGTTGGTGACGAAACATTTCCCACTCCTTGTTGGTGATGAAACATTTCCCACTCCTTGTTGGTGATGAAACATTTCCCACTCCTTGTTGGTGATGAAACATTTCCCACTCCTTGTTGGTGATGAAACATTTCCCACTCCTTGTTGGTGATGAAACATTTCCCACTCCTTGTTGGTGATGAAACATTTCCTACTCCTTGTTGGTGATGAAACATTCCCACTCCTTGTTGGTGATGAAACATTTCCCACTCCTTGTTGGTGATGAAACATTTCCCACTCCTTGTTGGTGATGAAACCTCTCCCACTCCTTGTTGGTGATAAAACATTTCCCACTCCTTGTTGGTCAAACATTTTCCTTACCGTAAGGTGATGACCATGGAAATGTCCATGAGTGTCTCTCAAGGAGTTTATGGGATGAACCCACCACTTCCTTTTCTTCTTTAGTTTCTGCGAATACGCATATGCCAACAGAGTAAAC
This sequence comes from Leptobrachium leishanense, assembly GCA_009667805.1. Lineage (NCBI taxonomy): Eukaryota > Metazoa > Chordata > Amphibia > Anura > Megophryidae > Leptobrachium > Leptobrachium leishanense. Next base: position 105,422,181 of record CM019069.1, on the reverse strand, counting down.
AGAACTGCATCTCTCCCGTCCATCTTGCAACAAACACCTCACCACAACACGCTTATCTTTTTTTTCAACACATAATTGTTTTCAACTTTATTAAAATTTATTTTATGCCAGCCCACCTTTTTTTTTCCCCAGCTCAAAAATACACGTTTTACGACGTGCGTCAAAATTAACGCATCGTCTGGCGTCTACCATCTTTTCCGTCATTTTTAACGCACGGGTGCGTCGTTTTTAATGCGCGTTAGTGCGCAAAAGTTAATGCCTAGTGTGCCTCCGGCCTTAAACATTAAACGTTTTCCAGATGCTTAACATAAAACCAAAAAGACTATACTAGGGTTGCACCGATACCAATACTAGTATCAGTGCCGATACTGGGTACTGCAGGAGTACTTGGTACTCGTGCAGTGCCCCCGATATTTCCCCCGATACCAGAAGCCGGCATTAAGCCGGCTTGCCGGCATCCGAGGGGCTGGGGCGGCTGTCTGAATGCTCTATCGGCATTCGGACAGACACCTGGAGCTCTCCGCGTTCATACTTACCTTCCTGTGTGACGCCGGTAAAGTTTCCGCGCGTGCGCTCGTTGGAAGGCCCCCAGCCGCGATCACGTGGGAGACGCACGTGATCGCGGCTGTGGTGGCTTTCCAACGAGCGCACGTGCGAAGACTTTGCCGGCGTCGCTCAGGAAGGTAAGTATGAACTCAAGGAGCTGCAGGGGCCTGTCCGAATGCCGATAGAGCACTCGGACAGCCACCCTATGTCTGGTCTGGGGTCTGTGTATGTGTAATATATACACATACACAGAGCTGGGGGGCATATCCATGAAAGCTGGGGGGCATATCCATGAGAGCTGGGGGCATTTTTAGATCAGGTCTGTTCTTATTGGAAAGCGGTCACATGACATAAAATAAAAGTATCGGTACTCAGTATTGGTGAGTACTTGAAAAAAGTATCGGTACTCTATCTTAAAAAAGTGGTATCGGTGCATCCCTAGACTGTACACCCAAACATCCAGACCATCATGCTCACTAATACTTCCTGCACTGGAAGTGATGGTAGAGATGACCACACTTTTTGATTGTCATTCCAAAACAATTTGCACAGGTTCCCCATGAGGTTGTGTTAATTCTTTCAGCTCCTACATATTTATATTGGCTTTCTTTGGAAGAGCCTCCATCCTTCGTCGCACCACTTGGAAATGGAATATACATTGTAATGGCAATACTGCTGGACTACAAGCACCACAACCACTTTAGGCATTGTACTTCATATATGTTAAAGTGTCATTTAAGTCTTTCTTTCAGGATTGAAAATCTAGAGTCTCATACCAGATGTGCTGTACAGAATGTTTTATTGGTCCTGTCATACTTGTTGTACATGTCTTAGTGCATGTCAAGATGTTTAAGGTGACAAACATGAAGGACAGATACCTTGTGTATATGTGTGTGTGTATGTGTATGTATGTATGTATGTATGTATGTATATATATATATGTATATATATATATATACACACACACACTCTTGGGCCATTCTGTTTCAAATCTGTTTTTTTACCTTACCATGAGATTTTTTTTTTAAAAAAAAAAATTCTTCTCCACCAGTTTGAGATATTGAATTTTCAAAATTGCCTTTAAATGGCAAAATTTACTTGCCACCGAAACGTCAAATGCCATTCACAAGATAACAATGATAGCTACAGACACGGGACATGTGTCAATAGGGCTTTCATTTGAAATAAAACATGACACAATTGTAATATTTCAGAAATTCACAAATTTATATTTTTTTAACGATACTTTTTTTAATTCTCAAAAAATTGACACTTAAAGATATGTGTCATGTAGCCAGCCAAAATTTCATGATCGGATGTCGAAGGTATCATACAAAATTTAAGTTTTCTTTTTGGTAGTGACGAACAATTAAAACCATCAAGTCCATTTCTCTACAATTTACATTGATAAAATTACAGGAAAACTGAAATGAATAAAAAATAAAATAACAGGATTTTTACAGAGAGAGGTGTGTGTGTGTGTGTAGATGGGGCAGGTTATCTTGGTAAAGGAACTATGCAAAACAAGCCTTGACATGTATGTGCCAGTTTCGTTAAATATTTTCAAATGCTTCTTTTAAAATACATATTATTTTCTTCTTTAATTTGAAGTAATGCTTTGTAAATGGTCTGCGCACAAATCATTGCTGCTGAACTCCTTTTTTTTCTTACTCTCCTTGTAGATTTTGTTCTGAGCAGTAACAAATGCGTTCTTTTAACAGCCTGCTCTTTGATTCTGTTGCTAACGTGCAGCATTTGACTTCAAAGCGGATGATTTATAGTTTTCGAAAGATGCATGAAAACGGGTATTAATCTATGATGTGCAGGAGGACTAATCTCCATGTGTGTTTTTTTTTTTTTTTAAATGTTGTAATTTCTTTACCCAAGGTGTGGCTCCGTCTAGCTGCAGTATGTTCTTAGTCAGCAAAATCCGTTCATTATTAAATATCTGGTGGGAAACGTGCAGGAAAACCGTGTTGCCCAGCGTTACCAATTGTCTGGCAGCATATCTCGTTTTCTCATTGTCGGGGGAGGAAGATTTGTCACATACGTAAACGCTGTGCCAGTTAAAAGGGTATTCTTGTACAGCAAAGCCCACTCCACTCTTCTCGCTGTTTATCCCACGTGTTTTGTAAGGATAAGTAGTTATACTGTAAGGCTGGGTTCACACTTGTGAATGTGCGCAGGTTTTTTTTTTTTTTTTTTACGCGCATACGAAAAAAACGTATATGTCTATGGCAGCAAACACGCTGCTGTATGCCCGAAAAGAAGCTCCCGGACTTCTTTTTGCGTCGCCCATTTCAAAGCGCGTTCCTGCGCGCTCCAAAACGCTTAGGTGTGAACGGGGTCCATAGCAAAGCATGGGATTTTCCCCGTTCATGCGTTTCAAAGCGCGCACCGCGTGTGAACGGGGCCTAAATGTCTGTTTTGTACGTTAACTCCTTAAGGACCAAGGGTCTTTAAAGTAAATGCATTTATGACGTAACAGTTATGTCATTGGTCCTTAAAGGGTTAAATCGGTGCTACTTTCTACTGCACTAATCTTTGTATTAGGTTCTTCGCTCCCCATGCTAAAACACATTTTACTGAGCTTACTCAGAGATACCAGCTGAGTAGCATTTCCATTGAAGGAACACTGTTCCCTGGAGATCCCTGGTGGAACAGCTCTGAACATCTGCATCCAAGCCCTCAAATCTTGCTACGATATTTAAAACCTTAACCCCTTACATATAGGAGAAGTGTAGCTCTGACAAAGCCATATGGAATAGGATTTGAATTAAAAGCCACTTAATCCAAAAGGATTGAATAGACGACCTATAATATAAGAGAATGCTTAAATAAAAATATACTCAAAACCGTTTTAATTCATACCCTGCCTTGCACAGCACCTCTTAATTCAATTTTGCAATTCCACAAAGACTGTAGAAGTCTGAATAAATGGGATCAGATGCTGACAAAGCCACTCCTTTATATCACGAGTACCATAAAGGCCTTTTACACCCTGGAGACGGCAAGCATTGTGAGCGTTAGATGAAGCCATCACATGAGGCTACACAAAACCATGCATCTGTCATTGAACTCTGGGCTTATGTAGATAAAGCCGTACTGTTCACTCATCCTGCAGATATCCGGTATAGAGGATCCAGTCACAAATCAGCATGAGAGGACAAGAAGCCAGAAATCCTCAAAGCTCCTTAACCGATCCTGGATTGGTTCTTTTTGTACATGACATTAGAGATCAGGATTTCCTAATTTATGCAGTATTTAAATTGGGCTTTTAATTTTAATTACCATATATAACTTCTTAATGTGATCAATCCTCTTTCAATATAAATGTTATTTTGAGGATTGTTGATGCCTCGGCTTTTGTTACATGTAAGCACAAGTTAAATTCAGTTGAGTTAAAGCAATTGCATCAAGTAATGCAGAACCACTTTTTGGCCTGTAATTCTTCACTCCTCGTTATGCTGCGGGAAAGCCTTTTCTTGCCAGGTTTCTCTTCTGTCAGTCTACATCCTGCGGCAAGGCTAAAATAGCAGCCCCACTTCCAATCACATGAGATTTGCAAAGAAACCAAACTTACTCCATTGTTATGCGGTGTCAGCTCTAGGATAAAAGGAACCTGGTGCTATGATGCCCAATCCAATACATTAGGATTTAGTTGCTTTTTATTTTAGGTGTTTGACACACAAATACCCCTAAGCATGGAGTTTGGCCAACTTTATTTTTCTCTCCCACTTTATGTGGATGATGAAAGTTATTTTTTCTTTCCTAAAATATTTTTATTTATCTAAAAGTTAATAGTTTGACCAAATAATCTCTTTATACTATTTTTTTTCTAGTGTGATGCATCAGAACTAGAAAATCCTAAAATGCAACACAAGTTATCTTTTAAAGGGACACTACCACATACATAACCGTAACTACATTACTTGTGCATTACAAATAATAAAACCATGCTGTTTTTTTCGTTGTTTGAAGTAATTGCATGTAAAAAGGAAAAACAAAGAGTTTCAGTTTCCATTTTGTGTATTTTTCCCATGAAGCAACATTTCTCAAAAGCTTTGCTTTGCGGCTCTTGTTAATTAACTGTTAAATAATGTATAGTAAATGAGGCGGAGGAGGGTTTGTTTAGATAAGGTGGCAAGAGGGTATTGTTCTCCAGGCTACCTGAGAGAAGAGGCAGCAGTTGAGTGAGATCTGACAGGAAGCTTAAGAGTTCTAATCTACCCCCCCCCCCCCGTGATGTCCTTTGAATGCATCCTTCACAATAAAATGATTTGAGTCAGTGATCGGCCAATAGACTCCATTATATGGCCATTCTCACTAGGGGTTGACCGATAATCAAGCTCAATATTCAGGTTTTTCCCTGTTATCGGTACCGGCTTGTTCCGTAGCTGATATACCGATGACAGTAATTTTTCCGCTGGAACTCCGTTCCGGCACGTACTGGCATGGCAGACGTGCCTATGCTAAATGTGGAGGATGTTTGCAGCCAATCAGCGAAGATCTGCGGCTCGGTGCCGATCGTGCATCTCTCCTGCAGGCAGCTGACATCTTTGTCAGCCCTGCCTGCTGGACATGTCCCGCCCACTGATGTTATCTGAAACATCACTGACGTCAGCCGGGCAGGGGATTCCCTATGGGGAGACATGTGGCTCCTTTGGATCCCCATATCTCCGTAAAGATAGAAGCCAGAGCGTCATGTGAGGTGTCATTGGAAAGGTCAGGGCATGGCCTCTCCAACGATACCAATCCATTACCAATGTTTGTGTAAAATAAAATTGTTTTTATGATACAAATAATGTATAGCTTTCTAGTAGTGACATTTAATGTGTTTTTGTTTATAAGGATTTATGCCGTTTTTCTGTGTTCAGGAAAGCTATTTAGGTTATTTTGCAAGCATTTTATTTTTCTCCATTGTTGTATTCAGATTTTTATTAAACCTGTTCAGATTCGTGTAGAAATAATTTTTCAAAAATTTAAATGTACAGAATATTGGCACCTGATATCAGTTATTGGCCTGAAAGGCTGCCGATAATCGGTATCTGTGCCTAAAAAGTTATATCGGTGCCTAAAAAGTTATATTGGTCTAAGTGAGATAAATATACTGTGTATGGCAGTTTACAACACAAAAGGTCACAAATTGGATGCTCCCAATGACACACAGTGAGATATTTTCTTAGCTAAACATGCAGAGATAAACAAACAAAACACATGTAAGATATCAGCAACATAAAAACGTAATTTTTTGGTAGTGTCCCTTTTAACATAGCTCAGTGTTCACATAATTTTCTTATTGTTTATAAGCCCACTTTGTTGTTTTTATAGTGTCTTCCCTTCCTATAATTCGGTTTGTCATTTCTGTTCATCAGTAAATTAATGAGCTCCGTAATGAGTGCTGTTCTAGTGCCAGATGGGTGTACATCTATTCAGCTATACTCTGATGTTGAGAGCCATATGGTTTTGGACCCTTAAGGCAATCTCTTTTCTGTGAATGGTTACACATGGGACACTGCTAATATTCTAATGCACAGATACATAGATTATCGGAAATCAAAGGCACCGTGGAAGCAAGGACACATTGTTTGGTGAAATTAAAGGGGCGCTAAGGGTTTGAGCTGACTCCCTTGATATTGAGGCTGGAGGGGGACAAAATAGCACTATGGACCAGTGCTTGGCAGATGTGTTCAAAATCTAGCTAGGAACAAGAAATGTTTTCATTTCCTACATGAATGTGTTAATTTACAGTTAACAGGGTCTGATATAGATTTCTACACGCGCATGTACCTTTTTTATATTTCCGAATATACCTACATTGGTGATTTTAAATAGGTCTCCTCGCTGCTTTTAAAGACCTAATCAACACCACAAATTGAACTCTGCAGGGTTTAGTTGCTAAAATGTGCAAGGATCACATAGTGCAGGATTTGAGTTTGGTCTTTCTTCTATCAAAATTGTGGAACATTGAAAACCCGTATGCATGTCTTAAGTAAATCCAAGAGCACCTCTCAAAATACAGCAAGTATTTCTAGTGAAGACGTGCAAAATAGATCCGCAACTGATCCCTTTTTTTTGTGTCTAATGGTCTACAGTGACGCAGACACACAAATGCCATACTAGATGGCTTCAATCTTGGGTTAGGGGATGCAGCAACCAAAAATGAGCCTTTTGGGGGGGGAGGGGTGAAAATGCATCCTTATGTAAGCTCATACCATTGTGACACTTGCATTATGTTGTCAATTTTGGCAATTTGCTTGTGAACAGATCCTTTACATGCTATCATGCAATCCACAGGAATCGTGTAAGAAATGCCAGAAATCCTGGAAAGAGCATGCCGGGTTGACCTGTGAGCAGCTGGCAGAGAGCGATGACGTTAAATACCGAACGTTCATGTGAGTATTGATGTGTACTGCCTACTCAACCCCCCCACCATCACCACTTCAAATCCTATTCTCAAGTTTGCATCTGTAATCATTTAAGCTTTTGTAAACTATAACAATTGACATTTCTTTACCCTAAAACATTATATACCCTTTAATAATTGATGTTGTATTCCCTCCTGCACTGGATAGGGTAAAACCAATGTATAAAGCTATAGAGCTAGGGTTAGAATCTGATATTGCGAGGAAGCGCCTTCCATAGGGTCAGCACCGCATGACAAAAGTCCTGCAATATATATTTTGTTACATGGTTTACGACCTGTGTAACCCGTCCATAACTGTTGTACAAGGTACATATTTTCATAGAGGCCCAATGCAATATTTATTGAATGGATATGGGTAATCCTCAACGCTGGGCGTAGCATAACACTCGAGCAGCTGTGTGTTGAAATGTCCAAAATGCAAAGCACATGTAAAAGACAACTAGTGCTGCTGAATAAGGAAGGGGAAGCCGCACATCCTGTGTGTTATGACTTCCCTTTCAGTGAACATCCTGCATTGTCCGGCCCTGTGTTGTGTGTGTGTGTGTGTGTGTGTGCACGCAGGCCTTTCTTATCAGCATTCACAACCACGGGAGGCAGGATTTGTGTAAGAGCTGGAAATAGATGAAAGATGGAAAAAAAAAATTCGGCATTGGTCTCTATATATAAAGAAGTCACTTTAAAGGCAGAATAGAAGCTTTAAAAAAAAAAGAAGTTAACACCACAGAAGCCTGACTTGATGCGCTATTAATAGATGCTGGGTGTTACTGGGATGGTTCCTTCTATATCCTCTTTATGTTGTTTTCATTAAAAAGCCAAACATTTCTGCGTGGTCAATTTCAATGACCTTCCTGAATCTTAGGCCCGTGTCAGACGAACGCAGTGATCACGTCCGTGTTGCCGCACAGTTTAACGTCCATCGTAGCATAGAAGCATGAGCAATAGAGACCCACACACTAAGTGCGTCCGCACCGAACTGTGCACACACAACGCAGGTGCCAAACTGACACAAGTTAGGCAAGAGTGTAAAACTGCTAACACAGACACGCATAGTGCACCACGTCTACGTAGTGTTCGGTGTGCGTGATGAGACGTCAGACGCAGCGCATTTGCGACGTCCAGCACCTTGATGCACAAAATGCCTTTTCATATCCTTTTTCTTATTAATTTTGTTTCCCATATTTCCCTTTTTTTCTACGTCCGTCATAAAAAACAGACTATGTGGTGTCTACAGTATCTTCATCCGGAACGTCCATCCGTTGTGCACACACGCAGAGTGCGCTCAGACTGCGTTCGTCTGACATTAGCCTTATTCCCCAGGACCATTGGATAGAATTGCCTAAGTTACAATGTAACAGTATATGAGGTAATTGGTCCTAATGTCCAAAAAAAATTCTAATCATTGTTGTCCTTTTAAAGCCTGTTGAGAACAAAAAGAATAGCTTCTAATACAATGGCTAGCTTGTTACGCATTAAGAATAAGGCCATTAGTTCTCATTTGTCACATCCTCCCCTTTGAAGTGCTACAAGTTAAGCATATTCTGACATCCGCACAGATGGGTCAATCAGGCTCAGACATTTAAGCATCCCTCTGGTTGTGGAAGGAGCCACCTGTTCTCTGGACCCCTTGTAATTGTGTGCGATTTAAAGGGTTATTCAGAAATGTCAGTGACCTTTCGGTGCTATCCCGTACACCGCACTTTGGCAATTCAGCATTCACCGCAGGGTCCCTGGAAGTGCGACGAATCGACCCCACCGAACGTTTCGCAAAACCGCCGAATCAATCTGAAAACCCACCGAATGCATCAGAAGATACGCCACAAAGCTCATGGAAAAAACTGACAAGCCTCCGAACAAGGGCTAGAAAAAACAAACACTGCAACTTTCAAAAGGCGTTTTTTTAAAAACTACTGCATGACAATGCCTGGAAATAATATGTGGTCCTATGAATAATAGTAAAAAGGTCTGTTACAGATAAAAAAAAAGGAAATTTTAAAAAAAATCCGAAAGTTTGCCGAAAAATGCCAAAAAAATAGACTTTTTGCTGCAAATGAAAGGAATAAACGGTTGAATTAATATTTAAGACAAACGGAATTTTTTTATTGAAACCTATGGGATTAGCCTGGTTAAACCTGTTGAATGAAACCACCGAAAAACGGGGCATTTCACGGTCATTTGGGTGCTGTTCTGATTTTTGAACTACCAGCTTTTTTTAATAGCGGAATGGCCACGAAATTTCACCGTATGGGGAAATTCACTGTTCGGTGCAATTTCGGGGCCAATTCGGCTCTTTGAATAACCCTGATAGACTTTCAGGCATCCATAAGCTAGTACAGTTTAAAATAAATATCCGTATTAAAAAGTTTGCAAAATAAGATTTGAGAGTGGAGCGAACAGCACTAGTGGCCTTCCCTACAGTGGGTCCCTTCTTGGGTCTCAAGGTTTTGGCTCAATGGTGCCATTACAGAGAAGGCTATACCATATGCAAATCAGTCTATCACCCAGAAACTATGGCTTCTCTAATGCCACCATCAAGCTAAAAATGTTATGACATCTGAGCGGGGACCCACCATAGGGCAGGCCACTAGCCCTGTTGTCTATTCTCTGTATTCTCGAAAGCTTCGTTTTACTCAATTTTTTAAATGTCATCTGTTTCATGGATTTGGGATAAAAATACTTTGGAAAAGTTACTTCAAAGCATGCGATACTGTATCCAACACTAATACCATATGAGGTGCCTGGACTTTGTATATGGTTCTAGGGGCCTGCTTAGACTTTAAAGTCCAATGAAATAAGGCATCTTTGAGGACTAATATCATCAAGGTCCAATAGTCCTTTTAACCTAAGCTTCAGTAACTCAGATTCACGCTAAGACTGCGGTCACACAAGCATTCTTGAGCAGAAGGAACGTCCATGAGGGTGAACGTTTCTTCCACTCTGACGCCCGTGTGGCCATCTCGAAGTTGGTGCGCTCAGCGCTACAAATCCTATAGAGCAGTGGTTCCCATCCACGGTCCTAAAGTACCACCAACAGGCCAGGTTTTAAGGATTCCCTTGGAGAAATGCAGACTGAATCCTGCAGTCACTGAGCAGCAAATCAGATCACCTGTGCTGTGCTTCAGATATCTGCGAAGCCTAAACTGTTGGGGGTACTTGAGGACCGCAGTTGGGAACCACTGCTGTAGAGGATTGCGCTTTGTAGCCCCGTCCTACGACCATCATAGCTTTTTGACGCGGAGGCTTAAATCACGTCCGGTGTAGTGCTCGGAGCTGATGCACACGCTACACCATGTGGCCCTCCACATCGAGCAGTCACAAAGCTGCGACAGACGCAGGGCGGTGCGGTCACACGGGCACTCAGTGCGCTCGTGTGACCGCAGCCTAATGCTACAGTTATTGCACCTTCCTGCCCTAACTCCCATAAGTAACGTCTCTCTAAATCTACCCCAACCGTATCCTTCCCTGCAAAAGGCGAAGCGTAATGTCTAACAGTAAACCTACATGTCAGTGAAGTTCCACATGTGGTGGCTGTAACCGTTATTGTAAAGATTGTTCCCCCTTTGAAAGCTTCAGCCTTTAGCAGAATCAGTGCTGCTAAAACTGTGGCCAGACTCTTACGGTTTTTACTACAAATTGCAGTCATTTTTGTGGAAAAAAAAATTTCATGCTTTCGGTGTAGCTATGGGTTTATACTGGATGTTTGCCAGTATATTTTAATGGTGTATATATTATGGATATTTGCCAAAACAGCAAAATACTCCCACTTTTTTTTTGTTGCAATAATTTCCACTGATCACACAAATTCCCCATGAACCTCCTATTTTCAGCAGGGCTTACCCTCCATTCCATACAAAAACTGCTAGATCTACTTTACATGATTTACTATTTCTGCACACTCACATTCTTGTGTGGATTCATAACCGGGACATTCCCACACATTTTGCTGCCAGATGTGCCTTTGTCTTCGCTATAGCAGGAGACAGGCTGTGTATTCACTGCATTAATAAACAGACAGCTCGGTCCAGCGTTTTTTACATGGCATAGGTGGTTGAAAAGTAGGTTTTGCATATAAACTTGAATCCAGTTGAGATATAGAGGTGTCTCCTTTTGTAATGATTTTCACTTATCTGTCTTTACAATTTGAAAAATTTATAACAAAGAGATTTTATGGACATCTGTACTTATACTTGTGATGTGACGTTCTTGTGTCTTCAGTAAGTGATGGGATGATGTGTAAGATGATGCTAATGTGAAATGTGTACCCGAACAGGAGAAGGGGTGGCTGCTCTGTGGTTTGGGTGCTGTGTGTACTAGTGATGGCCCCTATAAATGCATAGATTTTAGATTTTATCTAACCCTACATTACTTTCAAAGCTTTGTCACCTTGGTCTTGGACAGCAGGTTAGAGTGGGTAGGAAGATGCTGTTCTGCCAGCTTAGAACATGGCTCACGGTTACCAGTATCCCCTCCTATTTGCTCACTGGACATGCAGCTTGTATATGTCATGATGACCTGGTGATGTGAGATTCACCCACAACTGCTCCCCTCTGAAAATCTACAGGTTCAAATACTTTTTGAGGCACATTGACTTGGGAATACAATGATTTGCTGAATTATTGTAGAATAGGGATGTCAAAGTCCTGCCTCGCAGATGTTGATTTGCCTACAATCCCCAGAAATCGTTGAGTGCTATAGATGACCAGAGATTCATGGGAGCAGTAGTTCAGCAAAATCGGGGGTGCCGGAGTATGCTCCCCCTGTTGTAGGAGTCTTTGTGTTCTTCTTTACCTGTAAATAGGTGAAGTATGCAAAACCTCAAAATTGGAGTTCAAGAACACTGTCCCAGCATTCTAGTTGTTGTACCTGCAGTTACATTCTACAGTGGTCGTCGTCGGGTTACTGAAGTACAGCAGCAATACTTTGGTTGCAGCTTCAAAGAGCAGTGTGCCGTGTGCATTCACATGGAACTGTGCTCTTATTAGTATTCAAAGCACAACTCTTCAGGGGTTTGACAAGATTAAGGGGGCGGTGCATGGGGGGCTTTGACCAAAGAATGCTAACCAAAGCAAGGCTTGGTGCAGCAATGTTCATGGCCAGAAACACACAGTATGTGGATATGGAAATGGAGAAGATCCTTTTAATTCCTGGAAATGTGAAAGGGTGCTAGTATTTGTATTGGTTGGATGACTGTGACCGTAACCAGCATCTTTTAGGCGAATGTCAGGCGAACGCAGTCTGAGCGCACTCAGCGTGCGTGCCTAACGGACGGACGGACGTACTGACAGAAGATATTGTAGACCCCACACGGTCCATTTTTTTTGACGGATGTAGAAAAAAAGGGAAATATGGAATCAAAATTAATTACAATTAAATGACCGGTACAGTCAGCCAGACTAAAAAACCTCTGAGCGTCAACGTGATGGAGGTTGCAAATGCGCTGCGTCTGACGTCGCATCATCACGCACACAGGCCGCTACGTGGACGCGGCGCACTCTGGGCGTCTGTCGTAGTGCTTTTACGTCGAGGCCTAAATGTCGTCTGTCGCCATCTGCAACTTCGGTGCGCACATGCTTCTGTGTTGGTCTCTATTGATCACAAATCAATGCTACGACAAACGTTAAACTATGCGGCGACACAGACGTGATGACTGCGTTCGCCTGACGATAGCCTTAGGAGGCATAATAGTGTAAATGGCACAGCAGTTTAATATTACATAATGAAACCTCCCAACCCGGCAAATAAAACAATACTATAGGGTCTATTCACTAAGCACCGAATTTCCCCGAAAGGGGAATTTAGCCATTTGTTGTAATTTCGGGCAGTTCATCCATCCGCCAAACTGTCAATTCACCAAATAAAGGCAAATTGACTGCAAGATATGTGCAGTTCGTCATAGTTCAGCTGTATAAGGCGGCAGCAAAATTGTCCCATAGAGTAGTAATGGTTTGTCTATTCGGAGACCATCGACGTGTCGAAATGCCCTGATTTTTAGGTGTTTCAGTTCGACAGCTTTAAACTGGCTAAAGGACCTTTTTATTATTTTACAAACCTTTGAATGCATCTTTATTGGTTTAAACACCTATTGGGAGAATAGAGTTCAGTTTTGTGTTTTTTGCAGCTCGGATTTCGCTAAGGCCACTTCGGCGACTTAGGCTGGCGGCACTCTAGCAAACATTTTGCGTCCGTTTGACCGTACCGTTTGACGTCCGTCGTAGCTTTTATAAAGGAGTCAATTAAACACACCACACGAAGCACCTGCTCACTTGTTCACAGACGGGCATAGCATAAAGCCACGGACACAAAAATAACATTGACGTGAAAAAGCTAAACGGATGCAGAAACAACGCTGCCATGTATTTTCTTAGAGTGTGGAGACATCAGACTTTACGGATGCACTTTACGTAGTATTCACAATATCTCCTGTGAAAAGGTGCGTCCGTAATGAACACAGTACAGTATGCTCGTGTGCCACCTCCCTAAATCTTCGGTGCCCCCACGTTGACCATCCAAAGAATAGTGAATTCACAGTACTGTTGGCGAAATGGAATCGGCGAAGTGAAAAGCACTAAAATTTCGGTACTTAGTGAATAGATCCTTATGTATTGTTCAAAGTTTTGTAGTATAGAATCAGTACACCAGAGTTGTAGTAGGGGTTGCACTTACCCAGGGCTTACAGGGTTAATGACAAAAGTAAAATGCCTAGACAACGGTGTCTTAATTATGATGACTGTTCCCCATTGCACGTTGCCAATATTATATTTGCGATTGTGCCCTCTCCAATGTTGACTCTGGTTTTTGAACACCAAATTCAACGTGGATACATAACGGAGATATACCACAACAGAAAAGGTTATTTGGTTTCAGCAAAATGTTTCAGTACAAGCTTAAAATGGGCGCATCAGGCTTATAAAAATGTATCCCTATGTTTATTAATATCAGGGTTAGACCGATAGTGGCCTTTCTGACCAAATAGCCAAAATTCGAAGTTTTGTAAAAGAACACAAGTCTGACATTTATGCTATTAACCTGAATGCGTTTGAGATTGTGAACATTGCATCATGGCCACTTTATTTAATTAAAAAAAAAATCTATGCAAACAAGACCATGTCTAGACTTTGGGCTTTGCGATGCTGTATGACTCTGTACGTAAGGGGTCAGCAACCATGGCCATCCACGTTTTTTGGACTACAACTCTCTTGATGCTCAGCAAATCATTAGATTGGTAGAGCCTCATGTGAAATGTAGCTCCAAAATATCTGGGGGGGGGTCAAGGCTGCAGATTCCTGTTGTAGGTCATAAGGAACTGAAGATGCATGGGTCCAAAAGAGCCCTGAATCTCCTGTATAGGGAATTCCCTGGCAAATGAGTGACAACAGAAATGGGGCTTCCCTCTCATTTGCAATAGTCAGTGGGTAGGGGGAAGTCCTAGCGTGAGAACTGACCTCAAAGATGTTAGTCTGCTGTAGAAGGAGCCCCAGATCAGCACAGAACTGTGGAACTTTGCATGTCACGGCTACAGTGGCAAATTAACAGCAAATAAAAGGCCGAAAATCATCTATTTGCTGAATATCGGCTAACCTATAATTGGCAAAGCCGGTAATCTGTTTATCCCTAATTTATGTGCCCATATAGAAGTAAGACTTCTCAAATTTTATATTTGCATGGGTCAAGTAACATTTTCTTCTAGTTATCGCAAAACAGTGATACTGGGGCAGCTGGCAGAATGCAGAATCGGCATTCTGCCAGACCCCTCTGGATGGTGGCTTTCCAGTGAGCGGCCACTTGCATGGGAAGGTTGTAACACGGCTCCGCTGGGGCTGCCATCTCACGAGATCTTGCAGAAATTCAGAGGGGCCTGGCAAATGTATTTAGTGCATTCTGCCAGCTGGCCCCAGGATCGTGTGTGTCTGAGGACTGCTTTGTGTCTCTGTGTGCAGGCCTGTGCAGTGGGTAAATGGGGCATCTGGCCATACATTTCAATATTAACATAAGTTGGACAGGCTTTCAGCAAAATCCGAAACTATTTATTTGAAAGCGATCATATAACATTAAAAGTATCAGTAATCGGTATTGGGGTGTACCTGAAAAAAGAACAGTTAATCGTACTCGGCCTTTAAAACATGGCATCTGTGCATCCCTAGTCCATACCAAACCATATATTCTTAGGAACATATATGCCTGGTTTGCAAGGAAGATTTATCTGAAGACATAACCGCATATGGAGAAGTAGAGCTATTACGAATATGAAGATTTGTCTCACAGTTGTGCAAATTATGATTAGCATTTAATTGCTCTTGTACGTTTTATATTGCTTGCAGTGTACAAGAAAACCATATACTGTGTATAGATGAGAAGTAATGAGATTTGTATCCAGAGACACAGACAGGGAAAGTGATCCTTTTGATCATATTGGGGGGGTGGTAACCCAGTTGTAGCCGAATTGTATCAGTTGATCAGAGGCCAGATTACATTGTAGCTAAAACTTAACATTTATTATGCAGTTAAAAACCAGGGGAGACATATACACACACACAACCCACCTAGCCTAGATGCTTAGCATTTTCCTTTCAGCATCAATCCATACGGCTCCTGAGGATACCTTTTTAGAGGCGAAACGCGTAGAGATGGAAATGGGATGCTAAATGCCAAAATGATTTTATGAACCAAGTATTTGTTAAAATCTGACATTTGGGCCCAATGAGATGGCTCTCTGTCATGAGCGCTCGGAGCACGAGACCTCTCTTAGGGACTGAATACTAGCCTACCTTCTCTACCTACGCTGTATCATAGATACTGACTTTTCTCTATTGCAGCGAACACTCGAAAGGCTCGCCTTCTAGCAATTATCTGTCAGGTAGTTAGGCAGAAACTATAGGACTAGCAATACTTGTACCACTCATTATTTACTTAAAAGCAGCTCAATTGTGAGCCCAGTAATACTTTCTATGGTAGGTGGGTTGTGTGCGTCTCCTATGGCCAGCAGGACAGTGCCTACTTCTGGGTTACCTTATTAGCATGAAAGGCAACATTCCACAGCACCAAGTAGGGTATCTGGACCAGCCACGTGGTATTCCTGCTAGGTAGTTTTCAAGATTCATGCCAATTTGTTGATGAGGTTGGGTTTCAAGGGGTGTCCTTAGTTGGTAATTGGTGTTTGGGGTGAACTGCTGATTCAGACTAGCTGTTTCATGATACCGGACATATGCAGCATAATATCAGGCCTCAATCTCCGTCATAATGCCACAAAATGCTGTAGTACATTAAAATTTTTAAAAATGTTTTTCACATACAGTTCCATTATTAAGATGTCAATCAGGAATTTTAAAGTGCACAATGACTGCAATTATCTGAAATGATCAGGATTACGTAAAATAATCAGATCATTTTAATGTGACAGCCCTATTGATGTGTTCAGATCAATAGTTTGTAGTGTGTTGCTTAAGTGTGACAAAACATCCCTTTACCTTTTCCCATGCAGTGAAGAGAAGATGACTGCTGCTCGTGTAAGAAAATGCCATGCATGTTCCACAGGCCTTATCAAATCTGAGGGATGCAACCGGATGTCTTGTCGCTGTGGAGCCCAGATGTGTTACCTCTGTCGAACACCCATCAATGGATATGACCACTTTTGCCAGCATCCACATTCTCCTGGGGCACCTTGCCGGGAGTGTACACGTTGCTCTCTATGGACAGATCCATCAGTAAGACCCTTTTTTAGGGACGTTTATACTGTATAGAAAAAAACTCTTTAATAAAATCTCCAGTGATTGTTGGTTATACCTAGGTGAACTGAACATTATATTCCTTTGGCAGGTGCTCAATATTTCCAAAAAGTCAAATATGTTGATAATAGAGAGCAGTCACGGAGTAAGACCAATTGCTATGCATGGGAGAAATGGAGTAGTTTAGCAACAAACAATGTAACGGAGTACTGAAAATAGCTGGGATACCTCGTCTGAATTCTTTTGCATTCCTCATACATCCTTCTGCCTGTGCAGGGACTTTTGTTTTTGCTTGGACACAGTGTAGAGCTTCTTTCTGTGAACAGAACCTGATCAGGTGGTGTAAAATTTCTTGGCAGAGATCCAGCAAATATGAGTGCAGAGAAAAGAATCACTGCTGATCATATGGGGTGTGGGGCCTGTATTCCAGAGTCAATTTTTATCTCCCAAGATGACCTGCAGAGGAGCCCTTTTGGAGAGCAATCTGCGTTTCTTCTAATTAGGGGTCACTTGTCCATGTAGCATGATTTGAAAAAATGTCAGGCAAAACTGGGCGAGCAGGTAAATGTTTTTAATGCAATTTGAGAAAGACTGCATTGCAGCCTCTTGCTAGCCCGTTGCGTTAACTACAGGTCATTGTTAGCCTAAAATTAAAAGGATTTCCATTCCCTTATAAAACGAGAGATCACTTGTTCCCAAGAAACAGGTGATAACCATCCTTTGATGGAGACTCTAACCACCATGACCACGTAAAGTGGACGTGATGGCAGGAGTATGTTTCTCCCCCTAAACCTCGACTATTGTCTGCTGTGGCAGTGGTTCAAGGTATGGGGTGGAGACCTCTACTTTGAAGCTTTCACTAAGCATCCTTCCAACGGTTGGGACTTCAGATCCAAAATTATTGCACACTGGGGTGTTTTTAAGGAGCGATCTGGCTGAGCAAGCATTCACCAGCTGACCCTGTAATAACGTTCTTCTACATTGAGAGGCATTTAATAGGCTGCATCTGTGCGTGCCATGTAAACACAGATTTGTTGAATGATCTGTTTCCATCCGATGTGTTTTGGAGGCTTATGGCATTTGCATATGTTTTTAACTCCGTGAATGTTGTACATTGGCTTATAGGTGGATGACGAAAAGTTAATTCAAGAAATTCAGACAGACGCTGAAAAAGAACAAAAGCGAAAAAATGGAGGTAGGTGTTTCCACGGCAAATAGCAAAAACGTTTAAACTATACATGTTGCATGATGCATTATACCCATTGTCACGGCACCCAGCATGAGCCAAGATGGGCCCGTTATTAGGGACGGATAGCCCGTTAGGCAGGACTGCCACTGGCTGCATAACACGCAGAACTAGAGATGTGGTAACAAGATACGCAGAACAGGACAACCATATACTGGCACCCAGCATCCTTAGAATGGCTGTCTATTCTCAGGAAGGGGACCACACTGCTGGGTGACACGGGACAAATCCAGAGACGGTCATAAACAAGAGCCGGAGTCAGAAACCATAACGGATTGTCCTACAGAAGCCATAGATCAGAAACCAGAGAGGGATATCAGACAAGCTAGGAGTTGGTACACAGAAAATCAAAGGGCATAAGGAATAATACGCTAGAATAGTCAAAGTACATTAGATAACACAGAAACCTACAGATCAGAATAAACCAAAATATAACGGGCAAGGCATCTGGAGGGGCAGAAAGACTAGGGAAACAAAAAATAAACTGAACAATGGAAAACAAGGAAAATAACAGAAGTAAATACTAGCTCAGGAACAGATACAGAGGCAGAACCTCAGGGAGCGATGTCACTCTTATGCAGATGCCCTAGACAAGGGGAGAGACTGCCGTATAAAGGGAGCAGGCCAGAGCAGACAGATCAGGTGGTCAAGGACCAGACTAGCTACAGGGAATTCCTGGAGCGGAGGGAGAGAAAGGAATGGCCCAGACAGAGATAGAGTGATCCAGGCCAGCTCTTAACAGGGAGCAGGGCTGGAAAACGTGACACCAGTTTTATTTTGGTAGAGCTTGGGGAGATCCTAGCAGTGTACATATCAAGAAAAAAAATAGACTGTTTCTTTGCTTGTTGTATTTCCTTAAGGTACCATCCTCACTATAATTCATTACTGGATTATGTCTATTTTAATTTATCCTTGAATAGCGGATTAAAATTTCAGTCCTAAACTACTAGCCATGCTGAAAAGTTACTTGCCATTTCAATTCGCAATTCTTGTCTAATCACATACACTAAACAACCCTGTTGTCACGCTGGGGGCCCACTTGGGCCATCGTGGTGGTTTGGAACAAGGAGTGTAGCCCTTTAGGCAGGTGAGCTGCTGGCTTGATACAGGACAGATATACAATACAGATTCCAGGGCAATAAAGGAACCAGACTGAGACACAAGGGACAGGAGGGCCAGGAAGAAAACTAAAGGGATCCCTATGCTGGGAATGATTTTGATCTAAGAAAACCTCACAAAGAATAACAGAGCAAGGGGAGCAAGAAGGGCAAGGGTTAACAAGACAGACAGAAATCCTATACTGAAGAGGTCCTTTTATATTGGCCTCTTGAGTAAACTAAACTCAAACAAGATACATGAAACATAGAAGTGGTCAAGACTAGCAGAGATTGGCAACCGAACAGGCATACAGTAATACAGGGAGCAGGCAAGAGAGCGATCCAGAGAAGACGCTAAAGGTCATACACAGGAATGTCTTGATGCTCGGTACAGGGAATAGACCAGAGAATAAACCAGAACCAGAAGTCATACACAGGAGCGGTTCTCAGCCAGGCCGGGTCAGTAACCGGATTAGCAGAATACAGTTTACAGGGAGCAAAAAAGAGAATATCCAGGAACATAAGCCAAAAGTCAAAACCAGAAAATACTCGACATGAAGCTATGCAGCATCAGGAACCAGGAACAGACACAAGGACCACAACCACCATAGAACTCCACAAACAGTCAATGAAGCTCTGCGCTGCTGGGATTTATATAGGCAGTGGGTCTCTGATTGGGCCATGTGACCTCAGACCAGAAGATCACAGCAGAACCCCAGATCAGCCCCAGACAGCGCAGCCAAAACGGAAAACAGACACGAATGCCTCTCCCCACCAGGGGGCGCGGCCAAAACTGGGAAAATGTGACACCTGCCTTCCTTTTAATATCTTTCGGCTGGGTTCCCAAGGACGCGGTAAGAACATCCTATAGACATTCTTTCCACGCAGCCGCAGTGGTGTATTTAGGTTTTGTGCTGCCCTAGGCCTGACTAAACTTGTGCCCCCTCTATTTTAAATTTGACACAACTCTTCCTGATTAAACCGCACCCTTTACATTTAGGCTCCACTTTTTCCGTAGAGCTCAGACTCTTACTCTCTATTAAAAGTGGATACCAAGTGCCTACTTGTATATTTTGTATACCATTTCAAATGTTGTATCTATTGAGATAATCAAATTTAGGAAATGTTTAAATTCGACCATTTTTACAAAGATCAGCCATGCATGTCAAGTATACTGGATTACAACCGCTTTAATTGGTTGAACAATAAAACCCACAGAAGTGTGTGTGTGTGTGTATCGGAGCTCCACATCAATAAAACACAAAGAAATGTGCACTGTATGAGCGAATCACAGAGCACAGTAATAACACCCACAGAAATGTGCGGTGTGTGTGTGTGTGTGTGTGTGTGTATGTATGAGCCTATCACAGCCAGCAACAAAACCCACAGAAATGTGCACTGTGTACAAGCATATCAAATAACTGCACAGCAATAAAACCCACAGAAATGTGCTGTGTATGAGCATCACAGCCCCACAGCAATAAAACCCACAGAAATGTGCACTGTGTATGAACGTATCACAGAGCTGCACAGTAATAAAACCCACAGAAATGTGCACTGTGTATGAGCGTATCACAGAGCTGCACAGTAATAAAACCCACAGAAATGTGAACGGAGTTGTCTAGATGGGACGTGCTTGCGGAGTAATGAAGACCTGTAGGGAGGGGTTGAGTTAATGAGTGATTTGAACGCGAGCATCAGTATTTTAAACTGTATATTGAAACGTACAGGAAGCCAATGGAGTGAGTGGCAGAGTGGGGAAGTACGCAAGGTGCGTTTAGTGAGAAAAAGAAGTCTGGCCCCTGCATTCATTAGATTGCAAAGGGGCAATACAGGAGTTGGAGAGGCCAATAAGGAACAAGTTGCAGTAGTCAAGTCGTGAAATGACAAGAGCATGAACCAGCACTTTTGAGGCACCTTGTGTTAGAAAGGGGCGGACACTGTCAATGTTTTTGAGTTGAAAGGAACAGGATTTGGTCACTGTCTGGATGTGGGAAGATAATGTTGGGTCAGCGTCAAAAGTGACACCAAGGCGAGCGAGCTTGGGGTGTGGGCTAATAGGCTCGTAGAGAGATAGGTGGTATTGGGTTCTTCTTGGAGGGAGGAATGACGAGAATTTCAGTTTTGGCAAGATTGAGTTTAAGGAAAGGGAAGACATCCAATTTGAGACAGGGGAGAGACGGTCAGTGACTCGATCCAGGAGACCTGGAGAGAGATCAGGAGATATAATTTGAGCGTCATCAGCGTGTAGGTGGTATTGGAATCCAAAGGAGCTGATCAGGTTTCCTAGAGGCAGAGTAGACTGAAAAAAGTAGAAGGCCCAGTACTGACCCTTGGGGCACCCCAACAGAGACAGGCTGCCGGGAGGAGGTACTTCCAGCAAATGAGAGCCTAAATGATCGTTGGGACAATAAAACTCTCATTTCAATCCAAATGCCCCCCCCCTTTCATTTCACCACACTTTTCATTTCATTCCAAACCCCCCACTCTTTCCTTTTCGTTAAACCCCTCACTCTCTTCATTACAAAACCCCACTCTTTTCTTTTCACCCCAAACCCCCCCCCCACTCTTCATTTCAGTAACATCCCCCCCCCTCTCTCTCAAGAGAGAACGTATGTACTTTCTGTACTCCAATAACAAGCTTACTCCAGGAGTATGAGTTGGATACTCTAGAAAAATGCTTAATGTGTTACGCTTCAAACCAATTAGGTTTTAGTTGACTAGATCTACCCTAGATTTGGTTGACTAAAATAATTCAGACAACTAAAATGTCAAAATCTAAATAACATAGTAGTAGAAGACTGACTAAAACTAAATTAAAATTTGCTGACAGTCTGATATGTTGAGAGTTCCACAGTGTGGGAGCAGCTCAGGAGAAACCTTGAAGTTGTGAATGTGAGGAAGAGCTGTGAGGGATAGACATAAAGATCCAAGGCTGAGCATAGTGGGCAGCTTGGAGTTTTTGGAGAGAAGTTGAGAGCGATAAGACAGAGCAGAGCCAGAGAGGGCTTTATAGGGGAGTGACAGTATTAAGCGCCAACACATTCCGCAGCGCTGTACAAGATGCAATGGGTAAAGACAGGACAAGTCTACAATACATACAGGAGGCAGGTCAGTATTCCTGCCTGCAGATACAGGAGGACATGAGGGCCCTCTTCCCTTGGAAATTTACAATCTAGACAGTACTTTAAATTTGATTCTGTAAGGCAGCGGGAGCCAGTGGAGAGGCACAGAGGAACGACTGCCAAGGAGAATGAGTCGCACGGCAGAATTTTGTATGGATTGTAGTGGACAGTTTGTTGAGGGGAAGGTCGATGAGGGAGTTGCGGTAGTCTAGTTGAGACATGATTAGGGAATAGACTAGGATTTTCCTTGTATTGTTTTAGAAAAGATTCGATTTTGGATATGTTGCACAAATGGAAGCAACATGTATTGGTCGGAGCTTGAGAGTCAATTGTCACACCAAGACGATGGACGTGAGTGGAGGATTGGATGTAAAGTCTTCAGACGTGATGGACAATTCCATTAGAGGTGCGTGGGAGGAGGGACTCAACAGAAGTTCAGTTGTTGACTTTGAGATGTGAAGTCATCCAGGAGGAGGGTTTGGATAGCCATTCTGATAACCGCACACTTTATTTATTATGTATTGCACCATAAATCTATTTTTTGCTTTCTAGATAAATCTATAGTTCTATTTGTACTGGTCTTCTGCCCTAGAGGGAGAAGTCCTAGGAGAAATGGCAGATACGTATTTATCCATTTTATTATTTTAGATTTATTCATATACATGTGGGCAGTCATGTTTGCTGTGTTCTTTTGATACTCACGTCTGAACAGAGGGAGATTGGGTTGGAGTGGATAGTTATATTTAAGTGTCATCAACCTAAAGATGGTACTGAAACCCGAAGGAACTGATGAGCTTACCGAGGGAGGATGTATAGACTGAGAATTAGGGCTGCAACTAACGATTATTCCCTGCAACTAACGATTATTCTCATCGATTAGTTGGTCAATTATTATTTCGATTCATCGGATAAAAAAAAAATGGTTTACTTTAAAGGAATTTTATGTAAAAAAAAAAATAACCAACTCCTCCCCCTTTTTCATAAGCAATTTGCTTAGTGTACGTAATTTTCGTACGTATATACGCAAATTGCGTATCTTGTGTACTTTTCACATAAGGTATGCGAGTGCTTGGTCAGAGGGATGGGTTGATGCTGCATGCGCAGCATAAGCCCATGTTTGCTTTTTCAATGAACGCAGCTACAAGCACTTGGTCATAGATGATGATATCAGCATGAAATCGGGTGTTAATAAGCTAAAGTGGTCAGGGTGCGTAGAGCGTCCCTTTTTAAATAATTTTGTGAACAAACTGAGTGGGAGGAGGGACTGGAGGTGGAAGGGAGTGACTTTGCTCAAGTGTCTTGATCTGAGTGGGAGAGGGAGTGGGTGTGGACAAAAGACCGGATCTGAGTGTGGGTCACCTTTCCTCCAAGAACTCTGTATCTGATCCTTGTACGCAGCATGTCAATCCTTTCCCTCCGATCCTTCGAAATGGTCGGTAAGCGACTATACCCTATGCTAGTATAAAGTAACGAATATACAGGAGTATACACAGGGATACAGAGAGTATGTCAATCGTAGCCAGGGGTCAGTATACCAGAGAGTATGTCAGTCATTGCCAGGGTCAATAGTGCCTGAGAGTATGTCAGAGAATATACACAGTAAAAGCAGCACTGAGCGGATAGGAGAAACCACGTCAGGGCAATGAGAAAATAGATTGCCTGTGGTTTTAAACCCGGTGGCGCCGTGTCATCATGCCGGGCTCGCCCCCGGCGTCTCACGTGACCGCCGCGATTCCCTTCAACGCATCCAGCCAGCAAGCAGCGAAGACTATGCTGCCAGGCAAGTTCGGCGTGGGACGTGACGGTGTGGAAGGGAGTTTGGGGAAAGGGACCAGACCAAAGGGTGGGAATGGCAGTTTCCAACCAAAGAGGGTGTGGCAGGGAGGTGGGTGTCACGTTCTGTGCTGGAAAATCTGTCTTCCTGCCCTCTGTATTTGTATATATGTTTTTTCCCTTGTGTTTCTGTTGCTGCCAATTCCTGGGTGGCCTCCCAGGGGTTAATTGGTGTTCTGTGTGCTGCTCACCTGTTGATCCTTGCCCTGATTCCCCTGCCTATATTAGAGCTATGTACCCATAAGACATGGCTGGGTCATTTTTCTTTGCCTGGTCTCCTTGCCACTTGTGTCCTGAGAGCTCCTTGCTGTGTTCCTGATATTCTCCGTTTGTTCATCCTTGTTCAGTTTTTGTCTCTAATATTTCTGTTCCAGTTTATGTCAGTTCCTTCTGTGTATTCAGTTCTGTCTATTGCTGTATTTTGTTTTGCTGTTTATGTTCCATTCAGATTCCCCGGTTACTGATTTTGGCTTGGCTGACTTCCCTTCTGGTTCCTATTCCTATATTCTGTATGACGTACTCTCTCTGGTTATGACCTTTGGCTTTCCTCTATATGACTACTCTATTGATTATTCCTTGTCTGTACCGTTTCCAGGAAACCCTGTCATCTGTATACAACAAAAAACCCTGTACGGCTTCAAGGTAATACTTTCCTTTAGATTAGATCCGGCTATCCTAAAGACCGGTCTTTCAGTGCAGGGAATCTTTGGTATTGCCGTACAGAGGTCTTTTGTTAACCCTTTGCTTTCACCTGTCCTTGCAGTTTACCCTGCATCTCTGCATATAGGGGCTTCTCTCAGGAACCAAGGCCTCCCCTTCCTGCGAGTTATATTCATAGGGATATATATATACAGACCGACCACTTCCAAGGATCGGAGGGCAAGTATAGGGTGGTGCGTGCCTGGTGGTACTGCCACCGTGACAGTGGGGTGGTGGCACAGGACTCGAGCTTCAAGTAAGGATAACACACAGGTTGTAAACGGAATAAAAACAAACTGGTTGTGTCTGACATAACCCTAGAACAAAATCCTACCTAGTAAAGCAGCGGCGCATCTTCTCCAATCAGCTCCGAAGCTGAGGTTATTTAAATTTAACTCCGTCTGACTCTAAACAGTGTGTGCTGTACACAGGACGATTAATTGACACCGATTAATCGATAATGGATATAGTTCACAACTATTTTAATCATTGATTAGTTGTCTATTAATCGATTAGTTGTTTCAGCCCTACTGAGAATAGCAAGGGTCCATGGACTGACCTTCTGTGAACCCCGACGGAGGTACAGGAGTTATGGTACCAGAAAGAGAATATAGGAGTGACTTGTGAGGTAACAATCAAACCAGGATAGGACAGTGCCTTGTAGGCCAAAGGAGCGGAGAATGTTTAGAAGAAAAGGATAGTCGAACGTGTTGAAGGCAGCAGACAGATCGAGGAGAATGCATAGTGATATTTTGGTTTGGCAGCTGCCAAGTCATATACTGCTTCAGCAAAGGCAGATTCCGTGGAGTAATTTAGTTGAAAGTCGGATCGTAGACTATTGTGCAAAGCGCATCAAGAAAGGTGGAAAAGCCTTTATAGACTAGTCGTTCGAGTAGTTTAGACATGAAAGGAAGAGAAACAGGGTGATTAGAGTGCAGGGAGGGGTTGAGGGAGGGTTTTTTAAGATGTGATGGATAAGAACAGATGCTTGTACAGGGTTTGGAAGAGCCCAGTGGACAGAGAGGTTAAAAGTTGTGTTTAAATTTGGGATTGGGGTGGGAGAGATGGGAGTTATACGTTTGGAAGGATCAAGAGGACAGCTAGTGAGACGAGAGGAAGATGGGAGAGAAGCCACACTAAAATAGTGTGTATTTAAGATAATTGGAGCAAGTATCCATTCTGCTGGAATCCATTTTATTCGTTAAAGAAGTATCAAGATCGTTGGCTGTAATTGAAGGAGGTGGAGGAATATATGGATAAAGGTGTTAATTGTGGAGAATAACGTTTAAGGTTAGAGGACAGATTAGATAGGAGAGAGAAGTATGCCTGCTTGGAGAGTATAAAGTCAGCGGAGTAGGATCTGGGCATAAATTTGTAGTGGAGAAAGTCGGACTGGGTGAGTGCTTGCCTCCAAAACTGCCAGCAGTGCGGGAGAATCTTTGGAGGTGACGGGCGATATTTGTAGTCAAAGGTTGAAGATTGGTGTGTTTGGGAAGATGAGTGGTGGGAGCAATTACATCGAGCAGTGGCAGACTAGGACACCTGAGAGTTGAAATTGATAAGGAAAGTAGGTGGAAAGGAAAGACGATGGGAGGCAAATAGAGTCTGCAGGACAGTGTGATCAGAAAAAAGGAAGGTTGATTTGAGATGTCAGACATAGAGCAGGGATGGTAGATCATGTCATCAGAGTGGCCATTGGCTTATTTTGAATATATCTATTGAGAGGCAAAAGGAGGAGATGAAGCCATTTGGAGGAGTGTTATGAGGGTCGTCTATTGCAATGTTAAGTTGCCCAGGATGAGGAATGTGTGCTGGAAGAGAGAAACTGAGGCAGTCATGCAGACTTTGTTGCCCCAGCCTACTGAGAAGTGGGATACCTTTTACGTAGCAGTACAAAATTTGTGAGGAATGTCATTGCTGTAAAATGCTGGACTACATACTGTGTGCTACAGCCTCTGCCCTGCAGATCTTTATTAAGAATATACTCATGTGGCATGTCCCTTCCTGGTCTAAGCAGAGCTCAATACTTTTACCTGGAGAAGAACAAATATTTTTGGGCATATTCTTGAAATGCTTTAATAGGATCTTAAACATGGAGGTCACTTCAAGCCTGAAGCATCGCATGAACTGTATACACGTGCTAAGAATTAACGACCTGTTCTGCGGTTCAAGATGAATACAATTTAAAGGGACATGCATGCTTTGTCAGTGTGCCTTTAAAAATGTGCAATGCCTTTTGAGTGAGTTGGTGGTCTCATTCAGCAGCCATTAAAAGAAAGTAAATTATATTTTTTCATATTTGCCTGCTTTTCTTTCTTGGCGTTATCCAGACCCACCAAAGGAGGCACATAGTGTTAAGCAATTAGTGTGTATTCTTTGTAATGCAAAAAAAAAACGCACTGAGCATGTGCGACTGTGTTGCTCCACCTCCCTCCTGCACTGTGAGCTGAGGGGAGGGCGGGGCTGAATGCCATTCCAATCTGTAACTTTCACCCCCAGCTACTGCAGAGATGGGGAAGGAAATAAATCAATACACACAGGGAGAAAGAGCAGAGAGAGGTAATGCAAAAAAAGCAGACACACCGCATGAATAGGTACAAAGAGACGGCAAGATATAGATGGCAGTAAGAAAAGGAGCAGCGAGATAGAGCGTGCACGAGAGACGCACACAAAGACTGTAAGTTTGAGACAGTATGTAAACCATGAAAGCGTGGAAATGAGCGAGCCAGTTGGTGTGTGTGTCTTGCTTTCACAGTTGCAGAGATATCTAATATTTCCCCGGTCTGAGGTTCTGAGCGTGCACAGGGTTTCACGTGCACAGTTTGTGCTAGTTCATGTGACGCTTTGCTTGGTGTAGTCGAGGCCGGAGAATATACAGGAAGTGGGAACTAAAAAAATACCCCTAGCTGACTGGCGTGCTAGAGAAGATGAAGTGACAGAGTTTAAAGCAAGAAAATATTTTTTTACACATTCTTAGAATTGATTTATCCTAGTTTGTTTATTGGTATAAAAATGTTTAACTGTCAATTCCCCCCCCCCCAAAAAAAAAACATGCATGTCCCTTCAAGGAAACGTAAAAGTCAAGAATAACCCTTAAAATCATTCATAAACATAACACAATTTGCTGAGCTTAAATGGAACGTTTTAATTTCCTGGACATGTTTTACTTCTAAGTACCCAGTCACATGATTTGGAAGACCAGACAGCTCTTTCTGACTAGAACCATCTTGAGTATATGTGCAATTACTTATTCTGCTGATTCTGATAACTTGTCATGTAGTGCTGAGCAAATCTTAGTTTGCAAAACAGTCAATTTTTTTTTTAAATATTCTACTAATTTATTCCTTTTCGCTCATTTTGCAGAGGGTGGCATCAAAAGAATTGGTCCTCCAATCCAAGGTGGCCCATCCAAAGGTGCCAGGGTTAATGAAGTCCCAGAAGCAAGGCACCAACATTTTTACCATCCTCAGATCCGCCAATTCCCCATTCTGCATCATGCGTTCCCATTGCCCCCTGTACAGCCCATGAATAACAACCTCCCCCTGAACTTGGCAGGTGGACCTGCTCCCTATGTGCCTCCACTTCCCAATATACGCTTGAACTATAATTTTCCACCTCTTAACATCGACTTAGAACCCAACATTGCCATGCCCATGCACTATGGACCGCAACCACGTCGTGAGTAATGATTCACCTTGCATAGGTGTCATAGGAATTAAGAGGGATAGAGCCACAACAATAAAAGTTTGTATCTTTTCCAGAGACAATACAGAGTGGTTCTCATTGCTAAGGAGTTTGGACATTGTGTGATTCAGTGGTCATGCCAGAATTTTTTTTTTTTCCAAAAAAAAAATTAGGCGTTCTATACGAAGGGTGAGAAAAGAAATGTTTTGTTTTTTTGGGGGTTTTTTTTACCAGAGAATTGACGAGTTTTGAATTGTTTCAGTCAAGAATAGTAGATTTTGGAATAGTTTTCCAACAAATCTATTACAACAGCTTAGATTTTGTTTGCTTAACTATTACTATTCTCTTGGAAATTCTGCCTGGTGTTTGGTTTACTTAACACGTTGAAAGTCTTATCTGTGTATTTTCATATTTTTGTATTTTCAATCATCGGTTTCTTTTACCAGAATTATTGTACCAGTTCTAGGCTTTCCTGCGCTCTCATCTGCTGCCAATTGGTGATATGACTATTGATCTACTCTTTGCAGCAGGTGCAGTTGTTGCCTTCTTTAAACTGTTCTGGCTATATAAATGATTGACTTCACCAGATCCCTAATAGAAGTTAAATAAAGTGCAGATATCTTATATTTTGCGCAACATTTGCCTTAAAAATGTAACATCATAGTATGCCCTTTGCAGAACCTTGAGGAACCAAACGTCCTTTATTTGTATGACAAGAACAAGGTTGTTTCTCCTTTCTTGTTTCCACTTGTTTCTCCTTTCTTAGCAAAAGCTGTTTTCTTAAAATAAACAACGTTATTGCAATGTTTGTGGTAAATAATTGTACTATATAGAACGTTTGTGCGTTCCCGTAGTATGTGTGTCTTAATTTTGAACTCTGATTTCTGGGTATTCCTTATTTTTCATAGTTTGGCAGGTAAGCTTTGCAAAAGTGTTAAAATAAAAAAAAGTGTGTGGGGGGGGGTGGTGGTGGGTTGGGTCACCGTAATGGCAAACAACTGCTAAAATGGGCTTTTCTTTTCACAAAATTCAACAACGGACGAAGTGGCTGCAAACAAACAGTACCACTGTTAATCTTGAGTAGGAGACGGCTGTGATTATCCTCCGTTATCCATCTTTCCAGTTGTTTGCATCAAATGAGGAATATAAATCAGAGATTTTATATCGGCAGTGTGCTTTGAGCTGATTGACACTGGTCAACCTCAATGACGACAACTGTGGAATCCACACTGGATACTGTGCTGAACAGATTCGGCAGAAATAACTGTACAAACTATGGTACACCATCTCATAATCTTGAATTAACCATGGTTGATCCAGCATGGTTCACCAAAATAAATAATTTCAATCAAACCATGGTGCTTATTAAATAGCACTCTAGAAAATCATTTCATATATGTATTTTTTTTGACTGCAGAACCCATTCACATCTGGGAGTGCAGAGTGTATAAATAGTAATGACTTCTCAATGTCTGATACGATGTAATTATGGTAATTCGACTTGGAATAATGGAAAGCTTATTATAGCTGTTCACAAACTGAAACGCATAAGAAACAAATCTCACACAATTGAACAAAATCTTGACAAGAAATGCAAACCAGTTGATCCCATTACTGTACAGCACTTTATAAATGCAAGTTACAATGTTCTATGCTACTTATGATGTCTATCCCACAAAAAAAAGGTTCTAGGAAAACGCGAACATGCAGATTGAGAAATGGAAGGTATCAACAAAATTGTAAGATTTTTTTTGGAGTTTTTTAAATGAGCCTTTGGAAACAAGCATTTTAGCAATTTGGATTACTTTATGCCATCATGGAATCCAAGGGGAGTTGGTGTACTATAGACTTGTAATTCTTGTCTTCCTCTGTCCCTTTGTAAATTAATCCCTAAACACACAAAATCCCCTCCATCGCCTCTGAAAACCAGGAACACTGAAATCTCAACTTTTTAGATGCATAAAATTTAGTTGATACTTGTGTTTAACAGTAAAGAGAAATCGACAAGCTCTTTCATGGAGAATCATAATGTAGTTTGGTAATAGAATATATCTGGGGTATACTTAAAGGGACATGCATGCTTAGGCAGTGTGTCTTTAGAAACATGCTATGCCTTTTTTATTTAAGCCAGTAGTCTCATTCAGCAGACATAAAAAGCAAGTAAATATATTTTCTCGTATTTACCTGCTTTTCTTGGTGTTTTCCTCACCTACCTCATACACACACTGAGCTAACTAGAGTGTATTCTGTGGAATGCATAAAAAACACACTGAGCATCGAGATGGCCGCTTAGAGTTTGGGCTCCCTCCTCATCCACTCTTTCACAGCAGACACCGGCTTCTGATCAGCTCTCACCCTTATTTAGCCCCTGAGGGTTCCTGGACTTGCCCAGGAACAAACCAAGCTGCAGATCGTGCAGCCCAACATCTCTACGAGCTTCCCCCAGGTCTCGGGTGAGACATGCATGGAGGCTAACAAGATGGTGGCAGCGCCGGATTCAGTCATCGGCAGATGGGGCACCCTGCACGAGGAGAGCGATGCAAGAACTCGGCCAGGTGCTTCTGACCATGAAAGACTATCTTCAAGCTGATCTCTGGGCTGGTCTGGAGGGTCTCTGATCGGATATTGGCACACTGGGAGGCTGGACGGTGGCCCTGGAGCATCGTGCTGACGAGGTGGAGTTGGACCAGGCAACAGCGCGTGAGGAGTTCTGGTTGCTGGGCAATAAGTATCTGGCACTGCAAGAAGCGGTTGAAGACCTAGATAACAGGTCTCGGCACACCAATTTGCGGCCCTGAGATGTCCTGGAGGGGGTTCTTGACCTCCAGCCCTTTGCAGGCTGGCTTTTCCATGCTCTTCCCTCCAACGCCCCGAAGGCCAAGCTGGGCCTGGACCAGATCCATTGCGTATGGGGCTTAATGAACCCCTGCGCGGTATCGTGCTGCGCTGCCGCTTCCACTTTACCAACAAATGTGGTTTTGCGGGTGGCCCGAGATTGAGGGGGTCGCCCAGCACAACTTTAACGACCTTGCATCTTCTATAGTCCAGAAACAGAGTGTTGTGGCCCCTCACAGAGCTCCTTCGCCACAAGAATATCCAGTACTGCTGGGGCTTCCATTCTGCCTTATCGTACCCCATGACGGAGCCCTCCTTTCCCTACGCTCTCCCGCTGATGGCCCTAATTTACTGGAAGCTCTGAAGATCCCTATGCCTGCAGACCTGTTTGCGCCGCCTGACAGAAGGGGGATGACCTGCTAGCTCTGCGCCGGCCCCAGTGTCCTCGGACTGGTCTCCTTGTGCCTTTATCCCCCGTTCCCTTCTATCCCCATTCTTCTCATTCACTGAACAATCTAGGGTTGCCCCAGACTTCGCCATTCTACTGTTCCTTGCCAGGACGCTGCCTCGCTCGGCTAAATCACTGCCCCCCCCTTGCCTGGTGAGAGCTCCTTTTATGCTGACCTTTGTTCCCAGCCTCATGGCCGTGGAGGGAAGCGGGGCTGCAGAGATGGATCGGCGCAGCTGGAAGTCCCCTGGAACTCTCGCTATGGGATGCTTCCCCCCCCTTTTTTTTTTCTTGCCCAGTCAGATTTGAGCCGTGTTTTCTAGACTCTCTATGCCGAAATGGCCTTCATTTTTGGGACACACGACCTCCATGCACTGGACATAGTTTTACTTGTGCTGCAACTATGGCGGGCGCTCGAAATACCTTGTCCTATGCAATATGAACATGGCTATCCTAGCTCACTTTACTGCTAGTGGCGCACGTTTGTGAAGTATCTAGACCTCTCTGCACAACTTGACCTTGTTTTGTCCTCCTCTGTGATTGGGATGCTGTTTTGAGCTGCCCTATTTGATCTGCACATTGCTCTTTTTGACTGTAAGCCTGGGGAAGAGGGAGGAGTTTACATTGTTCTACATTGTATGCTCTGTACTTGGTCTTTGTATCCCGTTGCTAGGGATGTACTACCAGTGGGCATTACTTTTTTTTTTTCTCCTGGGGTTGGGGTGGGACTTTAGGGTTCTCTGGGCGGTAGTTGAAGTTGTGTAGGGATGTACCGATACTAGTAATGGTGCAGTTTCTAGCATTTGCACGAGTACTTGGTACTCGTGCAAATGCCCTGATACCACCCCCACTACCGGAATCCAGCGCTGGGCTGGCTTGCTGGTATCTGAGGGGCTGCTAGCGGAATGCACTAAGGGCATTCCACTAGCATTCCCCACCGGCTGGCCGTGGCACGTGGTCCTCCACATGGTCGCCGGGCTGTGACGAGGCCTTCAGCCGTGATCTCGCGGGGAATGTGAGATCTCGCGAGAGCGTCACAAGCCAGCGGCCACTCAGGAGTGGTAGCGGAATGCAGTGAGGTCTGGGGACTGGTGTCTGGGTATATACAGTTGTGTTCAAAATTATTCAACCCCCAATGCTGTAAAGGGTTTTAGGGAATTTAGTGTACATTTGCAATTGTATTCAGAATTAAATCCTACAAGGACTTTTTAAAGAACCATATGCAACTAAAATGACATCAATTGGTTTTGTAATACAGTAGTAAATGTTTCTTTTGTGAATTCTTCATTGACACAATTATTCAACCCCTTAAATACTACCACTCTGAAGAACAGAGGTTCATTCAAGTGTTTTCAATCAGGTATTGAAAACACCTGTGGATGTCACGGAGCAGCAATAAAGCATAATAAGCACCAATTAGGCAGCTTTAAAATGACTGTGATACTCAGCTCCTTCTAGACATTTACTGGTGTGGTTACAAACATGGTGAAGTCAAGAGAATGGTCCAGGAAGACGAGAAGAGGTGATTACTCTTCACAGGAAGGGCAATGGCTATAAGAAGATTGCAAAGATGTTAAACATATCAAGAGAGACCATAGGAAGCATCATTCGCAAATTCAAGGCAAAGGGCACTGTTGAAACACTAACTGGTCGTGGCAGAAAGAAGATGCTGATTTCGACTGCTGTGCGCTACCTGAAGCGTAGAGTGGAGAAAAGTCCCCGTGTGACTGCTGAGGAACTGAGAAAAGATTTGTCAGATGTGGGTACTGAAGTTTCAGCTCAGACAATACGGCGCACACTGCATAATGGAGGCCTCCATGCCAGAACTCCCAGGTGCACCCCCTTGCTGTCTCCAAAGAATAAGAAGAGTCGACTGCAGTATGCCAAAAGTCATGTGGACAAACCACAGAAGTTTTGGGATAGTGTTCTGTGGACTGATGAAACAAAATTACAACTGTTTGGGCCCATGGATCAACGCTATGTGTGGAGGAGGAAGAACAAGGCCTATGAAGAAAAGAACACCTTGCCTACTGTGAAGCATGGCAGGGGGTCAATCATGCTTTGGGGCTGTTTTGCTTCTGCAGGTACAGGGAAGCTTCAGCGTGTGCAAGGTACCATGAATTCTCTTCAGTACCAGGAGATATTGGATGACAATGTGATGCAGTCCGTCACAAACCTGAGGCTTGGGAGACGTTGGACCTTTCAACAGGACAATGATCCCAAGCATACCTCCAAGTCCACTAGAGCATGGTTGCAGATTAAAGGCTGGAACATTTTGGAGTGGCCATCGCAGTCACCTGACTTAAATCCGATTGAGAACCTCTGGTGGGACTTAACCCCTTAAGGGCCGCTGACGTACCCTGTACGTCTTGTCCTCGGGTCTCCCTTAGACCCGCGGACGTACAGGGTACGTCAGCGGCGCCTAATCCCCCTCCCGCCCGATACTCACCTCCCTCGCCGGATCCCACCGCGATCTGGCAGGGAGGAAGCCTGCCCATGTGATTTACATGGGCAGGCGAGGCTGATGACGTCGCCACGCTGTGTGGTGACGTCATCAGCAGGCGGCCCCATGCATTCCTTCGGAGCCCTCTATCTCCCCAAACATTGAAGCTAGGGAGATGCCGTTTGCACCGCTGGAGAGGGGAGAGCCTCCCCTTTCCAGCGGTGTATGGCATTAACAGTTTCGCCGCTGGATCACGTTGCGGCGCCAATTGGCGCCAAAACGCGATTCAAACCTGGAGGGGGGCTGACATCTTGGATGTCAGCCAAGCCTCCAGGTCCCCCCCCACCCACTGACAACCTCACCATATGTGTGAGGATGTCAGTGGGCCAGTTAACCCTCTAGCTGCCATGTAGAGATAAGGGGATCCTAAGGATCCCTTTATCTCCCGATCCATGGCAGCTAGATGGTCATATGTGCCATCATTTGAAAGGCCTGATTATGGCCTTTCAAATGATACCAAACATGACCAGGTTTGGTGTTAAAAAAAAACACAAAATTAAATAATAAAATAAAAAAATGTTGTTTTTCTTAAAAGTTTTTTTGTCTGGGGGGGGTAATTAAATAGGACCTAGGCTGTCATCTAAAAATAATTAGCACAAAATGGTCAGAATGAGCGCAGCGCACATAGGTGAACTGTCTCAGCAGTGAAGGGGTTAAAAAGCAAACTCATGTAAAAATTGGGTATTTCTATTCTCGGGACAAAATTTTGAACCTATTTAGCCGGGGTCGTTTTGGGTGGTTGTAGATTTTGGGCATTAAATTACAAAAAAGTGTGTTTTTACCATTTTTTCCTCATATTTCATTTTTTTTTTATAATAAATTATTCGATATGATGGAAATAATGGTATTTCTAGAAAGTCCATTTAATGGCGGGAAAAAGGGTGTATAATATGTGTGGGTTGAATAAACGAGTAAGGCTAGGGTCAGACGAACGCATTTTTATGTTGTCTGTGAAAAAGTGCGTTCGAACGAATGGACGCATTTTTTCACAGAATACGTGATAGTGGTCATACTATGCGCATTTTCGTCCGTGATTTTGTACGGATCATCAATAAAACACTTTTTGTGTCTGGACGTTAGTTGGCCGACATTAGCAGCGTCTGACGTCTCCTAATCACGCACACACGCCGCTAGCGGACGCAGCGCACTCTGTACGTCAGTACCTGCGGTTCACGTTCTCGAAAAAAATGCGTTCATTTTCCACTTGCGTTGCGCAGCCGGACTTTTGTGCGACCGTACTTCGTATATTGGCCGTCATTGCCCGACATCTGCTGCTAGTGCAGCCTGATTAAGTGCGGCTGCACGCGCGTTCGCACTGCCTCAGTCTGACCTAGCCTAAGAGGAAAATTTGACCTAAACACTAACAGCGCAGAAACATAAAAACAGCAGCGGTCACTAAAAGACGGATTTGTGTAAAACCGCCCGGTCACTAAGGGGTTAAAGAAAGCAGTTGCAGTGCGCAAGCCTAAGAATGTGACTGAACTGGAGGCTTTTGCCCATGACGAATGGGCGAAGATACCCGTAGATCGCTGCAAGACACTTGTGTCAAGCTATGCTTCACGTTTAAAAGCTGTTAGTACTTAGTACAACATCCTTTTACAGTTATAAGATTGTCACTTGGGGGTTGAATAAAACTGATAATGATGTGAGCACAGAGAAGACATTTGTGGTTATTTCATTATAAATGTTATGTTATATTTGTCTGACCTACACGTGCCTCTTTGATTTAATTGTAAGCAAGATGACTGAATGATCAAAATCAATGTCAAACTGGCCAAAACACTCAATTTCAGTGGGGGTTGAATAATTTTGAAGACAACTGTGTGTGTGTATATATATATGTGTGAGGTCAGGGTGTGTGCTGTGGGTAAATGGGGTGTCTGGCCATTCATTTTCAATATTAACTTCTACTTTGCTTTCGGCTGGCCGTCCACTGGAACTGTTTTCGTGTGATGGTGCGATCATCCGATATCATCTGTCGTCGCACGTCCGATCCTGTAACATGAATGTGAATGGAACCATCGTCCATTGCAGCAGATGTCCGACTTCTGGCGACGGATAAAGACCACAGCAGATGGGCGATCACACCTTGTAGGCTCGGAGTTCTGAACGATTTCTGGGAAAGATGGACGTTGACAACATCATTAGGGGAGTTATAAAAACGCATTTATATTGGTTTTGCTGTTTTTTGAACTCCCATTGAAAATAAATGATGCAGACATGATGCAAGTTTACCAAAACACCTTTTTGCATGTTGGGACTAGCTGTGTAACATGGGACTAGCGGTGCTTCTGCGTAAAGGGGTTTATTTACGAAGCACCGACATGCCTCCTGAAGGGCACTGAATGTTGAATTTCCCCATACGGTGCAATTTTGTTGCTGTTTGTACTGTAAAAATGATGGCGAAATATGGTGCAGTTTTCTGCAGATCGCTGCACTTTGGCAATCTGCGGCAGCAGAGAGAACGAATATCAGAACGCAGTACTGCACTGAAGTGTTGGCGTCATGCCCTGATTTAGGGGATAGTTTTACATTTTTACTAACAAAACAAAAAAAGGACTGCACTGGTTCCAAAAGCAGAATGAACTTGTTTTTTTTATGTAAAACCAGTTGATTCTGGTTTTGGTAGCCTCTGCACTCCACCTCTGATTTTGATTTGGATCGTCTGTGGTCGCACGACAGATCGCACGCAGTGGACGACCCTAGTCTGACATGATCTGACAAGCGACATCATCCATGGTCTGATGAAAAGTTGGTCGTCCGACTACGGATCCAGTGGACGGCCAGCCTTCAGCAAAAATCCTAATTTATTGGAAAGCGATCAGATGCCCTTAAATAAAAGTATCGGTACTTGCACTCTGTCTTAAACTATTGGTATCGGTGCATCCCCTAGTTGTGTGTTTTTTCTTTCTGTGGTAGGCCCCTCGGAAGGCCGTCCCTGTGTATAATGTATAATTTTTGTGGGTATCAGACTGGGGCTCCTATTACATTCTTCGCGCAGTGTGTTTTGCGTGCGCATTTGCGCGAGGGGCAAAACCCTTTGCGCTGAACGTCGTATTGCAACGTTCGCGCAAACGATGCGCGTTATCGTTTAGCGCGGATGGACTTGCGCGAGCGTGATGAATTGTGCGCGTCCTATAAACATTGTGAGCGCAAATTCGTTCGTGCACTGGTATGCGGATGGTATTACAAACTTCACAACTTTTTTACGAACGACGTTTGCGCAAATTTTTTTTAACGTCTTTGAAAAGCTGGTGGTAACTGCAAATCGGAACGTTTCCGCCGAAACGAAAAATACCAGCACAAAAAAAAAATACAACGCAGTATAGTTACATTCTACAAATACCCAAACGAAAAAATTGTGAATTCGGGCATATTTTTTTTTTTTTTCTCATTGCTACAGCATGGTGTCACGGTTCCCAGATCCCACCACGCAGTACTTAACACTCCACAGAGCCCAGAAGCTACCAACAGAGTAGCCGTGAAAGATCTCTGTCTAGTCCTTAGAATTGGCCAGGTAAACTAGCTAGACAGAAAGGGTTAACAACACGGGGAGTAGTCAGCCGAGCCAGAATCAGGAATACAGAGTTCAGAATGGTCAAATGGAATAGCCGGGTCGATATCAGAGCAGTGGCGTAGTACAAGAAAAAGGTCTAGGGCAACAGAAGGCAGAATAGTGAGAAACAAGCAGAGGTCAATAACGGGTTAAATCAATATAGCAGTCAGGTACAAGGAGCTCAGGTATGGATAACCACGATCTGGCAACTGCTGAGAATACACTGAAGGTTTTAAAGACCTTCACCAGACCACGCCCCCCACTCAAGCCACACCTTATGCAACCACCTCCCTGCCTGTCTCCATTTAAACCGGGCATTGGTCAGCGAGCAGCATCAGACATTGCTGCCTCAAGCACACATAGGTAGCTGGAAGCTCCCAAAGTTACAGTACCCCCCCCCCTCCACCACGGGAGGCCACCGGACGACCAACAGGACGAGGGCAGGACGACCACCAGGGCGATCGGGGTGTGAGGCATGGAATGCCCTGACCAAACCTAGAGGCAGAGACATGTCGGAAGCTGGAATCCAGGACCGGTCTTCCGGACCATAACCCCAATCGACCAAGTACTGCAGAGCGCCCCTGCCAGCCTAGAATCAAAACCCTCCTAACCTCATACTCAGATTCACCATCAACCTGAATAGGTGCAGGAGGAGGACGACCCGCGTGTACCTGTTACACACAACAATGGCTTCAGTAGGGAGGTGTGGAAAGACAATAGAAAAACATAGAAACATAGAAAAATGTCGGCAGATAAGAACCTTTCGGCCCATCTAGTCTGCCCAATTACATGGATACTTTACCTGGATTTATCTTTTGTTTAGGATAGCCTTATGCCTATCCCATGCTTGCTTAAATTCAATTACTGTTTGGCCTCTACCACTTCTACTGGAAGACTGTTCCATGTATCCACCACCTCTCAGTAAAATAATGCTTCCTGATGTTACTTTTAAACCTTTGCCCCTCTAATCTAAGACTATGTCCTCTTGTTTTGCTATTTTGTTTCCTTTTAAATATACTCCCTTCCTCTACCTTGTGGATTCCCTTTACGTATTTAAATGTTTCTATCATATCTCCTCTGTCTCGTCTTTTTTCCAAGCTGTACATGTTAAGATCATTAAGCCTTTCCTGGTAACTTTTCTCCTTCAAGCCGTACACCATTTTAGTAGCCCTTCTCTGAACTCTCTCTAAGAGGTCTATATCCTTCTGGAGATACGGTCTCCAGTACTGCACACAGTACTCCAAGTGAGGTCTCACCAGTGCTCTGTACAGTGGCATGAGCACTTCCCTTTTCCTACTGCTAATACCTCTCCTACACAACCAAGCATTCTGCTAGCATTTCCTGCTGCTCTATTACATTGACTACTTACCCTTAGATCCTCTGAAATAATAACCCCTAAATCCCTTTCCTCAGATGTTGAGGTTAGGACTGTATCAAATATTCTATATTCAGCCCTTGGGTTTTTACGTCCCAGGTGCATTATCTTGCACTTATCCACATTAAAACTCAATTGCCACAACTCCGACCATTTTTTTAGTTTACCTAAATCATTTGTCATTTGGCTGATCCCTCCAGGAACGTCAACCCTGTTGCAAATCTTTGTGTCATCAGCAAAAAGACATACTTTTCCATTAATACCTTCTGCAATATCACTAATAAAAATATTAAAGAGAATGGGTCCAAGTAACTGACCCCTGAGGTACCCCACTGGTAACAAGACCTTGTGCCGAATAAACTCCATTTACCACAACCCTCTGTTGTCTGTCACTCTCAGCACTGCCTAATCCAGTCAACAATATTGGAATCTAAACTCAAAGATTGCAATTTATTGATAAGCCTTCTATGCGGAACAGTATCAAAAGCCTTACTGAAATCTAAATAAGCAATGTCTACTGCACCACCTGTGTCTATTATTTTTGTTACCCAATCAAAAAAATCAATAAGATTAGTTTGGCATGATCTCCCCTGAGGTAAACCCATGTTGTTTCTGATCCTGTAATCTATGTGTTTTAGATGTTCAACAATCCTTTCTTTAACATGGTTTCCATTAATTTCCCCACTACTGACGTAAGACTAACTGGCCTATAGTTCCCCGATTCCTCCCTACTACCCTTCTTGTAAATGGGCACAACATTTGCTAATTTCCAGTCTTCTGGGATGACTCCCGTTAATAAGGATTGGTTAAATAAATCTGTTAACGGTTTTGCTATTACATCACTGAGCTCTTTTAATAATTTAGGGTGGATCCCATCAGGCCCCATTGACTTATTTGTCTTTACTTTAGACAGCTGCTGTAGAACCTCCTCCTCTGTAAACTGATATGTAAATGTCTCTTTAGTGTTCTCTCCTAACTGAGGTCCCTTTCCTTCCTTTTCTTCTGCAAAGACTGAACAAAAATATTCATTGAGGCAGTCAGCGAGACTTTTATCCTCTTCTACATACCTTCCTTCCTTTGTTTTAATCTAACTAATCCTTGTTTTACTTTTCTTTTCTCGTTTATGTATCTAAAAATGTTTTGTCCCTTTTTTACTGACTGAGCTATTTTCTCTTCTGCATGTGCTTTGGAAGCTCTTATAAATTGCTTTGCCTCTTTCTGCCTAATCTTATAGGTTTGCCTATCTTCTTCACTCTGAGTTGTTTTATAATTATTGAATGCTGTCTTTTTGTTCTTCACTATTTTGGCCACTTCTGCAGAGTACCACAGTGGTTTCTTCCCTTTTTTGTTTTTGCTAACAAAGCCGAATGCATTTCCTGTGGCCTTCAATAATGCTCCTTTAAATAATCCCATTTCTCCTGGACTCCCTTTAAACTCCTCCAGTCTGATAATGACTCCTTCACACAAAATCTCATTTTAGAAAAATCTGTTTTTTTAAAGTCTAAAACTTTCGTTCTTGTGTGGTGCGACTCCATCCCTGTTGTTATATTAAACCATACTGACTGGTGATCACTAGATCCCAAATTTTCACCTACAACAACGTCCGATACCAAACCTCCATTTGTGAGTATTAAATCCAATATGGCCTCTTTACGGGTCGGCTCCTCAACTACTTGTGTTAGAGATAATCCCAGTAGGGAGTTTAGAATATTTGTACTCCTGGTGCACCCAGCTGTTTTGTTTTCCAGTTCACATCAGGAAGATTAAAGTCCCCCATGATAATAACTTCCCCCTTCATTGCCATTTTGGCTATTTCCTCAACCAGCAGATTATCTAGTTCTTCTGCTTGTCCAGGGGGTCTATAGATCACACCTACACGAGCTACTGTATGATTGCCAAATGTTAGCGTAACCCAAACTCGTTGTGCATGCGAAGATGTTTAGGAAGGGCAAGAGCATAAGCGACAGGATTAATGCGGCGAATGATCTTATATGGACCTATAAACCGAGGTGCCATTTTCATAGAAGGCACCCGCAACTTCACGTTCCTAGTGGACAACCAAACTCTATCCCCCACGTTATAGGCGGGAGCTTGTAACCTATGCCTGTCTGCCTTGCGTTTCTGGACAGCAACATTGCGCTCCATATTTTCTCGAATCTGTCTCCAAATCTCTTGCAGTTGAGTGAGATGGTCGAGAGCCGGGATGGCCTGTTCAGTAAACTGAAGCGGTAGAGCCGGAGGGAAAAAACCATAGATGGCAGAAAAAGGAGAGTGGCCAGTGGTCTCGTTAACGGCGTTATTACGTGCATACTCAGCCCAGGGCAACAACTCCGACCAATTGTCTTGTTGTGTGGTAAAGCAACGTATGTACTGCCCGAGACCCTGATTTGCCCTCTCTGCTGCCCCATTGGTTTGTGGATGATATGCTGAAGAGAAGGCCAATCGCACCCCCATCTCTGCACAGAAAACCCTCCAGAAACGATAG
This sequence comes from Leptobrachium leishanense, assembly GCA_009667805.1. NCBI lineage: Eukaryota > Metazoa > Chordata > Amphibia > Anura > Megophryidae > Leptobrachium > Leptobrachium leishanense. The sequence continues at coordinate 105,380,603 of CM019069.1, read as the reverse complement.
ACGAACTGGGCTCCTCTGTCAGAGACTATTTCAGACGGAACCCCATGTATTCGTACAATCTCTCTAGCAAATACAACCGCCAGTTCTTTGGCTGTAGGAAGCTTAGGTAGAGGGACAAAATGAGCCATTTTGGAGAAGCGGTCTACAACTGTCAGAACCACAGTATGACCCTTGGACTTCGGCAAGTCCACAATAAAATCCATAGATAGATGAGACCAAGGCCTCTTAGGCATGGGTAAAGGCTGCAATAGACCGACAGGCAAGGATTTACTGGTTTTGCTTCTGGCACAGACTTGACAAGCCAAAACAAACAGACGTACGTCCTGTCGCATGGTGGCCACCAAAACTGTCTGGAGATACTGGTAAGAGTCTTAGTAATACCAGGATGACCTGCTGGTTTAGAATCATGAACATTATGAGTAATTCTTGTCTTTCCTTTTCAGGTACAAACAACATATCTGGAGGCTTGTCAGGTGGAGCCCCTACTTGAACTGCCTGGAGGCGTTCCAGGAAAGGCGAGGAGACAGACAAGACTGTGGAAGCCACAATACGTTCAGGAGGAACTATAGGATTGTGGTCTTGTGTATTAGATTCATACGGTCATATTGACGAGATAAGGCATCAGCCTTTACATTGCGGTCACCTGGTCTGTAAGTCAATACAAAATTAAACCTAGACAGTAGCAAACGTTTAGCATCCCCGATGTACGTAAGGTTCTTATGATCAGTAATTATCAATAAAGGGTCAAGAGTACCGTCCAACAAATGTCTCCACTCTGATAGGGCAGACACAATAGCAAGCAATTCTCTGTTACTGATATCATAATTGCGTTCTGCTGGTGATAATTTTCTTGAAAAGAACCCACAAGGATGTAGAGGTTTTCCTGGAGACTCTCTTTGAGGCAGGACAGCCCCAATGCCTATCTCGGAAGCATCAACCTCAAGAACAAACGGAATCCTGGGATCAGGATGCCGTAACACGGGAGCGGAAGTTAAAGCTTGTTTGAGGGCTTCGAATGCTTGTTTGGATTGAGAAGACCAGATCTGGATCTTCAGACCTTTACGTGTCATATTAATGATAGGAGAGGCTACAGCGGAATAATTCTTGATAAATCTCCTATAATAGTTGGAAAACCCCAGAAACCTCTGTATGGCCTTGAGACCTTGAGGGAGAGGCCATTCTGAGATGGCCGTGAGTTTAGAAGGATCCATCTCAAAACCTTCTGGAGTGATAATATACCCAAGGAATTTCACAGTAGTAATGTCAAATAAACACTTCTCTAGTTTGCAATAAAGACCATTCTCCAGTAATTTTGCTAATACCTGTCTGACATGTGCATGGTGGGTTTTCAGATCGGGAGAGTAAATCCATATATCGTCTAGGTATACTATAACAAAGGTTTGTAAGAAATCTCTGAGCACATCATTAATAAAATCCTGGAATACCGCTGGAGCATTACAAAGACCGAAAGGCATGACCAAGTATTCATAATGCCCACTCCTGGTGTTAAATGCTGTTCTCCACTCATGCCCCCTTTTATACGTATCAGGTTGTAAGCTCCTCTTAAATCAAGTTTTGTGTATACTGCTGACCCCCTTAACCTGTCGAACAGTTCTGATATGAGAGGGATAGGGTACACGTTCTTAATGGTGATCTTGTTAAGCCCCCTATAATCGATACACGGGCGTAAATCTCCCTCTTTTTTTAGACACAAAAAAGAACCCAGCCCCTGCTGGAGAAGAGGAACGTCGGATAAAACCTCTCTCCAAATTCTCCTTTATGTACTCCTCCATAATTTGGTTCTCCTTTATGGAAAGAGGATATACTTTGCCTCGAGGAGGCATGGTACCAGGATGAATATCTATGGCACAATCATATGGTCTATGTGGAGGCAGTTTCTCTGCCTCTCTTTTATCAAATACAGCCCTGAGGTCGGAGTATTGGTCAGGAACCTCTGTAGACAATGGAGGAGCTGTGGGTGTGTTCAGGGCACCGACATGCTGAATGGGTATTAAACAAGTCCCAAAACCAGCACGACTCCAAGACAGTATCTCTCCCTTAGCCCAATCAATAACAGGATTATGTTCCACCAACCAAGTACAACAGGATTGGAAGGTGAATGGATAACTTGAAATATGATTTCTTCTTTATGCAAGAGACCAGTGGTAAGAACCACTGTAACCATATCATGAGTAATCCTAGGGCAGGATAACGGTCTGCCGTCTATGCCTTCGACGGTTAAGGGTGTCCCTCTTACAACCAGAGGTAGAGAAATGGAAGAAGCGTAGTTAACATCGATAAAGTTGCCAGCAGCCCCAGAATCCAAAAAAGCGGTAGTATATGTGGTCTTGGTCTCCCAAGCCAAGGATACTGGTAACATAAGTTTAGTGTCTTTGACAGGAGACATGCACGTCACACCCAAGGCCTGTCTCCTCAGCTGCCTTAGGTGCGGTAGTTTTCCGGCTTATCATGCATCTTAGGACGAGTAGGACATTGAAATCGTACATGTCCCCCCAAACCACAATACAGGCACAATCCCTCACGAAAACGCCTTGTTCTCTCTTCCTCTGTAAGCCTAGTACGGCCTAGTTGCATAGGCTCAGAGGGAGGAGATAACTCTCTTGGTGGTGCCTGAAAGACAGGGGCCAACCTAGGTAACGGTCTCTTGGGCTTCTCTCTTGGAGTCCTTCTGTCCCTTATCTGATTATCCAGATCTATACAATAATCAAGGAGTTCACACAATACCCACGTAGTGATAGCCGGAAAATTCTGCCTCAGCTTGATGTGTGTCCGTAATCTTCTATTCTCTAACTAAATTATCTCTCCGTAACAAAATAACTCATGGTCGACCAGTGAGAAGGAAGTAACTGGAAATGATGACAAGACACAAAGTTTTCCTTCGCTTCGTTCTCCGTTGTATGTTTGGTTACATGTGCTTATATACATTTACATGACATTTCAATATCTTATCAGAGAGAAGTAACACCTACTAAAATGCATACAGCAGCATATTAAAAGTTAAAATACAGAGTAACACAAAGATAAACATTTCTGCAGTTTCATAAGTTTTCCTAACGTTTCACTATCTAACAGGAATTAACATCTGTTTGCTTCTGGACTTTTTTACTCCCTATTTCCCTAACCTCCGCCCTTATCTTGGTGTGCTTTAAGACATTTAGACAAACCTGCAGATTCTAAAGCAAGATCCATTTCTACACTGTCAGCTTGATCATAGAATGCTAATTAGAGCAAAATTCACTGTAGGCATCAGCATAAACTCATGTCGTATATTTTCATAACTGCCTGATCGTGATGGGATTTACCTATCAATCCATCATTTTTATCACATCGTGATCAATATACTAAAACAAAACTAAAAATTATAAAGCAACACTGTCACGTTCCCTTGCCCGCCCAGTACTTCAGAGGCCGGGTCATTCTTAGCCGGACGCAGGATCTAAACCCACGCAAAAATTACCCAGGGAGACACCCTGACCATGCAGGCCTCTTCTCCAAGAGTGGGAACACAATATTCACTGGTGACAGTGAGCCATAAACAACACTTATTTTACTAAGATTGAAATAGCAAAAGAAAGGGGAAAAGGAATTTTAAATTGCAGCTATAACGATAACACATAGTAGCTTATTTTCTATTGTCATTAATTGCTGTTGATGCTGGTATTCATCGGTTTTACCCTAACCTGCACTTGAGTAGCTAAGGAGGTAGTGCAATTTAATTAAAGGATAGGTGTGGGGTTGTGAGGTTAAAGTACTGCAAATTAATCTTAAAGAAACAACTAAAAAAGGATCAGCTAACTATATGTATGTGTTACATTCATCTACTAGTATATTAAGCAATTCTACCATATGTGTACCCATTACATCTAAAATGTACCTTTCCTTATGCCTAAGGAGTGGACACATTACTCAATCTGGAAAACTGTTTTCTCTAAACCCTGTGGGGGAATGCTTCGATTATCAAGAGGGGTAACTTTAGGCTTACTTGTGTTAATGTTTTTACTCATATGCTTACATAGACACTTAAGAAGCATTACAAAATCGTATATAGCAATAAAGATAAAGAGAACAACTATACATCCCATCAATATTTTCTTTCCTAGATTTCCTATCCATGATCCTAGTCCAAAAGTCCAGTCAAAACCTTCAAACACACCTGTCGGAGCCTTCCGTAGCCTAGCTCAAACCTCATCCAACTCATCCATGTCATGTTCAATTGCACCTGATTTGTCTTTAATGTATGTACGACAGGAATCACCAATTCCAACTAGCTGGCACACCCCTCCTTGTGCCGCTAGCAAATAATCTATTTTGCAAAAGCAACTATGCGCATCTGCTCTTGCTCTGCGGAAAGCTTTAAAATACTATCTTCAGTATAATTAAAAGCATCATCTATATCATCAACCAAATAATTAAGCTTTTTTGTAAAGACGTGCAATGCCAATAAACCAGAAAAGACCTGCCGGAATCACCTCAGCTAAGTCAGATTTAATTGACGTTCTAAAAGCAGCTCTCTTTAGCCTAATCTTTCCTTCTGGAAGTGTGTCATCTATATTAAATGCGGGTAGTACAAATCCTAAAAAACAAGGTTTAAAATGTTTGTCGCCCATCTACCACAAAGCCAATAATAACCAAAAGGTAACCCTGTCCTACTACTTTGGCTGGTATTTAGAGGCCAACCTAACAGAAGAAACACTGTCTGTTGAGTAAGAAATTTGCGGTCACTAGTTGGTGTTGATGCAAAATTATAAGTTGTGAACACAGGAGCCTCCTTGTACATCTTACATCTGAATAAAATAGTCCAGTTTATAGGTGACACTTTAAAGTCATGATAAATTCCTGAATCACAGTGCTACATCATTAACATTTCTCTGCAAATGGACACGGGCAGGTTCCTTCTCTATCACACTATATTGAGTTAAATTACCATGATCAATTAATTCTTATAAAGCCGTGTCATTAATAGGAAAACCTATGAATAGAAACTCATATTATAAGCTGTGCGGGGCCTGACTACATATCTAGCACGAGTCATTCTTCTGAGATTCCTTAAAGATCAACTTAATGGATTAATATACATATTATCTATTCCATGAGGACTCACTGCGTTCCCTCGTATTCCTAACCAATCCCAAATTAGAACCGATATCCAGACTGTGTGTTTCATCTTTCAGACACACCATGAATGTAAAAAAATGATAATAAAGTAAAGTGTGATAAAGCCCCAAGTTACAGCACAACATAATATCGGGGGAGTCAGTTCATGAGACTCAGGGGATTGATCTTCCCCTCCTACTTATAAGTGTCACTCTTTCTTTATCACGAGAGTCTCCAAATTCTTCAAGAGTCACTTGTTTGGGGGGAGAACCCCGGCCTCCCGATAACTGGTCCTGACTGTGTTGGGGGGAAACCCCGGCCTCCCGATAACTGGTCCTGACTGTGTGGGGGGAAACCCCGGCCTCCCGATAACTGGTCCTGGCTGTGCCTCCTTGCTTGCTTCTGCTTGGCTGTGATCCGTCCAGCGCTTGTAAGCCATCGTTATCCTGCTTGCGTCCTCCTTGTTCCTCCTGATTATCTGCTTGACCTGGAGGTAAAGAAAGAAAGATCTATCACCGTAGATGCCGTTCAATTTACTAATCATGTGCGCCACATATTCTGCCTGTGCTACACAAATATCATCTGTTATACCGCGAGGCCCTATCTTTTTACATACAAACCTTGCTGCTAAAGCCTTAGCGCTCTGTTCTTATGTCTGACACCATAAGGGGGTAATAAAAATAAAGGGGGGTAATATATACTCAACTTCCCCTCGTTGTATGACTAAAGGCCATTCATATCCTTTTGTCATACACAAAGTTTCCCAAAGCTTAAAAATCTGCCTCTGAGGCCGTAGCCTGGAGGTTTACTATATCTCGATCTTGGTACAATTGTGGTATCATTACCATCAATCTCTGGATGGTCGGATGAGTGTCATAGGCTGGGTGTGGAGTAGCTGCTACAGCGGCCTGTTTTGCCACTGCGTCTGCTAAAATAAAGCATTACCTTGTGACACTGGGTCTGAAGCATTGGTGCGGGTTTGGCATTAAACATTAACAATCCTTCCTGATAACAATTACTGACAATAATTCTTTTACAACAATCTGCATGAGAAACCTTTACCGTCCACTGTCATAAGTCCTATCTGCTTCCAAATCTGACCAAAATCATGCACAACCTTAAAAGCATGTCTGGAGTCATTATATATATATATATATATAGTCATGTCTTCCCCTTTAAACAACTAACCTGTCTGCATCAGAGCAACTAATTCTGCTGCTTGGGCTGAAACACAAGGAATAGAATGTGCCAGAAGCAACCTTGTCTACATCTGAACTATAGCAAAGCCAGAAGAAACAACCATTTAAAACACGATCTCACTGACTTCTATAGGAGTAAACTGCAAGTCCCCTCCAGGTGTGCTGTCTTGCTGCAGTTGTTTTACACAGTCATGTGAGTCGTCATCCATGTCTAGTGTGGGTGGATTGTGTATTGTATATTTTAAGGACTAACATAGCAGGACCTACAGATGGCCCAGCATATAGTATATGACAGTAAGATTGTGAGTGTCAGTAAATATCTTCTCATAGTTGTATCGCTTTTGCGCTGTCATTTGTTGTGTTGTGCTTTGTTTAAGGACATTTAAAACTCAGATCTACCTCTCTACCCCTGATCTCTCTCCCCCTGTCCTTTCAAAAGTCAGTGACTGTTTATCTGGCATCTCCTCCTGGATGGCCTCCCACCACCTAAAGATCAACATGTCGAAGACTGAACTCCTACTTATTCCTCCCTCCAATGCCTCCCCACCTCCTGACTTCTCTATCACGGTGGAGGGTATCACCATTTCCCCATCAAACCAAGTTCGCTGTCTTGGAGTTACACTTGACTCTGCTCTTTCCTTCATCCCCCACATCAAGTCTCTTTCCTCCTCCTGCCGATACCAACTGCGTAATATTTCCAGAATTCGGCCATTTCTTACCGCTGTCGCCACAAAACAACTCATACACGCCCTGGTAATCTCCCGACTCGACTATTGCAATAATCTCTTATCTGGCCTCCCTCTGTCCCGCCTCTCCCCCTACAATCCATCCTGAACGCCTCCGCCAGACTAATTCACCTCACCCGCCGCTCTGTCTCTGCCGCTCCCCTCTGCGAGTCCCTTCACTGGCTCCCCATCCACTGCAGAATTAAGTTCAAAATCCTTATCCTTACCTACAACCCTCACTAACTCAGCTCCCCACTACCTGTCCTCACTAATCACCAAATACACCCCAGCCCGCTCCCTAAGGTCAAACAGTGACCTGCGCCTAGCTTCTCACCGCATCACCTCTTCCCATGATAGACTGCAGGATTTCTCACGCGCAGCCCCCACTCTCTGGAACGCTCTCCCTCATACTGTCAGACTTTCCCCTAAAACATTCCTATTTAGGGAAGCCTACCACCCAACTCACTGACGCAATCATCAATCACTCTAACCTTACAGTCCTCTCCTCCTGTTTCCAACCCCAACCCTCCCAGATTGTGAGTTCCTACGGGAATAGGGCCCTCATCTCCTCCTGTACTGTTTGTCAAATGTTGTTCAATGTATTGTAACCCTGTCTATACTGTGCTTATTGTACAGCGCTGCGGAATATGCTGGCGCTTTATAAATAAAGAATAATAAAGAATAATAATAATTTAAAACTTAGTATACAAAATGAGTGAGTGTGACAACACTAGCGCTTCACAAGTTTCTATCACAATGTCACATGCTGCAACTGATCCTAAGCATGCCGGCATCCCCCGATCCTAAGCATGCCAGCATCCCTGATCCTAAGCATGCCAGCATCCCTGATCCTAAGCATGCCAGCATCCCCCCGACCACTGCATGTCAAATTTTGAATAAACTGCCAATAGTATCCATTGCCCGTGGTTCTTGAGTTAGAACGCCCGCAGCTACCCTTCCAACCTCTTTGCAATCGAGGTGTAAAGGTGAGCTGTAATGAGGCAATCCAAGTGCTGGAGCTGTACACAAGGACTGCTGGAGAGTTTTGTAATCATGTAACAGTTCATCATCAGTCCATTGGATGGTGTCTGGGCTTGTTTGGTGCAAAAACGAAGAGTAGAATCATAAAATGAACAGTCTGATAGCCAATGTCTGCAACAGTTTATCACGCCTAGAAAGGACATCATGGAAGCTTTATCATGTGGTCGTGGCAATTTTGTGAGCGCCTGCACTCGCTCTGAGGACAACTGTCTGACCTGAAGAAAGGGTGAATCCCATGTATTTGACAACGAGTAGGAGATTTTCTTGAGCGACTCCTCATGGCCTGCTTGACATAAGTACCATAGCAAAAGTTTAGATTCTCTGAAACAACTCTCCTCGTCTGGGCTGCACAGCAATAGGTCATCCACGTTTTGTGCGACGTAGAGCCATACTGCGCGGGGTCCGTGACTCAAGAGTTTGCTTGACCACGCACTGAAAACCACTGGCATATCTCTAAAACCCTGAGGTAATCTTGTCTATGTAAATTGACTACCTCTATACGTGAACACAATCAGTGGTCTTGTTAGGGTGTACCGGAATGCTAAAGAAAGCAAAACATAAATCTAAGACTATAAAACACTGAGAATCATGGGGAATTGCAGCAATTAGACCATATATATCTGGCACCTAAAAAGCGCAAAGGGCTGTATCAGGGCATATACTGCTGAGATCCTGGGTGGATCTATACTCTTGTTTACCAGACTTAAAACCGGTGGATTGGATTTTTATAGGGTGACACAGTGGGTATAATTATATTTTCTGTAAAAGTTCCTGAATAGTGCAAACTCTATATGTTACTCTTATGCAAGTGGATACTGTTTGCTGCATACAGGCTGGACACGTGGTTTGAGTGTGATGTGGTATGGTATACAGTCAATCAGGGTCAGTAGAGGAAGTGGCCCATAAACTGTCAGCTAAATGTTTTAGTACAAATAACAAAACACTTAAATAATATCACTTTAGCTGCAAGTCGTCTAGGGGAATAAAAGAATCACCTACCAATGAAATCAAGTCACAATCCTACAACCATCTAAAATACTGGGGTGTACACAAAAAACAACCTAAGTCATGAATAATAAGTCCCTTAATACAAATATTTTCGTCATGTTCTAATCCAAACTTAAAGGGACCAAAGACAAAAATATGATCTGTCATGTTGTACACACAGATAGATCTCCCTATCTCAAGAGTAACATTGTTATGATGCTCCTGCACAAAATTCCACACTGCAGCAACAGACCCTTAGTCTCATCAGTAAAAGATAAGCTGCCATCTGTTCCTCTCCACAAGGACAGTGCGCTGTTAAGGTGGGGTCACCTGGTGACCCTATGTGCCAAATAATGAGGTGGATGTACCATCATTTGGTCATACAATTTCGAGCCTTATGAGCTCATAAAACAACAAACAAAGCAGTTGTCCTGACTCCTCTGTCTACCTTGCCTTGGATAAAACTGAATATTTCCTAAATTTCACATTCTTTGCTTGTCCTGCCTTAAATCTCTGACCTTCTCCTCTGTCCTGTGCTCTCATTCACATCACACTCTGCATACATACTGCTAATCACCTTCACATCACCTTCTGCATACATACTGCTAATCACCTTCACATCACCTTCTGCATACATACTGCTAATCACCTTCACATCACCTTCTGCATACATACTGCTAATCACCTTCACATCACCTTCTGCATACATACTGCTAATCACCTTCACATCACCTTCTGCATACATACTGCTAATCACCATTCATGTCCTTCTTAATGCTCTCTACTGGAAAGTAACCTGTATCTGTCATATCTAGGATAGTCTTTTCTAACTCTTTTGGCCTCATCCCGTACCATCCTGTCTCAGTCTGCTTAATGAGCCGGCTGCAAGCGGGGAACATGTTATCCATTAAACTCTGTATGAATATAACAACCATCTCATCTTCCATTGTCTCACATCCCAAATAACAATCTATAAATCTCATCACAAAACTCTGCACTATTTCTCCATTCATTTGTTTCCATACCATTTTCCTTTCACAATGTCTCTCATACACTTTCCTAACCTCTTCTCACATTGACTCATAAATTATCATCCGCATCGTTTGGATAATCACGTTCTGCCTTAAGTACATTTCATCCTATCTAAAAATTCACCATATTTTGTAACCATTCCTAATAACATATTCCATAGTCTCCTGTCAATAACTGTCATACCCCGCGGCGCCGGGCTCGCAAGAAAGACAAAAAGTCTAAAACATCACATTAACCCATGCAATACCTGCCTAGTATATTCTGCCTAGACCTATTGGATTTGAACTTGGATATGCCTATGGATTTTCATACCGCGCTTGAATAACCTACTTCTATTTGCCAAGGACTTTATTTTTGATGCAAATATTCTATTATTTTTATGGACTTTTCATAATTCCCTGGACCCTACAGCCATATTACACCCCTGGACTCCAACTCCCAGTATCCCTGCACCTTCATTGTATTCTCTTTATACCAGTGTTTTCTGGATTAATTCCTATACCTGCTTAATCATCTTCAGTGTTCTGTGTATCCTTTTTAAATTAACCCTTTCTTGTTTGTCTTTCTCTGGAGTCCTGTGTAAAATATTTATTCCTGTAGTGTCCCTCTGTTTAATATTCTAATATCTTATGTACTTTAGCCTCTTTTATTGCTCAGTTTCATACAGTGTTATCAGTTATCCCTATCATTACTTATCCTCTTGTTAATTGTTTTCTTGGTTATTATCTATTCAGTGTCTGCCCTATTGTTACTTAATTTGCTTAGTATCTACTTCCGGCTGTGTTGCCCTTTTTGCTTTATGTCTATTGTCTATTTGCTTAATAAACCCTTCAGTTTATATGTGCCTGCTCCACTTTTTGTGTTACCGCTCACTAGCTCAAACCCGCAACCCTGAACGCTGAATGAGTTATATAACAATAACATTTGGCAGTGGATACATCTCTTGAGTTATGCCACTGGCCCTAATAGGGTGGATCACAGCATCTGGACAACCTCTTGCCCAGGTATTACAAGTGATTTTTATATATCACATTTCTACATTTCAAGACATTCTTATATTTGAGTTTGCGCTCATAAAGCATGTTTGGTTAGTAGGTTTAGAGCTGGGATCTCCATCCTGTAGCAAAAGCAAAGTCAAGCAAATTAAACATTATTATGATCTTATATCTATCAAATTATCAAGGGCAGTAAATGTGTGTAGATGGTGTTTTCACTTGAGACCAGTAATCCAGTCTCGGTATTTTTGTGACGACCTACTCAAACAATGCTCAGCCACACAGTTACAGCACGTTATACAATATATTTATACACATACACAGTATACAGTACATATAATTGACTTATGTTGTCAGGGAGAGATATATGAAACAATAAAATCCTACCTATCCAAATCCCCAAAACAATAAAACAATAAACACATAACTGCAGAATCCAATTCTGCTATATATATATATCTAACATATATATATACTTGGGATCCAATCCCAAAACTGGCTCAGAACCATTCTGATCAGCAAAACACAGGCCTGTTTTCTACGCGACACAATCATCACAATCAAAAAAATAAAAATTTAGTTCCTATCGTCAGACAGGAAGGTGCAGATACAACAAAGAACTGTTATTTTCTACGTACCTTCCTGTGGGACGATATCCCGGAATCGATGCCCCCAAATTGATAGCCGGAAAATTCTGCCTCAGCTTGATGTGTGTCCGTAATCTTCTATTCTCTAACTAAATTATCTCTCCGTAACAAAATAACTCATGGTCGACCAGTGAGAAGGAAGTAACTGGAAATGATGACAAGACACAAAGTTTTCCTTCGCTTCGTTCTCCGTTGTATGTTTGGTTACATGTGCTTATATACATTTACATGACATTTCAATATCTTATCAGAGAGAAGTAACACCTACTAAAATGCATACAGCAGCATATTAAAAAGTAAAAATACAGAGTAACACAAAGATAAACATTTCTGCAGTTTCATAAGTTTTCCTAACGTTTCACTATCTAACAGGAATTAACATCTGTTTGCTTCTGGACTTTTTTACTCCCTATTTTCCTAACCTCCGCCCTTATCTTGGGTGTGCTTTAAGACATTTAGACAAACCTGCAGATTCTAAAGCAAGATCCACTACACTGTCAGCTTGATCATAGAATGCTAATTAGAGCAAAATTCACTGTAGGCATCAGCATAAACTCATGTCGTATATTTTCATAACTGCCTGATCGTGATGGGATTTACCTATCACGTAGTTTACGTGGAGCCAATTCATGCATCAATGACTCTGATAACCCCTCCATAAAAGCCAGAACCAGTGTCTCATTTGTCCAGTTCACATCAGAGATCAAGGTTTTAAATTCTATGGCATAATCAGAAACAGTCCTGTTCCCTTGACGTATGCGGAACAAGGATTTGCCAGCTACCGTGGCCTTTCTGGTGGGATTAAAGGTACGTTGTAACTCGGCTATGAATTCTTTATAATCCCGTATGATATGCTTCTCTGCCCCATAACGGAGCCCATGTCAATGCTCTGCCAGACAGATGATAATAATGAACCCCACTTTGGCAATGTCAGAGAAAACATCTGTGGATTTAATTTAAAATGAATATCCACATGGACCAAAAATCCCCGGCACTCTGAGGGAGTATCGTCAAACCTCATAGGAGCGGTCATGTGTACCTGGGATGTCTGAACGACAGGGGACACAGGTATATCAAGTGGGGGTGCAACCCCAGCTGGTTCCAGGTGAGCCGTACGAGTCAGGATAGTTTGTAAGGCAATAGCAAACTGATCCATCCTATGATCCTGCTCATCCTGTCTGGATACAAAGTTAGCCAAGTGCTGTGTTAAGTCTGCGGGATCCATATTGGCCAGATTGTAATGTCACGGTTCCCAGATCCCACCAAATAGTACTTAACACCCACACTCCACAGAGAGCCCAGAAGCTACCAACAGAGTAGCCGTGAAAGATCTCTGTCTGGTCCTTAGAATTGGCCAGGTAAACTAGCCAGCCAGAAAGGGTTAACAACACGGGGAGTAGTCAGCCGAGCCAGATTCAGGAATACAGTGTTCAGAATGGTCAAATGGAATAGCTGGGTCGATATCAGAGCAGTGGCGTAGTACAAGAAAAAGGTCTAGGGCAACAGAAGGCAGAATAGTCAGAAACAAGCAGAGGTCAATAACGGATTAAATCAATATAGCAGTCAGGTACAAGGAGCTCAGGCATGGATAACCACGATCTGGCAACTGCTGAGAATACACTCAGGTTTTTAAAGACCTTCACCAGACCACGCCCCCCCACTCAAGCCGCGCGTTATGCAACCACCTCCCTGCCTGTCTCCATTTAAACCGGGCATTGGTCAGCGAGCAGCATCAGACATGCTGCCCTCAAGCACACAGGTAGGGCTGGAAGCTCCCAACATTACACATGGATACTCAGATTTACTTTGACAGGCTCAAAAACTTAGTCAATTAAGGTTCTTAATTCTGAATCCCGTGAAAAAAACAGTCCGCACACTGATTTACTGCGCACGTATTACACTTCGTTTTGCGCGTCGTTTTTACGAACGTTATTTTTTGACGGATGAGAAAATGCATTCGGATCGGTATACCACGTTAATTTTCACGCAATGACGCTGTACGATGCCGCTAAAAAATTGGGGCTGCGCAATCGAAATTGCGCGAAGAATGGAATTTAGGCCTGGGTTTGTTACGATGCTACGTTGTGTCCCACCACCACCCCCCTTTATTTTCTGTTTTAGTCTGTCGGGTATATTACAGAAAGGAAAAATTTAAATGGATGTCTGTAGCCATTTTCTTTTTAAAGACCGTCTTTTCTTTCAATTTTCTCTAGGTTTAGAAATGAACGAGATTTTTTTTTTTTTTACAGAGTTCATTCCTGGGTGAAGTCTTTTATATTTTTTTTTATGCTTCACGTTTCAAAGCTGTTATAACTGTAAAAGGATGTTGTACTAAGTACTAAGATTGAATGTCACTTGGGGGTTGAATAAAACTGATAATGATGTGAGCACAGAAAAGACATTTGTGGTTATTTCATTAAAAATGTTATGTTATATTTGTCTGACCTACACGTGCCTCTTTGATTTAATTGTAAGCAAGATGACTGAATGATCAAAATCAATGTCAAACTGGCCAAAACACTCAATTTCAGTGGGGGTTGAATAATTTTGAACACAACTGTATATGTGTGTGTGATGTGTAGATTATGTATATGTGTGTGTGTTGTGTAGATTATGTATATATATATATGTATGTGTGTGTTGTGTAGATTATGTATATGTGTGTAGATTATGTATATGTGTGTGTGATGTGTAGATTATGTATATATATGTGTGTGATGTGTAGATTATGTATATATGTGTGTGTGATGTGTAGATTATGTATATATATGTGTGTGATGTGTAGATTATGTATATATATATGTGTCTGTGATGTGTAGATTATATGTATATATGTGTGTGATGTGTAGATTATGTATATATGTGTGTGTAAATGTGTAGATTATGTATGTGTGTGATGTGTAGATTATGTATATATGTGTGTGCCGTGATGTGTAGATTAATTATATATGTGTGTCTGTGTGATGTGTAGATTATGTATATACAGTATGATGTGTGTTAGTGTAAATTCTGTGCATATAATGTGTGTGATGTGTAGATTATGTGTGTATATATGGTGTGGAAATGTGTGTGATGTAATTATCAAGTGTATATATGATGATCATGTATATATTATGCGTAAGTGTATATATAATGTGGAAATGTGTATATGATGCAAGTGTGTATATGATGTATATTTTATGTGTACATGTACAGTATATAGAATGTGTACATAGGATGTATACACAATAGGACGTATATATATATATATATTGCATGATGTGTACACACAGAGATATTGTGTTTTTCTTACAGTACGTGTATTTAGGATATGTTTGTGTTTAAAGGATGTGTAATTGAAAAAAAAATTATAATAAAAAATTGTTTTTTGTTTTTTTTTAAGGATGGGATGGAGAGTAAAATTCCTATGGGGGGGCCCAAGAAAATGGTTGCCCAGGGTCCAGTCAATATTAAAGACGGCCCTGTCGGACCGTGGCCTATTTTCAGTGGGGGCTGCCATATTGGATGGCAGTGGCACCTCTGGGTCCTCCCCCTCGTCAACTGACTCAACGTACATGGCGCGATGACGTCCGTTAACCGGGTAACCCATGGATTTCCTTCCCCCCCCCATATCTCCTGATCGGTGGCAGCTACAGTGTCATTCTTGTGATCATTGGAAAGGCCATGCTCTGCACTTTCCAACGATAAATGACAATGTTAAAAGTAAAAAAAAAAAAAAAGGTTTTTTTTGAATATATTATTAATGCAGCACTATTGTTCACATTTCAATAATAATGTGAACAGTGATGCTGCATTATTTCTTTTGGCGGGGTTTTAGCTAAAATCACATAATTTCTCTGAAAAATAAAGTAATGGGTTCCCAATTCTAATTTTTTTTTTAACAAGTGTACCCCATAGAATATATACCGTAGATACTAGAGTATAGCGTGACCTGAATATAACGCAATGGAAATGAGAGAATACTCAAGACTCGAATATATCTCGAGGAACAACATTTTTCTGTACCGGTAAGCCATCATTAAAATCCTTCCAAGTTCTCTTAACACAGGCTCCCCCTCAGGCCAGGGTGCTCTGGTCTAGAATGATTGCAGTTGTTACTAAATAGGAAGCCGCTGGCCACCCGTCTTCTTTACTAGCGATTAGATGGCCGGCGGAGGCAAGCAAGGTGAATGATTGGCTTAAACCGAGCATGCCCTCTGGCCATGATGGATCCCAAATTTTCCGAATCCGGGAGTCCCTGAAGTGTTTGCAAGCATCAGGGAGCCCCGCATTCACTTCAGTGCGACTGCTGGAACTTCCAGGAGACGTGGGATCCAGAACATGACAAGTTTTTTTTTTACTTTACACGCAATGCAGATGTCTTGAACATAACCCGACCAACTCCAACTTTAAGGTAAATTTTTGTCACCAAAATCTAGCGGTATACTCGAGTATCTACAGTAACCACAAATTCACATTTTTAAGTATTCTGGCAGGGCATGACTTATACATATATTAATAATGATCTATGAATCTGTCGAAAAAAAAGGTATACATTTTGTCTGGGTCATACATTAAAGCTAGGGTTAGAAGAGCGTCTTTGGAGAGCGGAAGGAACGTCTGTGAGTGGACGTTCCTTCCACTCGACGCCCGTCTGGCCACCTCGCTGAGTGCGCTCAGCGGTACAAAGCGAGATCCTCCTATGGAGCATCGTGCTTTGCAGCCCCGTCAACGTGCGTCCTAGCACATCAACGGGGAGGCTTTGCAAACGGATGCTTGTTGTGCGCGCACACAATTGTGTGACCGGCCCTGTTGCAGTGTTACAACGCTGCGGCAGGCGCTGGTAAGCCTGTTAGTACGGGTGCACTTAGTGCGCTCGTCTGACGCGGCCCTTAAACGTGACTTGAAACTGCGTTTACACATGAGCAAAAACTGTCAAAATGAGCTCAGCACACGTTCTACTTTTAGAGTGCCGAACTTGCAAAATTGCCCCTGTCCTTAAGGGGTTAAAATTAAATAGATGTTTAGAAAGGATGATAAATCTGCAAAATCTTTACGTATTGGGTGTCCTCAGTATCATGTCATTCATCGCCGCCTTCTAGACCTAAGAATTAGCAATGAGATCATGGTAGGAATAGTTACACTTTATTCCCAGGGCTGTCGCAACTGCTGGGTGAATAGGCAGATGCCTAAGATGCTGGCCCAAGGGGGGGGGGGGGGTCCTTCCACGATCAGAGGGGAGAGTCATGTGCAAAGAGCAGGCTCCTGGAAGTTGCAGGCCTATCCTCCATGCTTTTACTTGCACCTGGCTGTGCTACAGCGAAAAAAAGTTTTGCCTCACATGCCTGAGACCTATGCGCTAGCCCAGCTTACATTTGCAGATTTTTTTTTTTTTTTATAGCTTCCAGACCTGAAGAGGAGAGGTATACGCTCGAAGGTAGTGACGTGCGGTGAGGTCATGGCTGGTGAGCACTGGCTAGTATCAGAGCCAAATATACACAGGGTTACGCAGTCGCAATTTATTATTATTATTATTCTTTATTTATAAAGCGCCAGCATATTCCACAGCGCTGTACAATAGGCACAGTATAGACAGGGTTACAATACAATACATTGAACAACATTTGACAAACAGTACACGAGGAGATGAGGGCCCTATTCCCGTAGGAACTCACAATCTGGGAGGGTTGGGGTTGGAAACAGGAGGAGAGGACTGCAAGGTGAGAGTGATTGATGGTTGCGTCAGTGAGTTGGGTGGTAGGCTTCCCTAAATAGGAACGTTTTAAGGGAGCGTTTGAAGGAAGAGAAGTTAGGGGAAAGTCTGACAGTACGAGGGAGAGCGTTCCAGAGAGTGGGGGCTGCGTGTGAGAAATCCTGCAGTCGATCATGGGAAGAGGTAATGCAGGGAGACGCTAGGCGCAGGTCGCTGTTTGACCTTAGGGAGCGGGCTGGGGTGTATTTGGTGATTAGTGAGGACAGGTAGTGGGGAGCTGAGTTAGTGAGGGTTTTGTAGGTAAGGATAAGGATTTTGAACTTAATTCTGCAGTGGATGGGGAGCCAGTGAAGGGACTCGCAGAGGGGAGTGGCAGAGACAGAGCGGCGGGTGAGGTGAATTAGCCTGGCGGAGGCGTTCAGGATGGATTGTAGGGGGGAGAGGCGGGACAAAGGGAGGCCAGATAAGAGATTATTGCAATAGTCGAGTCGGGAGATTACCAGGGCGTGTATGAGTTGTTTTGTGGTGACAGCGGTAAGAAATGGCCGAATTCTGGAAATATTACGCAGTTGGTATCGGCAGGAGGAGGAAAGAGACTTGATGTGGGGGATGAAGGAAAGAGCAAAGTCAAGTGTAACTCCAAGACAGCGAACTTGGTTTGATTGGGAGATGGTGATACCCTCCACCGTGATAGAGAAGTCAGGAGGTGGGGAGGCATTGGAGGGAGGAATAAGTAGGAGCTCAGTCTTTGACATGTTGATCTTTAGGTGGTGGGAGGCCATCCAGGAGGAAATGCCAGATAAACAGTCACTAACTTTGGAAAGGACAGGGAGAGAGAGATCAGGGGTAGAGAGGTAGATCTGAGTGTCATCAGCGTAGAGGTGGTAATTAAAGCCAAAGCTGTTGATGATTTTGCCCAGGGAGGAGGTGTAGATGGAAAAGAGCAGAGGACCAAGGACAAAGCCTTGAGGTACACCAACAGATAGAGGCAATGAAGAGGAGGAGTTACCAGCAAAGGACACACAGAAGGACCTGTTGGATACATAGGAGTCAACACAAGCGAGTGCAGTGTCACCAAGACCCAGAGAGTTGAGGGTCTGTAATTTACGCATTTGATTATCGTTATATAGGAGAATAGTTTCACTTCTTTCTTTTTTTTTGTGAAAGGATTTTACCAGGAAGGATACATTGAGATTTCTCTCTTTTTCAAGTATGTTCTGGATGGCGAGTATGTACCGTTAGGTGTCTTGCCAAGGACACTTACTGGAGAGGTTGCTTGCTGGGATCGAACCCATGACTCCACAGGCTGTCTCCACGCAGAGCAGTGATGTTACCTCTACTCCACCCAGCCGGCACTATTTATAAAGTAAAGTTCGCTTTTTTTTTTACACAGTTCTAAGAGCATGCACTTGTAATAGTGCCCTCTATTAGTCAGTATTGTAACTCTTACTTTAAAATAAAGTTTGCATATTGATTTTTTAATGTTCTAAGACAGTGTTTCCCAAACCTGACCTCGGGACCCTAAACCAGGCCAGATTTTGCAGATCACCTTAGGGAAAAGCAGACTGAATCCTGCAATCACTGAACAGCAAATCATATCACCTGTGCTGTGCTTCAGATATCTGGCAAACCTGGCGAGGTGGAGGGTCCTAAGAGCATGCACTTACAATACTGACTAATAGGGGCGCTATTACACACATGCTGATTGCTGAGCTCTGCCTGCCCCCCCAATGACTGACGAGGACAGTCACATGACTGTCCTGTGTCAATCAATCCATGGGGAGCTCTGCCTCCCATCGGGGCGTTTTTTTTTATTAAAAGAAGTGCTTGAGACCAATGGAGCTTTCCCATTGGCTCAAGCTTTCAATTGCTCTCAGTGCCTCTGGGGGCACTGAAGAGTGTAGAACCAGGAAGCAAAGCCAGCTTGAGCTACGCAATTATTGTAGCATTCAGCTGCGCAAATTGTGTAGGCTAGGCTGGCTCAGTGCTGTCCCTGCTGTCTGTGTAGTGAAATATACACATGCACACGTGCCGGCGAACTGAAAATGCAGGGGAAAATAAAGCGGAGGATAGAGAAGCAGCGAGGGAGCGTGGAGAGGTGAGATATGAGAACTTTTTTCAATAAATAACATCTTATTTACAGTTTAAATATACACACATGTCATTACAGCACAATGAGCACATTAATTTACTGGAATGGCAGGGGAGGCAGAGCCTCCCCTGCAACCCCTGACTGCACGTCCCTGCTCGAAAGCTTGTCTTTTAAGTCCTACAAAACACAATTGTAACATCAGGTACTTCGGGAAGATCAAAAAACGCAACTTGCATAATGGACAGCAATAAAAGAGCCCGTCATACATATCCAACAGTGTATCAGAAATGCTTGTCGCATGCCAAAGCAAATCAGTTGCCATCTAATATGATGCCCCTTTTTGTAAGGGTGTGAAAATTGGGTAGTACGTAACAATCAATGCACTCATTTCAGTTGTGTCAAAAATATCTCAAGAAGAAGCAAATGGTTAAGATAAATGGAAGAAAAAAAATGGGGTGTTAGAGAACGGGGAGGGGGTAGGAGAAGAAGTTATTGTAGATGAGCCCATCCATGTTATGCATCTTACAAGGTGCGAGGTTCCATCCAGGAGACCCATCATTCATCGTCTGTGTCTGAACCCAGTCAGCACTCACAGCCCGGTATGAGGACGAGGATTGGTTCCAATAATACCACGTGGTCAAGAACTTTTGTCTCAAACTTTTTATGCACAAAAACTTTTGTATGTATTTTTTTCAAAGGAAATACAATGGAAGGTAAACAACAAAAACACGTAATACAAAAATAACGGTTGATACTAATCGATAAATGTACCACCTGTGATGGTCACATACCACCAGAAATCCCTCCCAGGCCCTTCAAATCATAGTATCACTCCCAGAAACTGTTAAGCTGAAATGATAGAGCAATATCACCCGTCTCAAAAAAGGGGAGAGGGTGAAGTGGACTGTCCAGGGAGGAAGGGGGTGACGAATGGTAGGCAAGGGAGATGGGTGACCAACATAAGGAACCAGTCTCACATATCATGTACCATATATTAAGACATAACACAAAGTACACAGAACAGACAAGGGAGAGGGGGGGGGAAATAGAGGAACGGGGCGAGGAAAAAAAGAAAGATATCCCCATGAGCAAAAGGACGCGCCAGAGGAGGCTAAAAGAAGGAGGGTGAAGTGAAAGGAGAAATGGGAAGAGGAAAAAGAAAGACCAGAGAGAGAAAAGAGCACAGATAATAAAAAAAAGCGGAGCTCCCACCAGGGCAGCCACAATTGCGGTTAAGAGCAATCTCGCATTCCTTACCTCAAAAGAAGGTGGAGGGGTGGAGTCCGACACAAATACTCCATGGTGCTCAATTAGGAAGGGTTAACTCGGGTGTATATGCTTCACTAAGCCACCTCGTACAAAAAGTCGAGGACATAAATGCTAACCAATAGTACCAAGTGCAGCAAAATACAACATTCCAACGTTCCCCAGGGAGCAGCAATTGCTCTGCAGATTTGATGATTTCTACTCTATGTAGGACTTCACGTAGAGGAGGTGCAGATTCGGACTTCCAGAACAGGGGTGGAATAGATAGTGCGGCCAGCAATAGGCGCGGTAGGATAGACTGCTTCATGGATTTGTACGGTAAGGCCACCAGGCCAAGCAAAAACAGTTTAGGGTCCAGGGTCAGATCAAGACCAGTAAGATGGCACGCCAGTTGCCGGATAGCCTCCCAAAAGGGGCAGACACGGGGACACGACCACCCCATGTGAAGGTAGGTGCCTTTCGAGGAGTTACATCTCCAGCAGAGATCAGATGTGGAGGGACTGAAACGAGCTACCTGCGCGGGGAAGTATACCACATGGAGATCAGTTTGTACGAAGTCTCACGGAACCTAGAAACCGGGGAACCAGAAGCCACAAAATAATATGTTTTTGACCAGTGTGTCTCAGGAATAATCTCGCCCAGTATAACATCCCATTTTCCCACATAAGTCGGCAGGTCAAATGAAAACGTTTGAAGTAAAGAATACAACGTAGAGAGGCTTCAAGACCGGGAGATTCCCAGAGCACAGTAATTCTCAAACTATCAGGCAAAGAACAGAGAAAAGCATGCAATTGAGCATAGTTGAATGATTCCGCGAATGTTGGCGCTGGGACTTCAGACCCCGCCACCAGCGGTACCCATTGCCCATCCGCAAAAAGATGTTGCACCCAGAGACACGAGGACGCGGTGAAACGGAGACGTACCAAGGCTAATACCGCACTTGGAAGCGCCAGGTTATGCAACAAGGGTAACAGTGGAGAGGGCGAAAGAGCAAAGCGAGGCCGCACCCAGAGCCAGTAACAAAGCGTGCATCCCACCGTAGGGGCCTGCTTAGATGACAGAGGGACATGCTGTGGGAGAAGCCACGCAGTGGACACTCAGCCAGTGCCCACTCCAGGTCCAGCCATCTATGAGTGGATCCCAGTTCCATCCAGTCCAGAAGCCTAGTGAGGTGACTAGCATACAGATAAAGTCCAAGATCTGGTAAAGCCAAACCGCCTGAAGCAACGGGTTTGCACATGGTAGTGAATTTAAGGAGGGGTCGCTTTCCCTCCCAAATAAAATCTATAAACAGTCTCCGAACTTCCATGAGACATCCCCCAGGGACCTGCAATGGTATGGTCTGGATACGATAGAGAAGACGGGCAAGATGTTCATTTTCAGAACCCACGACTCTACCCAGCCACGAAATAAACTTAGAGGACCAATCCTTTGTATCCTGGCGAATAGTAGATAGCAGTGGCAGAAAATTAAGTGAGGAAATCGTACGTACATCAGCGTGAAGCCAAATGCCCAAATAGCGCAATTTTTCTGTGCACCATCTGAATGGAAATCTGCGTTGAAGAGTCGCCACATCAGACCGCAGGAGGGAGATGTTCAGAATTTCAGATTTAGTCATATTAATTTTAAAGCCCGAAAGATCGAGTTCCGTCACTACCGCTGGGAGGGAGACCACCGGGTCTGTAAGCATAAGGAGGAGATCATCCGCATAGGCAGAGACCTTGTGATGGTGGGATTGACCATGGATGCTGTGATCTGCTGGCTAAGGCGAATGGAAGATAGTAAAGACTCCAATGTGAGTGCAAAAGAGCAGAGAAAGTGGGCAACCCTGATGCGTCCCGTTCTGAATCTGAATACTTTCCATAAGCGCTCCATTCACTTTTATCCATGCCGTTGGGTGATCATAGATGGCAAGCGTGAAAGGCGCTATCCAACCCAAATTTAATCAAAGTCAATCTCATGAATGGCCATAGTACCCTATCAAATGCCTTCTCGGCATCAGTAGATAAAAGAAGAGCCCTAGCAGGACCTCCTATGAGCCAAGCTGATAGCATCAATCACTCTTGTGGTAGCGTCTCTTGCCTCCCGTCCAGGAATAAATCCAACCTGGTCCGGGTCGACCAATTGGGGCAAATAAGTATGTAGCGGCGTGGCTAGTATACGCGTCAGAAGCTTCAGGTCACAGTTCAATAATGAGATCGAACGGTAACTGGCACAAAGGAGGTGGTCTTTCTCAGGATTCGGGATCAGGGTGATAGAGGCCGCCAAGGCAGCCTGATGAAGGCGGGCACCCTCCGTCAGGGCGTTAAAAGCATGGAGCCAATGCGGGGCTAGGGTGTCACGAAAACGTTTATAATACTCCGATGGGTGTCCATCCGGTCCAGGGATTTTATTATTTTTGGATGACTTAAGAGCCAACAACCGCTCATCCAGCGTCATAGGAAGGCTCATAGATTCCGATTCCTCCCTGGTCAGAGTGCGAGAGAGAGTGCGGTCCAGGTAATCTCGGATGGATTGTGTCTTCAACATCGGGTCAACGTCAGATTGAATAGAGTATAGCTCCTGAAAAAACCTGTGGAATTCCGTCGCGATACGGGCTGGGTGTGTCGCGACTTCAGAGGCAGAGATGCGGATACGGGGAATATATGCCAAAAATACAGAAAAAATGGCGTCACTCCCATACTCACCGGAGCGGCAGCAACTGCCAGGAGTAACAGCCCAGTTAATGTATAAAACATAACAAGGAAAAAAAGTGTCATCTGCGCTTGTTTCTATGTATTCCATGTACAACAAAACACTATGAGGTTTTTGTTTGTTTCAATGGCCAGTGCAACGTAAGCTCACTCGCCACTTCAAGGCACCTCTTTGTAGAGTGAGTACCTAACAAATGTAACCAAAAGGCTGCTCTACTGAGCAGCTCCAAGCGCCTCCTGCTGCTTTTCAGCTAATGAGAGGCAGAGATACGGCGGGTTGTATTTATACACGCACCAAACACTTCCCATTTGGGATTAAAAACCAAAACATGGAAAGAGGAACAGCTGCAAGAACGACGGACTGGTGTTACAAGCATGATATACATAAATACAGAAAAAATGGGTCGCGCCCATACTCACCAGAGCGGCAGCAACTGCCAGGAGTAACAGCCCAGTTAATGTATAAAACATAACAAGGAAAAAAAGTGTCATCTGCGCTTGTTTCTATGTATTCCATGTACAACAAAACACTATGAGGTTTTTGTTTGTTTCAATGGCCAGTGCAACGTAAGCTCACTCGCCACTTCAAGGCACCTCTTTGTAGAGTGAGTACCTAACAAATGTAACCAAAAGGCTGCTCTACTGAGCAGCTCCAAGCGCCTCCTGCTGCTTTTCAGCTAATGAGAGGCAGAGATACGGCGGGTTGTATTTATACACGCACCAAACACTTCCCATTTGGGATTAAAAACCAAAACATGGAAAGAGGAACAGCTGCAGAACGACGGACTGGTGTTACAAGCATGATATACATAAATACAGAAAAAATGGCGTCGCGCCCATACTCACCAGAGCGGCAGCAACTGCCAGGAGTAACAGCCCAGTTAATGTATAAAACATAACAAGGAAAAAAAGTGTCATCTGCGCTCGTTTCTATGTATTCCAAGTACAACAAAACACTATGAGGTTTTTGTTTGTTTCAATGGCCATTGCAATGTAAGCTCACTCGCCACTTCGAGGCACCTCTTTGTAGAGTGAGTACCTAACAAATGTAACCAAAAGGCTGCTCTACTGAGCAGCTCCAAGCCCCTCCTGCTGCTTTTCCGCTAAGGAGAGGCAGAGATATGGTGGGTTTTATTTATACACGCACCAAACACTTCCCATTTGGGATTAAAAACTAAAACATGGAAAGAGGAACAGCTAATAGAGAGAAGAGTAGGAAAGAAAGGGAAGCAAAAAGATGAACGAAGGAGGGAACACCAAGATCGACAAGACGGACTAACAAACGACAGGACTATGTCGGGTATATTACACAGAAAAGGAGAGATTTAAAATGGATGCCTGTAGCCATTTTGTTTTAAAGACAGTTTTTCTTTCAAAATTTCTCTAGGTTTAGAAATGAACAAGGTTTATTTTTACAAAGTTCATTCCTGGGTTAAGAAGTCCCAGACATGAAGGAACCTAGAATGAATGTGAGATAATGCTAAGACATGTCATAAGTAAATTTATTGGTCTGTTTTAAATTTTTAAAACAAAAGAGATTTTGTCTTTTGAGTATAGGAATAAGAGAAAATATTCTGTAATATAAAATTATATTCACAAAATATATGTTTATAATCAAGGTATATTTTATTATAATTACAGTATGAAATATATACTCCAAAATATTGTAGAAAGTATATAATTGGTAAATAATAAAAATTACTAAAGAATATATTCTGTGAGTTAACCAGGAAAGAATTTAGCTGATCTAAGCAACCAAAAGGGAGGAGAGCTATAAATCTCAAGACAGAGACAGTCTAGTAGTTAGAAGACAAGGTTCTTTGTTAAGCCAGTCTGACCTTTTGACCAAGATAAGATATTAAAAGAAATAATGGAATTAATGGAATTAATATAAGAAGTGCAATACTGCCCTCTAGAGGATAGTAAAAATAATTAACCATGACGTCAAATTGGGTATAATAGGCAGCAAAGGTTCTTTTGTAAGTCAGTCAGAGATTCCAACAGACAGAGACTCACATCAGACTCACACCACGATGCACTCAGATCCCAAGACATGAGGCAATTAATATTCTCACCAAATCTCTAACTCACATGCATTGATTATCTAATATCGATAATTTTCACATATTCCAAAACAAAGCATCACATAGAAAATTCCAAGGCAGACTCATCAACATCCAAATTGGACAGGTAATGTATGAAATAAGGAATTAATGTAAAAATATATTTGTAGAGATTTTTGCAACGTAGACTGAGACTTCTCGGATAAGGTTAAAATCCAAATTCTAAGTAATTCTATTCTGCAGATAGAAGTATGAAGAAGTGGATATAAGGATTTATTCCTAAAGAAATGTTGCAAGATTGATACCAATATATATATTGAATTTGGAAATTACTGTGATTAAAATTAATGAGCAAGGAATTATAGAACTACAAAATAAAAAGCAAAAGATTAGAAGTTTAATTCTCGAGATTAGGGGAGGATTCATTAAATAAGTTTTTATTACTTATCAATAAATTAGCTCATCTTTTGTTGATCCATGTAGCATAGAGATATATATATATCTATAAGAGCTGGCTGGTTAAACATTGTTTGCTGGGAAATGCATGTTGTATTAAGCAGAAATGTTTATTAACCATTTGTGTATTAGTTACTAACTGATAAGGTAAATGATATTAATCATATATGCAGTTACTAACCGGAGATACATATATTGTGAAGCTAGTTTTTATATGCTGATGGAGTGTGGTTTATAAATTGTTGTTCATGATATGAGATTTGAAATTCTTTTGTATACGTAATAAATATATATATTTTTATCCGATTATTGATTATTGTATTTTTTAAAGCAAAACACAGACAATTAAAAGAATTCAGGATAATTTCTAAGAGATATAGACGATTGATATTTGTGTCTCGTATAAATTTCTTATGAAATAATAATCCCTGATATATTGGAGACGACTGCCGAGGTAGGTCCAGTAAGTCCAATATAGACATATTGGAGGCTTGGCTGATAAATCCAATATATACAAACGTGTTGTATTCACGTGCAGAGATTATATCCGACAACTAACAAAACCACAAAAACGTACAACAGAAACACACGACTGAGAAAAGGGGAAAGGGAAATTAGGAATGTAGTGAACCCAGAGAATAGAGGTTAAGGAGGCGAAAAACCACCGCCCCAAAGAAAATACTCTAGGGAGTGATACAATGATCCTCGTGGGGGGGGATATAGTGTAATCTACCTCCTGGTCTGCAGCCGCAGACAATCAACGTAGAACACCAACAGAACAGTCCCACAGTCCCAACACTAAATATGTTAAACATAGCATGACCCGGTAACCTCAGTTACAAATATACAGGTAACAAAGCACAGAGCATGAGGAGGAAGGCAGAGAAAAAAAACCCCAAAAAACCCCACAGATCTCAATGAAGGAAACTACATTATAAAATGATCCATTCGCATGCCCTCCCTCCAACCCACATCGCACATTACTCAGGTGACTTGATCTTCCAACAATATCCAAAAAGAACTCCTCCAAACAACGCTATTATACAATTCTGGACCCCACCTGTGCTCCGCTTTCGTCCCCCCCCCCAACCCCCCTATATACAAATGTATAGCATGACTTTATCAAGTTGAAAACAATCGTGCGTACAGCCATTCGGCAAACGTCAGCGGAAAATCTACCTCTACATCGGCCGAGTAATGATCCCTCCCCTTCTAAGATAAGCGTGACCCCCCCCCCCGGTTTTCTTTTCTCTTTCCCCCCCTATTTAATGTGCGAAGCTATGATTTGCTGCTCAACCAACATGGCCGCTTAGTGCCCGAGCTCCTCACAGTCCTACACCTAACTCGCTAATTTTGCACGGTAACCCCAACAAACGACTTCAGCAGGCAGATCTTCCACCCAGGACCCCACTCAGCTCGACCTCAGGACGCTTAGATTCTTATTTCGGTCCCCAGACGCTAGCTCCACAGGGTGGAGGGGAGTCGCCTGTCATGGCATCCTCGGCCTCCTCCCCAGAATATACTCTGCACGGCATCTCGGCACGGCTTTATAGAGAATTGAGCGGCTGCTCATGGATATGCCGACGTGGGCGGACATACAAACGATGGTGACCGAGGTGAGAGAGGCACTGCAAAGAGATATCGCTGGTGGAGGTGTCGGCGCTAGACACGAGGCTGACCCACTTGGTACAGGCCGCCAACACACATAAAGATATAACTGCAGGTAGAACGTCTCACCTTTCGGAGATTTGGCACCGATTAGATGACCTAGACAACAGGTCCTGCCGACAGAACCTTCGGATTAGGGAAGTACCAGAGGAGGTCCTGGACGCCCACTCCTATTTACCGGGCCTGTTTAACTCTTTGCTGGGCTCTGACCGGGTGATGGCCACTGACTTGCCGCGTGCTCACCGTGCACTGAGGCCGATACCCTCGTCCCCCACGATGCCGCCGCGGGACCTGATTTGTTTTTTCACTGACTTTGCCTTAAAGGAAGCCGTTTACATTAAAGCACACACCCGCCCCACCTGGGATTGCAATGGAGGTACCGTGGAGATCTTTAATGACCTCGCTCCCACTACTTTGCAGGCCAGGAGAATGCTGCGGCCTGTGACTCAGGCCTTGTCGACGGCACAGGTCCCTTATAGATGGGGCTACCCATTTTTGTTGACGGCACGTATCGACAACATTCAGTACCAGATATCGCACCCCCTCTGATGTGCCACATTTTGCCACCGCTCTATGTCTGCGGGACTTGATTGGGAGATATTTCCCTTCCCTGGCCAAGGACGACCTTTGGCGCCCAGACCACGAAGATCCAGAAGCCATCGCCGCCGTCAGGATATTTTTCACTTTTCAATTATAAAGTGAACAATGATGCTGCACTAACACCCCTTCACATTTCTCATGTCACCAACAAGCGTGGAGGTGATGGCACAATCTGTTGTTACGAATTGTTACATCATAAAGCTAAACCGCCGCACTGCAGTGAAGGGCACTGGGGGGGATGACTTTGGCCCTTCACTGCAGTGACTAATCTTTACACCTCACAAGGTCAAGTGAGGTGTCATTTGGACAGGTCAAAGTCTGGCCTTTGCATTGATACCAAACGTGACCATGCAAAATCTAAATCAAAACAAAAAAACCCTCTTTAGTTCCAAAGTGATGGCATTGTCCATTTGTCACGTATTAAATGAGCAATATCACTACCATTACTCACCTTTTAATTTCCCATGCAGGGAGCCAGGTCAGTGGTTTACACATACTCATATTATTCATAAAGTACCATCCTCCAAAACACAAGGGAACTATTTCATTTTTTAATTAAAACTGTATATTTATTTCAGAAAAATGCAGTAACAGGTTCCCAGTTAATTTTTTTAACAGGAATTCCCTATAAAATATGTAACCACAAAGGTTTGGATGATCAAATGGGAAAAAAATATTTTACACACTTTAAATGATTGAAATCTGAATGAAAAATTAATCACACAGTAAATGCCTGGTTAGATATAGCCGTATCTGCACTATTAAATAACCAAAAATATGTTTTCATTTCACTAAATTCCAAAAAAACCCACCAAAATATTCAGCTCCAGGCCCATAGGGATTCAATCTGGCCCTGAGGGTGGCATGAGTCGGGAGTGTAACCATAGACGTGACCTACTCTCATTGCGGGGTAGCCATGGTAGGGTCCAGAGTGGGATACCCATGGTGGTCTCCTCTAGGTCCAGCCCCCGACCACCCTCCACCAAATGACATCCAATCGAGTATTCTCGTCAAGTGTGTGGCATAGTAGTACCAGTTCAGATTTGGTAATGCCAGGCCACCTGCCAGTTTGGGGAAAAATCTGAGTCCTGTATTGAATCTGAGCACTTCGTGTGGGCCAGATAAAACGGACCCAGGGCCGGTGCTAGACTATTTTGCGCCCTAGGCAAGACCAGCTACTTGCGCCCCCCCCCCGAAAAAAAACACTGCACATTACTGTGGAGCTCTGTGACCCACCCATAAACACTGCACATTACTGTGGAGCTCTGTGATACATACTCACCATACATTACTGTGGCCCTGCTGATTTGGCCCCCTCTGATTTTGGCTGCAGGGTGCGCCGCGTGACGTCTGCCTCCAGTGCATAGTGTCCTCCCATGTTTGAGGCTTGGGGAGAGATTTTGGGGCCCTTATGGTTGGTGGAAGGGGTAATAGGGCCACTCATTTTGGGGAAGGATGGAGGGAGAGTGACGGTGGGGTATTTTTCTGGGGTGGGTGGGAGAGTGCTGGTGGGGTATTTTTTCTGGGGGGAGGGAGAGTGATGTGGGGTATTTTCCTGGGGGGGGAGGGAGAGTGATGGTGGGGCATTTTTCTTGGAGGGAGAGTGGTGGGGTATTTTTTTCTGGGGGGAGAGTGATGGTGGGGTATTTTTCTGGGGTGGGGGAGACTGATGGTGGGGTATTTTTGGGGGGAGGGAGAGTGATGGTGGGGAATTTTTCTTGGAGGGAGAGTGGTGGGGTATTTTTTTCTGGGGGGAGAGTGGTGGTGGGGTATTTTTCTGGGGTGGGGGAGACTGATGGTGGGGTATTTTTTGGGGGGAGGGAGAGTGATGGTGGGGCATTTTTCTTGGAGGGAGAGTGGTGGGGTATTTTTTTCTGGGGGGAGAGTGATGGTGGGTTATTTTCTCTGGGTGGGGGAGACTGATTGTGGGTATTTTTTGGGGGGAGGGAGAGTGATGGTGGGGCATTTTTGTGGGTATTTTTCTGGGGGGAGGGAGCGTGGTGGGGTATTTTTCTGGGGGGAGGAGAGTGGTGGGGTATTTTTCTGGGGTGGGAGGGAGAGTGCTGGTGGGGTATTTTTCTGGGGGGAGGGAGAGTGATGGTGGGGTATTTTCCTGGGGGGGAGGAGAGTGATGGTGGGGCATTTTTCTTGGAGGGAGAGTGGTGGGGTATTTTTCTGGGGTGGGAGGAGAGTGGTGGGGTATTTTTCTGGGGGGAGGGAGAGTGGTGGGGTATTTTTTTTCTGGGGGGAGAGTGATGGTGGGGTATTTTCGGGGGGGGAGGGAGAGTGGTGGGGTATTTTTCTGGGTGGAGGGAGAGTGCTGGTGGGGTATTTTCTGGGGGGAGGGAGAGTGATGGGGGGTTATTTTCCTGGGGGGGGAGGGAGATGATGGTGGGGCATTTTTCTTGGAGGGAGAGTGGTGGGGTATTTTTTTCTGGGGGGAGAGTGATGGTGGGTATTTTTCTGGGGTGGGGGAGACTGATGGTGGGGTATTTTTTGGGGGAGGGAGAGTGATGGTGGGGCATTTTTGTGGGGTATTTTCTGGGGGAGGAGAGTGGTGGGGTTATTTTTCTGGGGGGAGGAGAGTGGTGGGGTATTTTTTTCTGGGGGAGGGAGGAGAGAGTGTGGGGTATTTTTCTGGGGTGGGAGGGAGAGTGGTGGGGTATTTTTCTGGGGGAGGGAGAGTGGTGGGGTATTTTTTTTCTGGGTAGAGTGATGTGTGGGTATTTTTCTGGGGGGAGGGAGAGTGATGGTGGGGTATTTTTCTGGGGGAGGGAGAGTGATGGGGTATTTTTTCTGGGGTGGGAGGGAGAGTGGTGGGGTATTTTTCTGGGGGAGGGAGAGTGGTGGGGTATTTTTTTTCTGGGGGGAGAGTGATGGTGGGGTATTTTTTCTGGGGGAGGGAGAGTGATGGTGGGGTATTTTTCTGGGGGAGGGAGAGTGATGGTGGGGCATTTTTCTGGGGGGGAGTGATGGTGGGGTATATTACTGGGGTAATGGATGAGTGGGGTATATTACAGAGGGGGTGTAGGGAGGGTGGGTGTGTCAGCCAGTGGGGAATGGGTGATGGTGGTCAGGGTGTTTTCCAGGGGAGGGGGACCTGGCATGGGGATGTGTACAGTGTACTTTGCTTGTCCGAGCGTGCAGCCAGTGAGAGGAACCGCCCCCCCTCCTCCTGGTCAGGCTACCTCCAGGGCATAGGGATTGGATGGCACACGTCATGTGGCGTGACATGTGACCCTGGCCGGGCCGGCTCCCTTTGATTAGGTCATAGGGAGCATCGGATGGCCGGGGTATTGCAGGCGCCGGGCACAGAACAGCACCGGCGGCGGATAGTGCAAGGGCTGACCTTGCTGACACCTGGCTCGGGGCCGGCTGCGCCCCTAGGTGGCGCTGCGCTCTAGGCGGCCGCCTAGCTCGCCTAGCGGGCGCGCCGGCCCTGAACGGACCAGAACCGACCGATCAGAAAGAGCAGAAGAATGCACTCGGAAGACGTGAAAAAGGTACAGTATACAAGGCAGTAAATTCATTTTTATCCGACCTATCCACAAAATAGTTTTTGTTTTCCAGACTGCCAGATACCTGTCTATAGTTGCAAACAAGTTAGCGAAGTTTGCTTCTTATAGCTGTAATCAGCTGGGGTCAGCCATCAACCAGACCCCTAGATATTTCATCCTTTGGCAACACCACTTATATGGTTAAAGCATCCGTATCCGTAGTGCCTGTTCTGTCGGCAATGAAATATTCAAGAATTCAGATTTTTCAGCATTCACTTGAAAGTCCAACAACGTGCCGTAGCAACAAAATTCAGCCATTACCGACGGATGATCGAGATGGATGTGTCAAGAGGAACAAAAGGTCATCTGCATATGCCGACAATTTGTGTGCGTCCTTCGCTTCTTGTATACCTATAATGTCTGCATTAGACCGAATTGAATTC
Organism: Leptobrachium leishanense; assembly: GCA_009667805.1. NCBI lineage: Eukaryota > Metazoa > Chordata > Amphibia > Anura > Megophryidae > Leptobrachium > Leptobrachium leishanense. The sequence goes on along the minus strand of CM019069.1, from coordinate 105,348,392 downwards.
AGCAACGTTTCCATTGTTATGGCAATTAACAGCGGCGAGAGCGGGCAGCCCTGTCGTGTGCTATTGGAGATGGCGAAGGGTCCGGACAGTGCCCCATTAACTTTGACCCTGGCCGTAGGACACGAATACAGGGAAAGCTTGTCTTTTAAATGTAATGTTAGTCCAATAAAAGAGGTATCACTACGTACTGCTATTCTCTAGTGATTTTAAACTCTTTTAAGCATATCATTTGTTCTGTTCACTTCCACCACATACTATGGGATAAACATAAATGAGTTGAAACACATTTATAAAAAAAAAAAGACATTGAAAAATTATAGGTTGGTTTTGTACCATGAAACATTGAGCATTATAGATTGAAGATAACAAATTCAAAGAAAAAAAAGTCAGATGTATACATATACACTGCTGCGGAGGAGACCAAGTCAAGAATGAATTGTGTTTTAAATAAGAAATGGAAGCCTAGAGCTGCCACAAAAAATGCGTAATATATTTATTATTGCAATGCAGCCACAGGAAGTATGTCTTTTTTTTTCTTAACCAGATAGCAGTTATTGTAGCGGCCTTCCTGTCTTTGTGAAACCACTCGAGAGCTGAATGAAGGGACCGCAATCCCCAGAAGTAAAAATATTTTGTAGCGCTCACTCCCGGAGGAGCCGCTGAAAATGAACCTCGGGTCAGTCTCCCCGCACTAGGGAATAAATATACTCCAGCACCGTTGTGGATTTTTATATTATATAGTTTACTTGAATAAAAGGCAAATAAAGAATAACACGGTCTCTGGATATATCTACAGTATTTCGTAATGCGGTAAACGCGCAGCGGAAAAAGAAATACGAGGCTTCGTATTTCGGGAAAATGCGCAGCGGAACAGAAAAATACAATGCTTTGTAATTCGAGGAAAACGCGCAGCGGAAAAGAGAATACAATATTTCGTAACGTATCTTTAACCCCTGTTCCGATTCGTAACAGAATGAGTCCTGCACAGGTTAAGTCCCGGAATGTAAAAGGTGTGTATGTGTCTGTGTGTACGGTACCCGGGTACTGTTCAACTGGCCAGTGAATTTACTTAAGGAATGTCTTCGACTAGTCAAGTTGGGGCCCTGTGGACTTTAGAGAGAAAACAGCAGCGTGTTCCTTATTTACAAACGGCCTTGGAGGCCTCTCACCCATCCACCGATTGCTTTAGGCTCCGCTGACCCAGGACGTCTCTCCGCTCGATATTGACTGGGGATACTTGCGGCCGGATCCGTTGTCTGACTTTCCGTAGCTTGTCCACGACTTGTCCAGCTCACCGCCTGCTCTCCGTATCCCATCAACTCGCGGCAACTCCTCACTCAAGGTCTTTGGTTCCTTAATCTGCAGCAACTCTCGGGAACCTGGAGGTCTCCTTCTCCTAAGGCTGGATGACCCGATGTAAGGAACTGACAGGTCTCACTCGCGCTCTGGCCTAGGCCCTCTAGCGATATCTTGCACTGCGTCTGCTCTCCCTCGTTCCCTGGCGCGCTCTCCCAGCTATCTCCACGAGGCTCAGGATGTACAGCGTCCCTGTCCCACCCACTTCCTGTGTCTGTTGCAAAGCACGCCGGGAAACGTAGTCCCAATATCTTCTGTGTTTGTCCAGCATGCTTACCATGGTCTCTGTCTCCCTCTGGTGGCCATTTCAAATAATTGCAGCAGAACAGTCTTTTTAAACACAGCGCTACACTCTCCCCCTCCTAGAACTCTTGGGTCTCTCCAAGGAGGTACAACAGTTACATTACATTTCTGTACAATTAGATAACATATACAGGGTTGGCAGCAAACATACAGTGGGTTAGATACACTTCTTCAAGTTGACTCATGTTTTGTGCTACCTCAGCTAACATAGCAGACACTTCGGGCAACCTCTGCACTGTGGTGATGGCCTCTTCAGTGCTATGTCCTGGTGAGTCGCTGGGGCGGTCGAACAGAGCGTTTTGGTTCTGGCTCAGTCAGTTCCTCTTCAGGTGGAAGTACTATAGGTGCTGGCTCAGTCCTTCTTTCTACCACTGGAGCAGACGTTTCTTCAGAGTATGATCCCTCCAGTGAAGGCATAGAACTATAATCACCTGAATAAGCTTCAACTTCCGGAGCTGCCGGGACTCCAGCAGCCTCAGGGACTCCCAACTGAAATTCAAGAGCTTCAGGGATTTCAACAGTCTCAGGGACTTCCAGCAGAAACTCAGGAGCTTCAGGCCTCAATTACTCTCCCACGTTCAGGAACTGAGATAACTCTTCAGGCTCCGGTGAGCGCATCCAGTCCAGACAGATCTCTTCCTCACTGTCCTTTTCGCTCTCTTCGACAACCCGGGTCTGTTGAGACCGAGTAACAGGAGGCAAACGTGGAGCAGGCGGATTTGGCAGAGGAAGTTCGTCCCCAACTGGTATCCTCACAGCCTCTCTCAAAGGTAACAAATGATTCCGGTGCCAGTTCTTAAGAGGCCCAGCCTTTCCATCCGGCCGGATTTGATACACCGGCAGACCCGGCAGTTGCTTGCAGACAATGTAGACTTGAGAACTCCATCTATCCGCCAACTTGTGCCTCGCAGCAGCACCCAAGTTCTTCAACAAAACCCTATCACCGGTTGTAGATCTTGTATCCGAACTTTCAAGTCATAATTCTTTTTGTTCCTTTGCTCCCTGTTTCCTGAGGTCAAACGGGCCTGTTCAAACGCAGAAGCCAGGTTTTTCCGAAGTCTATCCACGTAGTTTCTATGGGAAGCTACCGACGTCTGGTCTAGAGATAACCCAAACGCCAAATCAACCGGCAGTCGGGCTTCTCTTCCGAACATAAGACGGTACGGTGAGTATCCAGTTGCATCACTCTCCGTACTGTTATATGCATGCACCAGAGTAGCTATGTGACGACTCCAACTCTGCTTCTCTGTGTTTGACAATGTCCCCAGCATATTTAGCAGCGTGCGATTAAACCTTTCAGGCTGAGCATCACCTTGAGGGTGATATGGTGTAGTTCGGGTCTTTTGGATTCCAACAGTTCCAACAATTGCCCAACAAGTCGGCTTTCAAAGTCTCTACCCTGATCAGAGTGTATTCTCCTTGGCAGGCCGTAGTGAACAAAGAACTTTTCCATCAGAACCTTGGCTACTGTCGGAGCGCGTTGATCTTTTGTGGAAAAAGCTTGGGCGTAACGAGTGAAATGATCAGTCACTATTAGAATATTCCCTTGCCCGCTAGCATCCGGCTCTAAGCACAGGAAGTCAATGCACACCAAATCCATGGGTCCCTGACTCTGCAGATGGCTCATTGGAGCGGTTCGGGTCGGTAGAGTCTTCCTCTGAATACACCTCAGACAGGAATGGCAGTAACTTTCCACTTCAGCTCTCATGCAAGGCCAATAGAATCTGTCTCGCACCAGCTTAAAAGTTCTTTCAGCACCCAAATGTCCATGCTCATCATGTAGCGATCGCAGCACACTCTCTCTATGCTTAGTGGGAAGGAATAGCTGTTGAGTCTCTTCAGCATTGGTTGAGGGGCCCCTTCGGTAGACCACCCCATCCAACATCTTCAACCGTTCCCACTCTTTGTAGACCAATCTGGCTCCATCCGGGGAATTGGTCAGCAGAATTTCCCGCTGGTTCGCAGTTAGGGCCTTTATGGTCAATGCAATTAAGGGTCTCTGGCCTGATCCGCTTTCAGGTCCTGTTTTGAAAAGTAGGTAGACTTTCATCCCTCAATTGCGTAGGGTTGCAGTAGAACTCAGGAACAGCCGCAGCCATGACTCCTATGGCCTCCGCTTCAATCCCTCCCTTGACCCGGCGCTCTGCTCCTTGACACAAAGCTTGGACCCCGTCTGGAGTTAATTGAGTCCATTCTGCAGCGTAGGGTCTTCTCGACAAAGCATCAGCATCTCGATTATTCACCCCAGGGCGATACTTCAGGCTGAACCGAAACCCTGACAGAGCGGCCAACCACCGATGTCCTGTTGCGTCCAGTTTCGCAGTAGTGAGGATGTAGGTAAGCGGATTGTTATCCGTCTTTATCACAAACTCAGCTCCATACAGATAGTCCTTTAGCTTGTCTACCACTGCCCACTTTAAGGCTAGGAACTCCAACTTGTGGGTAGGGTAGTTCTTCTCTGAAGGCGTAAGGCTCCGACTCACGTACGCTACAGGCCTCAGCAATCCACCATACTCCTGATACAGGACTCCTCCTAGCCCTTCTCTGCTGGCATCCACATGTAACTCATACGGCTTGTGAGGGTCCGCGTAGGCCAAGACAGGAGCTTGAGTTAGACTCTCTTTTAGCTTCAAGAAAGCACCTTCACACTGACTAGTCCATTCGCTCTGTATGGACTCTCGAGCTTTCCTTGGTCCTGGAGCTGACGGGTTTCGGTCAGAGGCCTTACAGCCTTCTTCGGTGTTTTCCTTCTGTAGGAGCTTGTTCAGTGGTTGAGCTATTTTTGCGAATCCTCCTACAAATCTTCGATAATATGAACAGAACCCCAAGAAAGATCTAAGTTCAGTGACGTTTCTGGGTCTGGGCCAAGAAGCTACGGCCTCCAACTTCCGAGGATCTGTCGAAACACCTTCTGCTGAGACCACATGTCCCAGATACGTAACAGACGGTAGACAGAATTGGCATTTCTCCAGAGACAGTTTCAATCCCTCTTCATGGAGCCTCTTCAAGACCTTCTCCAAACGTTGCTCATGCTCTTCCAGAGTCTTCCCAAACACGATTATGTCATCCAGGTACACTAATACTTCGATCAGATTCATGTCCCCGACTGTCTTCTCCATTAACCGTTGGAACGTGGCTGGAGCCCCCGTAAGGCCTTGAGGCATTCTGTTAAATTCAAAGAACCCCAGTGGACAGATGAACGCAGTTTTCTCTTTGTCTTCGGGATGCATTGGTATCTGGTGATACCCGCTTCGTAGGTCTAGTACACTAAACCATTTCGCTCCAGACAAACACTGTAAGGCATCTTCTATCCGAGGAGTAGCATATTGGTCTGGGATGGTTCTCCGGTTCAACGTGCGGTAGTCTATGCATAGGCGGACAGAACCGTTCTTCTTCCGGACCATCACTATTGGAGATGCGTATGGACTCCTGGACTCTTGGATCACCTTGGTTCTTTGCAATTCATTCAGCTGTTCTCGCAGATCATCCAAGTCTCCCAGCGGAACTCGCCTTGACCTTTCACGAAACGGCTTGTCCTCTTGTAATCGAATGCGGTGTTCAGTACTTTTAGCTAGGCCTACGTCGAACTCATCTTTCGAGAACAATTCTCTCCACTTTAGAACTTGAGACTGAAGACGTTTCTTCCACTCGGATGAAATGGGAGCGTCCTTGGGGTAGAATCTTTCATCTGGAATCTCTTTATCCACTCCCCCTCCTAAATCGGTGGAGAGGGGCGTAGCGGACTCTACTTGCCCGATAGGCATTCGTGCTTTAAGGACTACTGGAGAATCAGACACATTGCACACGCTGACTGAGACTCTTCCTCGTGTTCTTTTCAGAGCTTTAGTGGAGATTATTTCAGGGATTACTTCGACTCCGGCTTCACTCCCATGATTAAAATCGGTTTCCAGCACCACATAGGGACCTGGTTGCGACCCGTTCAACTTGACTGAAGCCCGGAAGCTCGCTACTTCTCCTGCTTGCAGAACCTTCTCCGTTCCTCCTAATCTCCATAGGCGCCCCACCTCGGCAGGTGCCTTCTGTTCTTCAACCATCCTCTGATAGATTGAACGTAACATTGGGTGTACTCCTTTAGTAGGACCCTCTTCCAGCACGATAGGTGTCAGGAGACGTCGCACCAAATCAGTATTCGTCCCCACTATCATGGAACTCCTGTTTGCCCCTGGAGGCCGAGGACACACAATGGCCAATGCATCACAACCTCCGGACTGTCCGATGACTTCGGATCCGATCTCCAACTTCACCTGTAGATACCCGTCATAAGGGAGTTTCTCCGTTCCGATACCCCAGATTTCCAAATCCTTCAATTTCTGTAGAGGAATGTGCTTCAAGTGTCTCTCATAGAAGTCTCGGTAGATCAATGTCACTTGAGCCCCTGAATCCAACAGGGCTTTAGTGTAGACTCCCTCCACTTGGATTGGCACAATAGGAGAAGGACCTATCAGTTGGTCAGGAAACTTGGTGGCGGTATCAGGACACTTAGACCCAGTTTGCTGTACCCTGGCCTTTTTCTTGGCCCGTGTAGGTTTTGGGTGTGCATTGCTTCCCCATGACGTAGGTCCGGACGCTAAGGGAGTGACTCTTTCAGTCCTGGCAGGCTCGGCAGTTGGCCAGACTTTGGGCCTTCTCGCCCTCTTAGTCCTGGCTTGATTTTTGGAGCGGGTTTCAACCTTCGGGCCCCTGGTTTGCTCCCTTACCAGGACCCTCTGGAGTTTCCCGCCTGCAGGGCGGACAACAGTTTCTCCACAGCTTTTAGAAGTTCTTCGACCGGTTTCTTTTCAGCCCTCCCTTGTGGGCATTGAGCCCTGAAATGGCCGATTTCCCCGCAGCCAAAACATTTCTTTCTTGGGTGTGTGAGCATATTTCCTTCTGGCGGTTCACTTGGAGACCCCCTGTTTGAGGCTACAGCAACCCCTTCAGTTCTGGTGTCCTTAGCCGACAGCAACGTCATTAACTCCATCATTTGCAACATCTGAGTTTTTAAAGCCAGCACTTCAGTCTGTATGTCTGCCACACAGAGAGTTCCTACTTCTGCGGTGAAAGCTGTGTGCGAAGCATTTACGACCTTTTTAGCCTTAATCAAGGCCTCTTCTTCTCGGATAGCTTTGATCAGTTTGGAATAGGTTAGTCTCGTGTTCTGGTATCTAGTCTGAAATCTCAACATTATGGGATCCAGCGGGAGTGCTCCTTTGAAAATTTGATCCATCAAAGCTTTGCTTGCCTGACTCGGTTGCATGCCCCCTTTAAGAATGACCTGATGGATGATTTTATCCAGCCGCCAGACATATGTGGACAATTCTTCTCCTTCCTTTTGATAGGTGTGAGAGAACTTGTGAATAAGCTCGGCACAATCCTCCACTCCCCCGAAATTTTCCTGTAAAGCTTCTAGATACTCTGCAGCAGTGCAGCCGGGCTTGTCCCTTTTTAGATTTCGAATGACGTCTGAAGCAGGACCTCTTAGGCTCTCGATCAACCTTTGCCTCTTCACGGTGTCAGCAACTTCCCATTCTTCCACTGCTTGCACTGCCTGATCTATCCAAGTCTCAAAGTCCTCTTCTCCAGTCGGCACAGGGACCTTACCAGAATAAAACCGTAACTTGCGATATCCATAATTTGGGGACGCAGCAGAGTTTTTGGCTAGTGTTTCCACCAGTTTCCCCATAGTGGTGAAAAATGTAGCAGGAGGGAACCCTGTAGTTGGGGTAACATCGGGAACATTCGCGTGATCACCACGTGGCGTACTTGGCTGAATCAGTTGGACTTCCACCTCATCGGTCAGCTTCACGCTCGCGCCCTGAAAACACACTGGAACACCCTTTCTCCACTCAAAAAGAACATACGTGTGAGGGGTATCTGGGTTCGCTTTAATGTCCAGGATTAACCCCCGATTATCTGGTGTCAGCGCGGCCACGGCCTGGCGTATCTGATCTTCGGCCCAAGTGTCTGCAGGAATATCTATAACTATACATAATTCTATCTGACTACTGTGCTCTTCGCACCATTTGGCAGCAGTGTCTGGATCCATATTTAACCCTTTAAATGCGGTTTTTCCAGAAACTGAATCCCGGACGAGCCCCCACGTGTAGCGCTCACTCCCGGAGGAGCTGCTGAAAATGAACCTCGGGTCAGTCTCCCCGCACTAGGGAATAAATATACTCCAGCACCGTTGTGGATTTTTATATTATATAGTTTACTTGAATAAAGGCAAATAAAGAATAACACGGTCTTTGATATATCTACAGTATTTCGTAATGCGGTAAACGCGCAGCGGAAAAAGAAATACGAGGCTTCGTATTTGGGAAAATGCGCAGCGGAACAGAAAAATACAATGCTTTGTAATTCGAGGAAAACGCGCAGCGGAAAAGAGAATACAATATTTCGAACGTATCTTTAACCCCTGTTCCGATTCGTAACAGAATGAGTCCTGCACAGGTTAAGTCCCGGAATGTAAAAGTGTGTATGTGTGTGTGTGTATGGTACCCGGGTACTGTTCAACTGGCCAGTGAATTTACTTAAGGATGTCTTCGACTAGTCAAGTTGGGGCCCTGTGGACTTTAGAGAGAAAACAGCAGCGTGTTTCTTTATTTACAAACCGCCTTGGAGGCCTCTCACCCATCCACCGATTGCTTTAGGCTCCGCTGACCCAGGACGTCTCTCCGCTCGATATTGACTGGGGATACTTGCGGCCGGATCCGTTGTCTGACTTTCCGTAGCTTGTCCACGACTTGTCCAGCTCACCGCCTGCTCTCCGTATCCGATCAACTCGCGGCAACTCCTCACTCAAGGTCTTTGGTTCCTTAATCTGCAGCAACTCTCGAACCTGGAGGTCTCCTTCTCCTAAGGCTGGATGACCCGATGTAAGGAACTGACAGGTCTCACTCGCGCTCTGGCCTAGTCCCTCTAGCGATATCTTGCACTGCGTCTGCTCTCCCTCGTTCCCTGGCGCGCTCTCCCAGCTATCTCCACGAGGCTCAGGATGTACAGCGTCCCTGTCCCACCCACTTCCTGTGTCTGTTGCAAAGCACGCCGGGAAACGTAGTCCCAATATCTTCTGTGTTTGTCCAGCATGCTTACCATGGTCTCTGTCTCCCTCTGGTGGCCATTTCAAATAATTGCAGCAGAACAGTCTTTTTAAACACAGCGCTACAATTTCATGCAACATATCTCTTGCAATAAGATATAGTGTGCCTTTAGTATCTCTTTACAGTATGGTTGGCCCAAGAGGAGCAATGGATTCAAAAGTGGGTTTGGCAAAGGGCATAAAAGTGGCATCTGCATATCTTTTTGCTAAAAATTTCATAGCAGGAAAAGTAGATTTACAAATGAGTAGACTTAACTTTAGTGTGTTTTTTTCAGAGACACATAGTACTGGGCTTTAGAAAGAACCGAGATTTTGCTAGAATGCTTTCTGGGATCTTCTAGGTCGGTGGTTCCCAAACCTGTCCTCAGGACCCACTGACAGGCCAGGTTTGCCAGATATCTGAAACATAGCACAGGTGATATGATTTGCTGCTCAGTGATTGCAGGATTCAGTCTGCATTTCCCCAAGGTGATCTGTAAAATCTGGCCTGTTGGAGGCTCCTGATGACAGGTTTGGGAAACACTGTTCAAGGTAGAGAGGTTTTCCTAATCCCACCTGATGAAATAGACAACCATTTTCAAACACCTTTCTGCAGGTAGGGTTCTGGTGATTAGTAATGTTGACAGGCGGCCCTGCGGGGCTCTAGCACGAGATGAGTAGTTCTTTCATGCTGCATTATAGCACTGTTATTAGAGGAATGTTGCATAAAGAGTTATCCACGAAGCACTGTTTCACTTCAACAATGGTGGATTTTCATCACTGAACTACTCTGGAACTTCCCTGTATGGTCGTTTTCAAAGTTTATAAAGCTTGTTTTCTATTCCTCAAACACAAAAATAGCATCATGGAACAAAGTGGCTAAATGTAACCTACCACTGCTACTTGTCTTAAAAACTTTCTTTCCTTTCTATAACCATTAAAGGCTCATCAGTATCTAGATAGTAGCTTGTAGAGGAAGCCCTTAAAGCTATTAGGATGGTTAATGTTACTAACTCTGGTAAACAGTCTCATAGTGAAATTACAGCCACTGTCCCTTCAAAGTATCACATTGGGCTGCCATGATTGGAGCTACCAACTGAGGGATACCAACCGAGGTGTCCTGCACCACCATTGGTGTCCTCACCTGAAGTCAGGGGTATATCTAGGGTTTGTGATGCCTTAGGCCAGGGTTCAGCAACCTTGGCCCTCCAGATGTTTTGGACCTACAATTCATATAAGGCAGGGTTTCCCAAACCTGCCCTCGGGACCCTCGACCAGGCCAGGTTTTACAGATTACCTTGGGGAAATGCAGACTGAATACTGCGATCACTGAGCAGCAAATCATATCACCTGTGCTGTGCTTCAAATATCTGTCAAACGTGGTGTGTCAGCTGGTCCTGAGGACAGGTTTGGGAAATGCTGCTACCTAGGTCTACCTAATGAGTGGGTATTGAGGCAGGGGCGGATCCAGGGGGGGCAATGGGGCAATTACCCCCCCCCCAAGAAAATATTGACATTCTATTCCCTGCACGATCGGCCGCCGGCATGAAGCTCGGTAGCTCGCCTGGGAGCCGCGATCTCATGGCTTGCGCGTGGTCGCAAGAAATGGTCGAAAAGAAATCGGACTCAGAGGGGCCTGGCCTGGGGGCAGAGTCAGACGGCAGGAGACCACGTGAGCTGGGGGCAATATATATAAAATGTGAGCTGGGGCACTATATATCCATACAGTCAGGTCCAGAAATATCGGGACATCAACATAATTCTAACATCTTTGACTCTATACACAACCACAACGGAGTTGGAATAAAACAAACACAATGTGCTTTAACTGCAGACTGTCAGCTTTAATTTGAGGATATGTACATCCAACTCAGGTGAACGGTGTAGGACTTACAGCAGTTTGCAGATGTGCCTCCCACTTGTTAAGGGACCAAAAGTAATAGGACAATTGGCTTCTCAGCTGTTCCATGGCCAGGTGTTTGATATTCCCTCATTACCCCAATTACAATGTGCAGATAATAGGCCCAGAGTTAATTTCAAGTGTGCTATTTGCATTTAGAATCTGTTGCTGTCAACTCTCAAGATGAGATCCGAAGAGATGTCACTATCCGTGAAGCAAGCCATCATTAGGCTGAAGAAACAAAACAAACCCATCAGAGAGATAGAAAGAACATTAGGCGTGGCCAAAACAACTGTTTGGAACATTCTAAAAAAGAAGGAATGCACCGGTGAGCTCAGCAACACCAAAAGACCCGGAGACCACGGAAAACAACTGTGGTGGATGACCGAAGAATTCTTTCCCTGGTGAAGAAAACACACTTCACAACAGTTGGCCAGATCAAGAACACTCTCCAGGAACTAGGTGTATGTGTGTCAAAGTCAACAATCAACGGAAGACTTCACCAGAGTGAATACAGAGGGTTCACCTCAAGATGTAAACCATTGGTGAGCCTCAAAAACAGGACGGCCAGATTAGAGTTTGCCAAACAACACCTAACAAAGCCTTCACAGTTCTGGAACAAGATCCTATGGACAGATGAGACCAAGATCAACTTGTACCAGAGTGATGGGAAGAGAAGAGTATGGAGAAGGAAAGGAACTGCTCATGATCCTAAGCATACCACCTCATCAGTGAAGCATGGTGGTGGTAGTGTCATGGCGTGGGCATGTATGGCTGCCAATGGAACTGGTTCTTTTGTATTTATTGATGATGTGACTGCTGACAAAAGCAGCAGGATGAATTCTGAAGTGTTTCGGGCAATATTATCTGCTCACATTCAGCCAAATGCTGCAGAACTCATTGGACGGTGCTTCACAGTGCAGATGGACAATGACTCAAAGCATACTGCAAAAGCAACCAAAGAGTTTTTGAAGGGACAGAAGTGGAATGTTATGCAATGGCCAAGTCAATCACCTGACCTGAATCCCATTGAGCATGCATTTCACTTGCTGAAGACAAAACTGAAGGGGAAATGCCCCAAGAACAAGCAGGAACTGAAGACAGTTGCAGTAGAGGCCTGGCAGAGCATCACCAGGGTTGAAACCCAGTGTCTGGTGATGTCTCTGCATTCCAGACTTCATGCTGTGATTGACTGCAAAGGATTTGCAACCAAATATTAAGAAGGGAAAGGTTTTTTTTTATGATTATTATTCTGTCCCATTACTTTTGGTCCCTTAAAAAGTGGGAGGCACATCTACAAACTGCTGTAAGTCCTACACCGTTCACCTGAGTTGGATGTACATACCCTCAAATTAAAGCTGACAGTCTGCAGTTAAAGCACATTGTGTTTGTTTCATTCCATTGTGGTGGTGTATAGAGCCAAAGATGTTAGAATTGTGTCGATGTCCCAATATTTCTGGATATGACTGTATGTGAGCTGGGGCAATATATATCCATGTGTGCTGAGCTGGGCTGGGGCAATATATATATATATATATATATATGAGACTCAGTACCACCTGACTGGCCGCAGACCACGTGACCTGCATGGACGCAGCCTCACCAGGAGCCAGGCAGCTCATTGACGAATTTCTATCACTGCAGTGCTGGTTAAGGAAAGGTCCACTTTAAACAGCAGTAAGCAGACAAGGCTTCATATTCTGCTGATGCGCCCCCCCTTTACAGTGCCGTTTACTGTCATCTTCTCTCTCTGCACACAAATCACATCCCTCTCCCATGCGGGGCAGGGGAGGAGCTATGGAGGGAGGAGAGGGGGATTTTTATTCTATTTGATTTTATTCCGTATGCAAACGCCCTGCTCCACTGCTCGTTGTTTGAGAACACAGCTCAAAGCTGACACACAGTGACAGTGGCACCTCCTAGTACCCCCTAATGACACCCAAATAATCACTGGTACCTGGGGCGGCCCGCCCTCCGCCACACCCCTAAGTACCTCACTGCTCTGTGATATGCTCACACACAAGTTTGGCGAACTGCCAGCAAGTACGGTGCTGTTTGAAGTTATTGCAAATCCCCATAGAGAAGTAATGGTTAATCTATTCAGAGAACACCAAACAGCAGAGAAATGACAGTGAAATGCCCTGATGTTTGGTGGTTTCAATCAGCAGGTTTATTCAGGCGAACTCCATAGGTTTCAATGTTAAAAATATTCCCATTTTTATGCAATATCTAATAAACCATTTATTATTTTAATCTGCAGAAAAAGTCATTGTTCTTTTTTTTAGTACAGTTTAGTAATTTTTCAGCAAAATAAATTTTTTAATAGCGGTTTTTCTTTTTTCTGTAACAGAACTTTTTATTATCAATCATAGGATCTTATATGTAAATTCCAGACATTTTCGTTCAGTAGTTCTTTGGAAAACAGCAGGCCACGGGTTTGCGGTGGCAGCATTCAGCGGCCGACTTCATGCACTTTGGGGACCCTGCGGTGAACAGTGAATTCACTGCAGGGTGGGGAAATTTTATTCCCCGAAGTGCAGGGAACTACAGAACACCAAAATGTTGGCGTAATTTTGGTGCTCTGTGAGTAACCCACTTAGTGGTGAGGTTTTATGCTGCCCCCTGGAAAGTGAAAGCCTAGGCCTTGCCTACCCAGGACATACTGGAGAATTAGTGAAATCTCAATGTATCCTTCCTGGCAAAATACTTTGCAAAAATAAAAAAAATATATATTTTTTTTTAGGGGTGGGGCCACCAGTGCGGGCCGCCACTCCCTGGAAAGTGCCACCCTAGGCCTAGGCCTTGTTGGCCTAGGACCAAATACACCACTGGTCTGGATCCACCCCTATATCGATGTAGTTCTAAAACATCTGGAGGGCCAGATTTCCTCACCTGTTCACCCAGCTCCTCTTTGATTGTATCTCTTGCTCCTGTCCCAGTTTCCTATTCACCTTGAAATAAGTGCAATGTGTAAGGAGATGTTCACATAACGGAAGCTGAAATAAGCTACGGTAAAATTTGATGGAATTTTAAAGTCTGATCACTGGACCCTGTTGACTCGGCAAAACTTCATGTACAACAACTGACAGCTGGTTTTAATTTGGGCCAAAGATGTTAACTCTGTAAAGTGAGCCATTGACAACACACAGCAGTAATAAGAATCCTCCCAGAGGACTTGCATAGTTGTATAAGTGTGAAAAGGACGGTTCTCTAAGAAGCAAGACACTGTAGTTCTCTATCTCTATATATAAATGTGATTGTAATGCGTCTGTCGTCGGCTGCGCGCGCATCCGTCACAGCTGCTCCCTCAGCCCTCCCTCTAGGCAGTTAGAAAAGCTCCTCCCTCGAGTTTAAACCGCCCCGTTCTAAACCACACACTAGAGCAATGGACTGCCCTCCAGCAGGCTTAACACCTAGTGGTTTAATAATAGTCTGTTTTCAGTTTCACATAGAGGAAAATGATGGAGCAAAAAAGAGAGCTTGTGAAATGAGGCAATAAAATAAACTGATCTTTTGTTTGAAGTGGTTCACATTCTCTTGACTGTCATAAAATTTCACAATTTAATTATATTCACCCTACTCTACCAGAAACATAATTTAGGTTGATGTTCTGAATGGGACTTGACAAGGACCAGGAGGGTCGAAACGTTTCTTATCCTGCTGATGGAATAAACCCGCATGGTGATTTTTGAATGGAGTGCTGGAGTATTGGGATTTTTATTTAGGATATGGGACCCTAAGGCTAGTGTCAGATGAACGCAGTCATCACATCCGTGTCTCTGCACAGTTTAACGTCCGTCGTAGCATTGATTTGTGATCAATAGAGACCAACACATGAAGTATGTGCGCACCGAAGTGCGCACGCACCAAGCAGGTGGCAGCAGACGCCATTTAGGCCTCAATGTAAATGCTACAACGGATGCCCAGTGTACATGATGACGCAACGCCAGACGCAGCGCATTTGCGACGTCCATCACGTTGACACTCAGAAGTTTTATTGGTCTGGCTGACTGTACGGTACTATACTTTTTAATTAATGTTGTTTCCCATATTTCTTTTTTATTCTACATCCGTCAAAAAAAAAAAACAGACCGTGTGGTGTCTACAGTATCTTCCATCAGTACTTACGTACGTCCGTTATGTATGCACGCAGAGTGCGCTCTGACTGCGTTCGTCTGACATTAGCCTAAGAGTTGATCCATTCCAGCCTACTGGTGAGCAGAATGATTAGAGCTACTTTTATTTATTGTGGACTTGATGTTTTCAATGTCACATTGCTGTCAAGACTCCAGGTTTTTATGAACAAGCGGACATGCAGCATTGTCCAACTACCATGTTGATGTCAATATGCTTATTGGAAAAGTACATTTCCTGAAAAGCATTTGGAAAATGTGGCCAAGTAGAAATTAACTACAAATTGGAAATAGTAGTTACAAAGGGAAAGTAATAATAATGCCAGTTGGCCAAGCCCCAGCTCCATTTAGGCTAATGTCAGACTAACGCAGTCAGAGCGCACTCTGCGTGCGTGCACAATGGACAGACGTACTGACGGAAGCTACTGTAGACACCACACGATCCGTTTTCTTGACTTACGTAGAAAAAAAAAGGGAACTATGGGAAATAAAAATATGAAAAATGATAAAAATTTGAAAAGGATATGAAAAGCTATTGTGTGCGTCAAGGTGCTGGACATCGCAAATGCGCTGCGTCTGGCATCTCACTCACACAGAACGCAACGCGGACGTGGTGCACTCTGCGCGTCCGTGGTAGTGGTTTTACATTCTTGCCTAGCCTGCGTCCGTTTGCCACGTGCGTTGTGCGTTCGAAGTTTGGTGTGGACGCACTTAGTGTGTGGGTCTCTATTGCTCATGATTCTATGCTACGACGTTGAACTGTGCGGCAACACGGACGTGATCACTGCAGTCGTCTGACACGGGCCTGAGACATTTGCTGCCAGGCCCATATGGAGATACTCAGGGCCAGTGCTAGACTATTTTGCACCCTAGGCAAGACCAGCTACTTGTACCCCCCCCCCCAAGAAAAACCCCTAAAGCAACACAATATGAAACTATAATAAATTAATTGTATTAAACAAATATAGATATAGCTTTAACCCCATGGGGACCATGGATGTACTATGTCTTCTGAGCTGCTTTTACCTACTCTTAAGAGTAAGTTAATACATTTTATTACTTTTTAAATTGAGGTCTGGTGCTATCATTATATTTTATTTATCTCGAGATCCTACAACCATTTGATGGATCCAGTATTGATGTGATACCAGCACCAACAATCTAACCATATTGATGTGACAACTCCGATGTGACATCAACTAAGCAGCCACACTGGAGAACGAAGGGCTCGCCTCATTTTTTCATCTTTGTGAGTGACTAACTGTTCTCTGTGTTTATTTTAGTCTATGGGATACTACCCTATGTATTTTTAGACTTTTATATTGTTGACTATATCCGTTTTTTATTGTTTATTAAATAATTCTCTATAGTCATTAAATTGCTTGTAAAGTAAGAGTAGACAATCTTGTGACTCTTTAAATGGAATATTTGTGTAGAGCTTGTAGTCTTATGATCATGGTTTTTTAAAAAAAAATCACCCAAAAAAACACAAGCAGTTCAATCCCTAAGCAGGACATGCTAAGTGTTGACCCAGAAGAACTTTGTGTGTCTGCCAGCTTTTCCATCACATCCTAGATATGCAATAACATGGACAAAATAAAACAAATTATCAGGTCTATTCAAAGAAAGGTGAACATCAGGAGAATGACCGGAGAAGTGAAAATTCTAAGTCAAAATAGCCAAACCAGTAAAATTCTCCCATTTATCTCACTTTCTAAATAGGCTATTTGGTCTAGATCAGGGGTCAGCAACCTTTGCTCCCTGATGTTTTGGGAACTACATATCCCATGATGCTCAATTGCTCAGTCACCCATTAGGCTGACTGAGCCACATGGGAAATGTTGTTCCCAAAACATCAGGGAGCCAAGGTTGCTGACGCCTGATCTAGATTGTTCTCTTCTCCAGCCAGTTCTCCTGGTTTTCACATTTCTCTGAATAACCCTGATTGTCAATATCAGGGTTAGTCAGAGACCACTGAAATGTTACCGAAATTTTGGTGCTCTCCCGTTTGCCGCACTTCAGCGAGTTCAATTTGCCGACCTTGCAGTGAATTCAGCATTCACCGGAGGTTTCTTGAAGTGCGGTGAATCGACCCGCCGAACGCATCCAAACCTCCGAATCCATCAGTTAAATCGATCCGAAAAAAGCCGGCAAGCCGCCGAACAAGGGTGAAAACACACACAGCAACACACTTAAAAAAAAAAAAATACTGCATGACAATGCCTGGGAATAATATAGGTCCTATGAATAGAATAGGTTGACTGTGTGCGATATGTGTATAATGTGTATGTATTATGCACAATGTGTTTGTGTGCAGTAATTTATTTAATAAAGATAAAAAAATAAAAACATAACCCCCCTTCCTACCTTTATTGCAGGGAGGAGGCTAAATCCCTACTAAAGACATGGGGGGTGAAGAAATCCCCGGTGATAGTAATCCCCAGCTACCACCAAGGATTCAGTAGTATCTCCAGGGCAGGCCCTCCTGCTAGACGAGCAAGGCAGCCGCCTAGAGCGTACTGCCGCCTAGGGCATAGCTGGTCCTGACTAGGCAGTGGTGGCTCTGTGGCGGCCGCTTCTTCCCTTCCCGGTAACCAGCTGGAGAATCCAACATGGTGGCCCCCTCTGATGACGTCAGAGAGGGCGTGCAGGACATCTGCCACACCCCTATGACATCAGAGGGTGCACCGGACATCTGCCACCTGCCTGAATCGTAGATCTCATGCGGCCGCACCTGCCTACCTATTACCACCAGTACCACCTGCTCTGCTCACACTGGGGTCTGATGTCTGGTTATACATAAATCTTGAGTCTGATGTGTCTGGGTATACATGTATTTGGGGGTCTGATGTGTCTGGGTATACATGTATTAATTTAAATATGGAGCGGGTGCTGGCATTTTAATCTACCGGCATGCTTCATCTAATTCACTTTATTGTCATCTAATCTGTCATGCGTCGGACTGGTGTGCGAAGTGGAGGTGGTTTGCCAGTTGTTTACCATCATTAAAGATGGCGCCAAGGACTTCAAGTGGATCTTCGGATTTCCGAGAAGTCCAAATCCGTCCCCGATGCGTCCTAAGGATGATAGGAGTGATGTTATTTCCAAGCGCTGAGAATGGGATCTACACGCCACAACTGCGGGACGATTGGTATCGGCGCATGCGCAGGAGCCCGAACATGGCGGCAGTTGTCGGCAAAGGGAATTGGACGCAGGACGAGTTGCTGTTTGGGAACTCAATTATGGATTATAAAAGGATTTATGTTGGGGGTGAGGGAATAACATATCTGCTCCTGAGGAAGACCCTATAGGGTCGAAACGCGTCGAGCTGTGTGCTTCCATGTTGCTACCATTGGTCTTCTGAGCTGCTTTTACCTACTCTTAAGAGTAAGTTAATAAATTGTATTACTTTTTAAATTGATGTCTGGTGCTATCATTATATATTATTTATCTCGAGATCCTACAACCATTTGATGGATCCAGTATTGATGTGATACCAGTGTGACGGATCGGCCGCCACAGGATTTATTTAGTTTAATTTCATTCTTATTTTGTTATATTTTGTTTACCCTTTATTTATAGGAACTAATTTCCTTTGTTAGATTTAGTGTAAAACTGTTGCTAAACTTTTAATTAATCATTTTTCCCCTGCACCATCCTGCTAGTAACCACGGAGTACATGCTTGCTCACTGACGTAGTGCTCCACGCTTCAAACTCCAAAATACTTTATGCTCAGTTATATTGTGTGGTTTTAAATGTATTGTCACTTGCTCATTTTTAGTTTTAAATAGACTTATATTTCTTTAGTTAAATGTGGTTTTTTTAAAGATATTACCTGCCGCTAGTGGCAAATGCTTTCCTTCGTATAGAATGTACAATAGGTTTGAGTAAATTGTGGATTATGCAAAAGTAATTTCTCTTTGAGTATCTGTTATCTGTTTACATGTCTGAAAGGTTGAGAGTCACATTGTCTCAGCCACCCACTATCTGATTCCCTATACAATGGGTTATGTAAATCACTGTATGTGGTCACTGTGGGTTCAAGACTTCATCTGCATACAACCAGTGGACCAAAGTGAAGACTGAAGAGGACCTGAAAGAAGCCTGCAGTGGTCTTGGAACCAACCAATCAGAACTGTTGGGGTGGGCGGGAAGTCTGAATGTGCATGGCTGTATTTTTTATATAAGCACTGTCTGTTCCCATTCTAAATACACTCTGATTTACCTTCAACCTACACTTTTGTCTCGACTAAGTGATTGGGGAGGGATACAGGGCTATTCTCACAGAGCCTCGGTATTCTCGGATCCAGGCAGAGATAAGCAGCGGATTGATGCCCTCTTAATAGCGGCATTACAGGCTCCATCCAGCAGATTGGCTGATTCTGAGCAGCCACCTTCACTCCATCCAGGGCAGACACCTCGGTTGGCATGCTACCTCCCAGTGCTCCAAGGCAAGGACGGAGTTAATGGCGAATCTACTCCTGCTGAGTAGCGGATTTCATTACATTGGTGGCACAGCGGTAGGATCTCTGAGACCAGCCCAGCAGGGGGAGATACAGCAGCTGGCTTGACCCCGGTCTCAGACATCACAAAACTCCAAGAGTCAGGAGCAGCCCTACAGCCAGTGAGATTTCCGAGACCAGACAAACAGGGGGAAATATAGCAGCTAGCTTGACCCCGGTCTCGGGCACCACAACCGCCGAGCGCCTGGAGCAGCACATCACCCGGGGAGATTCTGAGACCAGCCCAGCAGGGGGAAATACAGACGCTGGCTTGACCCCGGTCTCGGACACCCAGGGATTCGAGAGATTGCTACACCGCCCTAGAGCCGTGCACCCCGTATTGCTCAGCGCTACGACGGCTGGAAGCGCACGGTCCTCAAAGAACTTCTCAAAGCCAGGGATAAATCGGTCAGCGGTAAGCCAAAGGCTGCCCTCATCAAGGACCTGATGGAGGATGAACAGGCAAGTCTGGCCCTCCACGAAGACTCAGAAGCCACAGAATGGCGCCGGGAGGTACAATGGAAGCTGGCCCTGTTCGGAGCCAACCCCCCGGCGGAGGTGATCGCTATAATTTTGGCAGGGGTCAATCAGCTCAGAGTGGCCGAGTTGCGGTACCAGCTCAGGGAATCTACAGCGCCCCAGGAGATACTCCCTGCAGTCGTGGAAGAGGAGTTCTGGGACCAAGGAATGGAAGCGCCTGATCAGCACAGTGATCCAGGTTTCGGCCAGGAGGTGTTGTGGCATAATGACTCGGCACAGCAGCAGCTCTGGAGGGACGTCCTACAGCTTGAACAGGACTACCTGGGAAAGATTCTTCCTACCTTGGGTGAGAAATACTGGAGACTGTGGGACCTGCGGGTGCCATTCCTAGGAGTGCAACCCCAGGTAGAAAGACTGTCCCAACTGGAGAACCTGATCCAGACGGAGCTATGGCTGGAGGATGGGTACCGGGCACTGGAATAGTATACTGCCAACCTGTGTCCAAAGTTGGAGAGGAAAGATCCTACGGAGGGCTATGACTACGGTGGCCCAGGATTAATATTTGACGCTCTCCAGGACGACCCCTCCTTTGGCAGTACAGCTAAACTGAGATGGGAAGAGATCCGGGACTTTCAGGAATGTGAGCACCTTGACGACCTCGGGCTGAGCAGTGATCTGGACTGGCTAGCCACCCAAGAGTGGGAGCTGGAGCAGGGATACAGGAGATTGTTTGAGGACGCTCCCCCGCTCGCTCTCACCCCGATGGACATAACCCAGTGGTGCCAACCTACTTTCAGGATCTTCTGCTGGTTCGGAGCACCAGAGTGAGGAGGCAGTATGCCCCTCTCCCCAGCTGCAGAACGCATCCCAGGCCTCAACTGCTACAGAGGAGGTGACTATCCTGCAGCCGCAGCACAGCATGTCGTCCCAGGAAAAGACAGAGGACTCAGCAAGTACCGTTCCTGCAGAACCTGCAGCGGAGCAAAGTGACGAAGTGCTTCGGACACCTACCAAGGACAGTGGAAGTGCACCGGTGGATGGGACTGCGGTCTCCACCAACGAGAGCCGTCAGGACAGCGGTCCACTGTGGAAAGAGGAGAACTGGAAGTCAATGGGTGAGATTGAGGCCCACCCAGGCAGATGGCCCGAGGGCTCACCAGGAGACCCAGAGTCCCAATGGAGTGCTACTACTCAGGGATGGGTGGAGGAGCTAGCGACAATGTCATGGCCTGCCAAGGAAGAGGCTGCGGGCCTTTCCACGGAGCCCAGGAGGAGAAAAAGGCCTCAACGTCCCACCAGGGCTGGTTGTTTCCCCATGGCAGGGTACCAGCCCCGGGTGTCTGTATGGTCCATCGGACACCGGTCCAGACCAAGGGGGCAGTTGGAGAAGCCCGGGGGCCAGCCTCCTCCCTACGGACTATGGACCGAAAGACTATCGGGGGTTGGCAAAGCATTGCCCCAGCAACCCAAACTTAAG
Source organism: Leptobrachium leishanense (assembly GCA_009667805.1). Classification (NCBI taxonomy): domain Eukaryota; kingdom Metazoa; phylum Chordata; class Amphibia; order Anura; family Megophryidae; genus Leptobrachium; species Leptobrachium leishanense. Next base: position 105,327,159 of record CM019069.1, on the reverse strand, counting down.
ACTTTTTAAAGACACTTGTACCTGGACATCCCCAGGCGGACCCGTAGGGGGTCTCACCGGGTCTGCCATCATGGGACTGGGGGAGCTATGTGACGGATCGGCCGCCACAGGATTTATTTAGTTTGATGCCCTCTTAATAGCGGCATTACAGGCTCCATCCAGCAGATTGGCTGATTCTGAGCAGCCGTCTTCACTGCATCCAGGGCAGACACCTCGGTTGGCATGCTACCTCCCAGTGCTCCAAGGCAAGGACGGAGTTAATGGAGAATCTACTCCTGCCGAGTAGCGGATTTCGTTACAACCATCACCAACAATCTAACAATATTGATGTGACAACTCCGATGTGACATCAACTAAGCAGCCACACTGGAGGACGAAGGGCTCACCTCATTTTTTCATCTTTGTGAGTGACTAACTGTTCTCTGTATTTATTTTAGTCTATGGGATACTACCCTATGTATTTTTATACTTTTAGAGAATTATTTAATAACAGATGCCAAATTCGTTTATTACAATGTACTTAACTGTACGTCTTCAAATGTTATAGAACAAGCACAAAGCAGTATAAAACGATTGCCATATTCCCATATTTTTTTTTTTCCGAGCTGAATTATGCAAAGAGACAGGGGCCTCCACCAGGAGAGAAAAGTAAAGAAGGATGAGTGATGACAAAACGGAAGTAAAGACTATTTACAAACAAGGAATGGGTTTAAACAAATGTGAAATGTTGGGAAGGGAGCACAGACAGAGCATCCCTGTGATTTTGTTCTTTTTTGAAAGCTGAAATTGAGGAAAACCACAATAATAAAAAAAGTTCCCATACCCAGAATCCATAGATGTTAATATTGTAAATGTATATGTGACTAATGTACAATGTGGGCTACTATATTTGCAATAAATAAGATAGTATGTACTACCCAATAGAAGAGCTGTTTAGGAAACCTCTAAAAGTAGTGATGTGTTTTTCAAGTTGTATAGAAACTAAACAAACTTGCCACACTGAGCCACCTAAATCTGGGTGCACAGCCAGCAAAATGGGGTTCCTTTCACTACCCACATGAGACCAAAATATATGATGATGTTCGTCCATCGTATTCGATGAGGACCTTGACATCTAACAGGTTGTGGGTTGTCCACGGTGTCTCCGCAGATGGCTGATGAGGCCTATTCGAGCACGAAATGTTCTGCCACACGTCGAGCAGACATGTGTGGATACCCCTGTTGCAACATTTGCAGTTCTGGCTTTGCGAAGTGCTCGCTTCTCTTGTGCTATGGATGCTCTTCTGTCCTCAAATATCTGGCAGCCTTGGAGGGTCATCATGCGCCATGTCGATCGATCTTGTGCCAAGATTTCCCAGGAGGTGATATCAATCTCCATTGACTTGAAGGAGGCTTTCAGTGTATCTTTGTATCGCTTCCTTTGTCCCCCGTGTGACCGCTTTCCTTGAGACAGCTCACCGTAGAGGAGCTGTTTAGGGATGCGATGATCGGGCATCCTTGCAACATGACCTGCCCAGCGTGTCTGGGCTTTCATCAGCAGGTTGTAAACTGATGGCAGGCCTACTCTGGAAAGGACTTCTGTGTTTGGCACCTTATCCTGCCACCGGATCCTGAGAAGTCTGCGGAGGCATGTCATGTGGAAGCAATTCAGTTGCCTAGCATGCCTCTTGTATACAGTCCAAGTCTCACTGGCATACATCAGGGTAGTTAACACTACTGCTCGGTAGACTTTGAGCTTTGTGTCAAGGCTTATCCCATGGCGGTCCCATACGTTGGTCAATAGTCTGCCAAATGCAAAGCTTGCCTTGGCTACTCTGCAGTTGACCTCAATGTCAATTGTCACTGTGTGGGAAAGGGTGCTGCCTAGGTATGTAAATTGGTCCACTGCTTGCAGTTTTTGTCCCTTCACTGTGATGGTGGGCTCTTGATGTTGGGCTTTCGGAGCTGGCTGATGCATCACCTCGGTCTTCTTTGTGTTAATAAGGAGGCCAAAGTTGTTGCATGCTGCTGAGAATTTGTCCACACTGGCTTGCATTTCCTGCTCTGATCCAGCATTCAGGGCACAGTCATCAGCAAACAGGAAGTCTCGTAGCACAGTCTCCTTTACCTTGGTGACAGCCTGGAGTCTACGCAGGTTGAACAGCTTCCCATCGGTCCTGTATCTCAGGCTAACTCCCAAGGGAGTGTTCTGGAAGGCTTCTGACAGCATAGCTGAAAACATTATGCTAAACAGGGTCGGTGCCAACACACAGCCTTGCTTGACGCCGTTTGTAACGGGAAAGGACTCTGAAGCTTCTCCATCATCCAGTACACAAGCCGTCATGCTGTCGTGGAACTGACGTACCATTAAGATGAATCTATCAGGGCACCCAAACTTCGACATGATGCGCCACAGACCTTTGCGACTGACTGTGTCAAAAGCCTTGGTGAGATCTACAAAGGTGGTATACAATTCACGATTCTGCTCGACACTTCTCTTGGAGCTGTCGGGCTGCGAAGATCATGTCCACAGTGCCGCGCTCTTTGCGGAAGCCACACTGTGTCTCTGGTAATAAGCCCTGTTCCAGGTGGTCAGTCAGGCGGTTCAGCAATACTCTTGCAAGGATCTTGCCCGCGATGGAAAGCAGTGATAGTCCTCTGTGATTATCGCAGACTTGTCGATTCCCTTTCCTCTTATAGAGATGTACGATGGACGCATCTTTAAATTCCTGAGGAAGAGCTCCTTGATTCCAGAAAGACTGAAACATCAGAGTGAGTTTGTCGACAAGCACTGTACCGCCATCCTTGTAGACTTCCGCTGGAATCGCATCAGAACCTGGGGCCTTGCCACTGGACAGCTGGCTGATGGCCTGTTGGGTTTCAGTATTTGTTGGTGGGGCGTCCAGGCTGTGGTTGATATCCACCTGAGGCATTCTGTCGATTGCCTCGTTGTTAATGGAAGATGACCGGTTCAGTACAAATTGGAAGTGTTCAGCCCACCGCTGTAGGATCCGAGTCTTCTCAGTAATGAGAGTTACGCCATCTAAGTCTAACAGAGGGAAGCTCCCTGATGGTTGAGGTCCGTACAAGGATCTAAGGGCTTCGTAGAACCGTTTGGCATAGTTTCTATCAGCAAATTTCTGAATTTCATCTGCTTTGGCACTCAGCCAAGAGTCCTGCATCTTACGAAGCTTGCTCTGTACGGTCCTGCGAGTGTTGTTGAAGGCATTTTTCTTGGCTATTGATGACAGGTCATTCTGATAAGCACGATGAAGGCAGTGCTTCTCAGCAAGTAGGGACTTGATCTCATCATCATTTTCGTCAAACCAGTCCTGCTGTTTCCTGTTTGAGGGTCCAAGAACCTTCAGTGCAGAAGAGTGCACAATATCCCGGAAACTTTCCCAATCCTTCTCAGCATTTCCTTCTAATTGCAGCTCTGAGAGTTGGTTGTCAAGATCTTCTTGGGGTGTATGGGGTGTACAGGGAGGGGTAGCACCTCTGGTGTAGGGCTGGTCGTGTCCTTTGAGGACACAGTATATAGAAAAAATGTTAAACCGCACAAGCACAATGCCCAAAAATCTTATTACTACACACAATATGACCTTGGCCCTTAAATCCACCAATAAAGGGACATACATGCTTTGCTAGTGTGCTTTTAAAAATGTTCAATACCTTTTGAATGAGTCAGTAGTATCATTCAGCAGGCATAAAAAGCAAGTATATATGATTTCCACACCCACCATAGGAGGCACTTTGATCTAACCCAGGGGTGGGCAAACATTTTCTACGTAGGGCCACATTGAAAACTTTATTGTTATCGGGGGCCGCATATATATTTTGTCTACTTCAATTACAATTTCCCCCAGCTCATATGGGTATAATTGGCCTCAGCTCATATGGGTATATTTGCCCTCAGCTCATTTGGGTATATTTGCCCTCAGCTCATATGAGTATAATTGCCCCAGCTCATATGGATATAATTGCCCTCAGCTCATATGGATATAATTGCCCCCAGCAGCTCACACTTGGATATATATTGCGCCCAGCAGCTCACACTTGGATATATATTGCCCCAGCAGCTCAAACATGGATATTTATATTGTCCCCCAACTCACATGGGTATATTTGCCCCCAGTTCTCATGGGTATATTTTCCCCCAGCTCACATGGTTTTTTTTGCCCCCAGTTCTCATGGGTATAGCTGCCCCAGCTCACATGGGTATATTTGCTCCCAGCTCACATGGGGTTTTTTTGCCCCCAGTTCTCATGGTTATATTTGCCCCAGTTCTCATGTTTTTTTTGCCCCCAGCTCTCACCTCGGTGTGGCGGCGTTCTTCTCACTTGTCCCCACGAGGCGAGCGGCTCTGGCATGATGCATCTTGGCCGCTCACCAGGAACCACATGACCAGCCGCGCTCTCGCGAGAACGCACGCTGGTCAGGTGATCCTATCAGGTGAGCGGCCAAGCTGCATCATGCCAGCGGCCGCTCGCCTCCTGGGGACAAGCTGCAGAACACCGGCGGCGGGTGCGGATCCGCCCCTGTGCCGCTTGCGTGGGGTCCACCAGCCAGCCGCAATCGCGGCTTGCTGGTGGAACTCACGTGAGCGGCAGGGCAGCTGCATGCCGGGCGACCCCGGCTGTAAGGGGCCCAGGGGCACCTGCCATCCCCTCGCTACGCCACTGGCTCGCACTGAGTGCGGCTGCGAGCGGCGGTGGCGTGGCGGGCCACAAAAAAACTCGGCGGCGGGCTGCATGTGGCCCGCGGGCCATAGTTTGCCCACCCCTGATCTAACCAATCAGTGTGTATACCTAGGTATAGATTAAAAAACGCACTGAGCGTTTGCCCTGTGAGCTGAGGGAAGGGTGGGGCTGAGTGACATTCCAATCTGTAACTCGACCCCACCTACTGCAGAGACAGGGAAGGACAGAAAACAAAACACAGGGAGAAAGAGACAGCAGAGAGAGCAGGCAAGAAAAGATAAAGATGGGGGGGTGCGTGGCAGGCCGCGTGAGGGAGCAGACGTGTCTGAGCTGAGCTCCGCTTGCGGCCGCTGTCAGAGGGAATATCTGACCCGAATCCTCGCTTGAATTGCCCCCTTGGGTAGTCCCTGCGTGGCTGGCCATTGGGAGAGTGCCCTGGAGCCGCTTAGGTCCCCCCTCCATGGCCCAGCGGAGATTGGGGCCTCACTTCCCGGCGGCAGAACTGGCCCGGTGGCCATTTTGAGGCCTACTACCTCCCTGTGTTTTGGGCCATTGCTTACCTCCTTTTCCTCACTCTGTGATACGGCTCCGCCCGAGTGACTGTCAGACACTGGCTTGGAGGATGGAGGGCCTATGTCCTCTGAACACGGCTGCTGACCCAGTGGCGGAGTTGGCGGGGGAGCACGTGGAATGGAGGCGTCTGATGCGTACCCTCACCAGCGGGGAGGAGGACTCTGCCCTTGCGACTGCCTGGTGTGGAGAGTGGAGGTCGAGGGATGCCCGCTGAGTGCGGCCTCTGGAGTGGTTCGTCGGTGGTCTGTCAAGCTGGATGGGACCCGGGAAGGGACCTGGATGATGAAGGCCCTACCTGACGATCGTGTGGAGCGTCTTCCCGTTCTGGCAGTGGACCGTGGTGGTGGATGCGTGGGGCGGTCGGCTGTGCAGCGGACTTCAGAAGAGGTCCGCGAGATGATTGCTACTGGTCCCCCGGCGCAGTTTGAGGAAATGTTGCAGTCCAGCGTGGAGATCTGCAACAGAGAGGGACCACGGCACATGCCTTGGCCCGGTTGCGTGGTCTCGGCTTGGAGGCTGCTGGTGAGAAGGGATCCTTTTGAGGGGAGGATGCCCGACACAGCGGCCCACCGGGCCATGTGGGTGGACACGGGCTGAGGTGGACGTTCGTGGTACTGAGCTGACCACCCCCCCCTTTTATTTACCCCACCGATTTGATGTGTTTTTCCCCCATACCGGTCCACCAGCCGAGACTTTGTTACCTTGTTTTGTTTTTGAAACATTTTATCTTCTGGCTTTCGCCTTATCTTCTTTTTCCTGCTGAGACCCCCCCCATACCCAACCGGGGATGATTTTGACCCCCCCCCCCCTTTTATATACTTAACTAAGCTGCTTGATACTTTTTATTTTATTATTCCCCCCCCCCGCTGAGACATATTGATATTATAGAACCGAGATCCACCCTCCCTCGATATTGTGCATCGCACTGTTTTTTTGAGACACCCCCCCTTATGTCGCTGAGTCTGCTTTCTAGGCCTTGCGAGGCCATGTATGTTGGTTGATTTGTGACCTTTCGCACTAAATAAAAAACGTTAAAATTAAAAAAAAAGGTAAAGAGAAAGACTGCAGGATAAAGCAGAGAAAGCGCAAGAAAAGGTACGGAGAGAGAGAGCGCGCACACAAGAGACAGCACAAGAAAGTGTGAGAGGGAGTGACTGTGAGGGAGTTTGAGTGAGACAGTATGTAAACCATGAAAGCGCGCTAGTGAGCGTGTCAGCGTGCATGAGTGTGTCTTGCTTTCACAGTTGCAGAGATAGCCACTGTTCAGTTCCAGGGCTGGATTAAGAGTATCATGGGCCTTGTGCTGAGCATTTTGGTGGGCCTTTTTATAGATTATGTGGCAACAAATCGGTGTGCCGCTTTCTCGTTTAGAGGGTCAAATGGCGCACTGTACGTATGTCACGCTATGCCAACGTCAGAGCAACTGGGAAACAAGTGGATAAAGTAAAAAAGATGCTCTTCACGGCTGTCTGCACGCAGCCGCAGGGTGGAGGAGCTGAGGAGGGATTGGGAAATAGCTGCCGGATATGACTTGCTGTCACATCCAACGGACGGCCACAGCTGCAACACAGTAATACTGTGTTCGCATCCAAGATTACAGGCAGTGTTGTAGCTGGGGCTGAACACTCCCCCCCCCCTTAGTACGCCACCGACGCATTCAGAAGTGGCCTGTCGGCCGGTGTTGCTGACATTGCTAATTTTGTCAACACCAGCCAACGGCTCATTCCTCTTGACTGTGGGCTTATTTTAAGGAAGGGGCCTGTAGCGGCCACTCCATCCGCCCCAACGTTAACTCGGACCTGTTAAGTTCCTCGGTTTCCGCAGCCTGAGGTCCTGAGCGTGCACAGGGGTACACGTACACAGCTTGTGTTCGTTCATGTGAAGCTTTGATAGGAAGTAGAAACTGAAGAAACACCCCTAGCTGAGGGGCGTGGCCTGAGAAGATCAAATGACAGTTTAAAGCAAGAAAATAAAAAAAATACACATTTTTAAAAGTTCTTGTTTGTCTATAGGTATAAAAATGTTTAAATGACTATTATTTATATTTTTAGACATGCATATCGCTTTTAGGTCGGTGTCAGACTAGCGCACTAGGTGCGCCCATATTGACATGCCTGCCAGCATCCGTCGCAACGTTGTGACGCTACAACAGGGCCGGTCATACGCTTGTGCGTGTGCACGAAATGCGCGCGCATCAAGCATCCGTCCACAAAGCCACCCCGTCGAAATGCTAGACGCTCGTCAATGGGGCTCCAAAGCGACTGACTGACTGCGCTCAGCAAGGTGGCCATACGGGCGTCGAGTGGAAGGAACGTCCACTCTCACGGACGTTCCTTCCACTCTGAATTGCGCTTGTCTGACCCCGGCCTTAAGGTACAAAATATTTATGTGTCGTGTTCTCTGTGAGTCTGGATAATTCTAAGTTCTATACAAGAAGACAAACCAAAATGAAAACTGCCGAAGTCAAATTGGCAACATAAGAAACAAAAGCAAAAAACATGCAACGGCATAAACGCAAAGAGCCGCCCAAGGTAACCAACGTTTTGGGCATACTCCTTTCTCAAGGGTTACAAAAATACTTGTGTGGATATAATTATGTGGGGACCCATAATTATTGACCAAATCTTTGTAGAGAAAATTGGCACCAAAATCAATACGCAGACGTGTTAAGGAGGGATCGCAAGCTACCGGCAGCTCCAGAATGGAGTCAGCGACAGTAAATGACATCACTCAGTCCATCGCTAGCACACTCAGGGGGCATGTGCAAATGGGGATACACCCATTGCGTATGCGTGATGGAACAAGTACAAAGGAAACATTGATCCAGCAACATAATATATAAAAAATAGTGTTTAAAGGCATCCTCTGCGCGTGCGCTAGTCAATTGAGGAAATCGGCAGCAGTCAAACAAGCTATATTGGGGTGCCTGTATGAGTCACGAACACCCAAAAAAGAGAGAATGAAGAGAATGCAAAATAGATTAAAAAAAGACAAAAAATAAAAGAGAAAAGAAAAAAAAATATTCAAGGGATTTTTCAAACTGCAATTTTTTTGATGCCTTGTTTGCAGCCACGTCCTATGGAGACTTTTCCATAGGATACCCATTAGATTGAAGAGGTCAGTTTTAATCAAGACAAGTCTCCGCTAATACTATACAAGTCAAGGCTAGCTGTTGACATTTTCTTTCAAGGGCTCATATGACTTCAGCCTGCCACAAGGTAAGAACCTTAATTTTTTGACTGTATTTCTATTAATTCTATTATTCAATATTTTTATATGATTAGCTTAGAGAGGAGCTAGGAAGTCTGTGACAGGAATTCCATGTCTTTCCTGATTTATTCCCATCTTGTTGTTTCCCTGTTGCCCAGGAATTTTGTGGCATTTTCTAGTGTAGCGCTGTGTTAAAATCTTGCTGCTGGCAGTACCTATTTTTGGCCACAAGATGGGAGACAATCGCGATTAGAGACACTGGACATTGGGACTACGTTTCCTGGCATGCTTTGCAAACAGACACAGGAAGTGGGTGGGACAGACGCTGTACATCCTGAGCCTCGTGGAAATAGCTGGGGGAGCGCGCCAGGGAACGAGAGAGAGCAGACGCAGGGCCATACATCGCGAGAGGGCTTAGGCCAGAGCGCAAGTGAGACCTGTCAGTTCTTTTACCGGGTCATTCAGCCTAAGGAGAAGGAGCCTTCCAAGTTCCAGAGTTGCTGCAGATTGAACCAACCGAAGACCTCGAGTAAGGAGTCACCGCGAGTTGATCGGGTACAGAGAGCAGGCGGTGAGCTGGGAAAAGTCGTGGACAAGCTACGGGAAGTCAGACAACGGATCCGGCCGCTAGTATCCCCAGTCAAAATCGAGCGGAGAGACGTCCTGGGTCAGCGGAGCCTACAGCAACCGGTGGATGGGTGAGAGGCCTCCAAGGCCGTATGTAATTAAGGAACACACTGCTGTTTTCTCTTTAAAGTCCACAGGGCCCCAACTGACTAGTCGAAGACATTCCTTCAGTAAATTCACTGGCCAGTTGAACAGTACCCGGGTACCACACACACATACACACCTTTTTATATTCCGGGACTTAAACCTGTGCAGGACTAATTTTGTTACGAATCGGAACGGGAGTTAAGGTTACGTTCCGAATACATATTTTTCTCTTTTCCGCTGCGCGTTTATCGTAATACGAAGAGATTGTATTTTGGGGTTCGCTACGTGTCTCTGTTTTTCCGAACTATTGAGCAATTGCATATATTTTTCTGTTCGGTTGCGAATATTTTATTCTTCCGAAATACGAAGCCTCGTGTTTCGTTTCTTTTCCGCTACGCGTTTTACCGCAATACGAAAGTACTGTAATAATATCTGTGAATACCGTGTCTCAACATCTGCCTATTTTAGTAAACTATTTAAATGATAAAAACTCACAGCGGTGTTGGAGTATATTTATTCCCTAGTGCGGGGAGACTGACCCGTGGTTCATTTTCAGCGGCTCCTCCGGGAGTGAGCGCTACACGTGGGGGCTCGTCCGGGATCCAGTCTCTGGAAAAACCGCATCTAATCCAGACACTGTTGCCGAGTGGTGTGAGGAGCACAGTAGTCAGTTAGAATGTTGTATAGTCATGGATATTCCCGCAGACACTTGGGCCGAAGATCAGATTCGCCAGGCCGTGGCCGCGCTGACACCAGATAATCGGGGGTTAATCCTGGACATTAAAGCGAACCCAGATACCCCTCACACGTATGTTCTTTTTGAGTGGAGAAAGGGTGTTCCAGTGTGTTTTCAGGGCGCGAGCGTGAAGCTGACCGATGAGGTGGAAGTCCAACTGATTCAGCCAAGTACGCCACGTGGTGATCACGCGAATGTTCCCGATGTTACCCCAACTACAGGGTTCCCTCCTGCTACATTTTTCACCACTATGGGGAAACTGGTGGAAACACTAGCCAAAAACTCTGCTGCGTCCCCAAATTATGGATATCGCAAGTTACGGTTTTATTCTGGTAAGGTCCCTGTGCTGACTGGAGAAGAGGACTTTGAGACTTGGATAGATCAGGCAGTGCAAGCAGTGGAAGAATGGGAAGTTGCTGACACCGTGAAGAGGCAAAGGTTGATCGAGAGCCTAAGAGGTCCTGCTTCAGACGTCATTCGAAATCTAAAAAGGGACAAGCCCGGCTGCACTGCTGCAGAGTATCTAGAAGCTTTACAGGAAAATTTCGGGGGAGTGGAGGATTGTGCCGAGCTTATTCACAAGTTCTCTCACACCTATCAAAAGGAAGGAGAAGAATTGTCCACATATGTCTGGCGGCTGGATAAAATCATACATCAGGTCATTCTTTTTTTTTTTTTTTTTTTTGTATTTAAAAGTTTTATTTTGAATAAAAGACACGTATACAGTAAGCAATTGATATGCAACAGGCATCACAGTTGGTGGCATACTGTCTAGCAAGGCAGTGTTTTGCAGGAAAGTAAAAAAATAAAAAAAATAAAATAAAAAGAAAACAGCGAAACCTCAGGAAGCCATCATACAATCAACAGCAGGAAACAATATAAGCAGGTAGTAGAGAAACAGGGTACAGGGGCCCTCCCCACCCCAAAACAGAAGAAAAAAAAAGAGAAAAAAGAGACAAAAAAAAATAAAAAAAATATATATATATATATATACACATATGTATATACATATACACACCCTAATATGGACGGGGGGAGAAAACCTTCAGAGAAGGAAAGGTGGTACTCGGTGGCTCACCCCTAGCCCTCCGCAGAGTGGCAGGGGGCCACAGAGAGAACCACTGGCACGGGCAGCCACAGGGCCGAGCGACAGTGAGAGCCTAGGTGACCGTCACATGGCTCACCTGGAACTGAACCCACTCTCCACACCCGTCCGGGGGTAAGCGGGGAAAGAAAAAAAAAAAAAAAGGGGGGGAGATATCAAAGCTAGATCATTTCAGCAACAAAAACAAGAACAAGAAGGGGGCAAGTGAAGGACAAAACAAAAACCACAAAGAATCGTCTGGATTTGGCAAGTTAGTCTGGGGCACGGCGCTGTCTCTCCTGCTGCGAAGGTGACACGTCGTCATGAATATCCGCCGAGGCAGACACCAAACCCAAATTCAGCAGGTGTGTCCGCGCCTCCTCCAACGTGGAAGCCGTTAGTATTCCCGAGCCACTGTGAATAAGCAGGGATCCTGACACCCCCCAGCGATAACGGATAGCCTGCTCCCGGAGGATAGCCGTGATGTCGCTAAACCGGCGTCGGGCCGCCAAGGCCAGAAATGGTAAGTCACGGAAAATGGCGATCTCCATGTTCTCGAAGTGGGTAGGTGGAGCCCGGATCGTCAAGTCCAGCAGCCGGTCCCTAACCCTGATGTCCCCCACAACCACAATGACATCTCTGCAGGCGTTCAGAGGAGCCATCGCCGCCTTCCTGACTCGGATCGCCGACAGCACCGGATTCTGAGCGTCCCCCGGTAAGGCCACGACCTTGCGCACGAAGCGGTTGATGAGGGGTATGAGCTCAGGGTCAGGGATAGAGTCCGGGATACCCCGCAACTTGAGGTTCTTTCGTCGATGTCGGGTCTCTAGGACCAACACCGCTGACTGCAACCCCGCCACCTGAGCCTGGAGTGCCGCAACACCAGAGGAGGTAGCAGCCTGCGTGTCCTCTAAGGCCTGGGTACGCGTATCCATCTCCCCCATCTCAGAGCGAAGGGATTTGAGGTCTGTACGCACCTCCGTAAGTTCCCTGGCCCATGAGGAGCGGGCGTCCGCCAAAAGGGCACGGATGTCGTTTTTAGTAGCCGGTAGGTCCCCATGGTCCGTCGGGACAGTAATTTGAGTCGCCGAGATAAGTCAGCAGGGCCCGGGTCACCACCCCCACCGACGTCGCCGGCGATGGAGTCTGGGACTGTTTTCCCCGCAATCCGGCCAGAGAGAGCCGGATGTCAGGGAGAGGGGGATCTTCTGCTGCTCCTGTTTTCTTCTTACCCATGGCCGGGAAGAAAGTACCACGAGGCGGCAAGATGGCGTTCCGCTGTCGAGTTCCACTAGGCCAGAGGTTCTGCCAGCAACAGGTAAGGGTAATCCTCGGGGGTTCCGGCGGTCCACTAAGTCCAGCACTTGCTCCCAAAGCCAGTTACAGACAGTGGGGAGGTAGATACAGCAGGAAAGTCAAAGAAATCCCCACAAAAGCAGGTAAATTTGCAGGAGCTGCTCGAGCGTGCGACCATTCACCTCCAGAGCTTAGCCTCGCCCCCCCATCAGGTCATTCTTAAAGGGGGCATGCAACCGAGTCAGGCAAGCAAAGCTTTGATGGATCAAATTTTCAAAGGAGCACTCCCGCTGGATCCCATAATGTTGAGATTTCAGACTAGATACCAGAGCACGAGACTGACCTATTCCAAACTGATCAAAGCTATCCGAGAAGAAGAGGCCTTGATTAAGGCTAAAAAGGTCGTAAATGCTTCGCACACAGCTTTCACCGCAGAAGTAGGAACTCTCTGTGTGGCAGACATACAGACTGAAGTGCTGGCTTTAAAAACTCAGATGTTGCAAATGATGGAGTTAATGACGTTGCTGTCGGCTAAGGACACCAGAACTGAAGGGGTTGCTGTAGCCTCAAACAGGGGGTCTCCAAGTGAACCGCCAGAAGGAAATATGCTCACACACCAAGAAAGAAATGTTTTGGCTGCGGGGAAATCGGCCATTTCAGGGCTCAATGCCCACAAGGGAGGGCTGAAAAGAAACCGGTCGAAGAACTTCTAAAAGCTGTGGAGAAACTGTTGTCCGCCCTGCAGGCGGGAAACTCCAGAGGGTCCTGGTAAGGGAGCAAACCAGGGGCCCGAAGGTTGAAACCCGCTCCAAAAATCAAGCCAGGACTAAGAGGGCGAGAAGGCCCAAAGTCTGGCCAACTGCCGAGACTGCCGGACTGAAAGAGTCACTCCCTTAGCGTCCGGACCTACGTCATGGGGAAGCAATGCACACACCAAAACCTACACGGGCCAAGAAAAAGGCCAGGGTACAGCAAACTGGGTCTAAGCGTCCGGATACCGCCACCAAGTTTCCTGACCAACTGATAGGTCCTTCTCCTATTGTGCCAATCCAAGTGGAGGGAGTCTACACTAAAGCCCTGTTAGATTCAGGGGCTCAGGTGACATTGATCTACACAGACTTCTATGAGAGACACTTGAAGCACATTCCTCTACAGAAATTGAAGGATTTGGAAATCTGGGGTATCGGAACGGAGAAACTCCCTTATGACGGGTATCTACAGGTGAAGTTGGAGATCGGATCCGAAGTCATCGGACAGTCCGGAGGTTGTGATGCATTGGCCATTGTGTGTCCTCGGCCTCCAGGGGCAAACAGGAGTTCCATGATAGTGGGGACGAATACTGATTTGGTGCGACGTCTCCTGACACCTATCGTGCTGGAAGAGGGTCCTACTAAAGGAGTACACCCAATGTTACGTTCAATCTATCAGAGGATGGTTGAAGAACAGAAGGCACCTGCCGAGGTGGGGCGCCTATGGAGATTAGGAGGAACGGAGAAGGTTCTGCAAGCAGGAGAAGTAGCGAGCTTCCGGGCTTCAGTCAAGTTGAACGGGTCGCAACCAGGTCCCTATGTGGTGCTGGGAACCGATTTTAATCATGGGAGTGAAACCGGAGTCGAAGTAATTCCTGAAATAATCTCCACCAAAGCTCTGAAGAGAACACAAGGGAGAGTCTCGGTCAGCGTGTGCAATGTGACGGACTCTCCAGTAGTCCTTAAAGCACGAATGCCTATCGGGCAAGTAGAGTCTGCTACACCCCTCTCTACCGATTTAGGAGGGGGAGTGGATAAAGAGATTCCAGATGAAAGATTCTACCCCAAGGACGCTCCTATTTCACCTGAGTGGAAGAAACGTCTTCAGTCTCAAGTCCTAAAGTGGAAGGAATTGTTCTCGAAAGATGAGTTCGATGTGGGCCTAGCTAAGAGTACTGAGCATCGCATTCGGTTACAAGAAGACAAGCCGTTTCGTGAAAGATCAAGGCGAGTTCCGCTAGGAGACTTAGATGATCTGCGAGAGCAGCTGAATGAATTGCAAAGAACCAAGGTGATTCAAGAGTCCAGGAGTCCATACGCATCTCCCATAGTGTTGGTCCGGAAGAAAAATGGTTCTGTCCGCTTATGCATAGACTACCGCACATTGAACCGGAGAACCATCCCTGATCAATATGCCACTCCTCGGATAGAAGATGCCCTACAATGTTTGTCTGGAGCAAAGTGGTTTAGTGTACTAGACCTGCGAAGCGGGTATCACCAGATACCCATGCATCCTGAAGACAAGGAGAAAACTGCGTTCATCTGTCCACTGGGGTTCTTTGAATTCAACAGAATGCCTCAAGGCCTTACGGGGGCTCCAGCCACGTTCCAACGGTTGATGGAGAAGACAGTCGGGGATATGAATCTAATCGAAGTATTAGTGTACCTGGATGACATAATTGTGTTTGGGAAGACTCTGGAAGAACATGAGCAACGTCTGGAGAAGGTCTTGAAGAGGCTCCATGAAGAGGGGCTGAAACTGTCTCTGGAGAAATGCCAATTCTGTCTACCGTCTGTTACGTATCTAGGACATGTGGTCTCAGCAGAAGGTGTTTCGACAGACCCTCGGAAGTTGGAGGCCGTAGCTTCTTGGCCTAGACCCCGAAACGTCACTGAACTTAGATCTTTCTTGGATTCTGTTCATACTATCGAAGATTTGTGGGAGGATTCGCGAAAATAGCTCAACCACTGAACAAACTCCTGCAGAAGGAAACCACAGAAGAAGGCTGCAAGGTCTCTGACCAAAACCCGTCAGCTTCAGGGCCAAGGAAAGCTCGAGAGTCTATACAAGGTGAATGGACCAGTCAATGTGAAGGAGCTTTCGTGAAGCTGAAAGAGAGTCTAACCCGAGCTCCTGTTTTGGCCTACGCGGACCCTCACAAGCCGTATGAGTTACATGTGGATGCCAGCAGAGAAGGGCTAGGAGGAGTCCTGTATCAGGAGTATGGTGGATTGCTGAGGCCTGTAGCGTACGTGAGTCGGAGCCTTACGCCTTCAGAGAAGAACTACCCTACCCACAAGTTGGAGTTCCTAGCCTTAAAGTGGGCAGTGGTAGACAAGCTAAAGGACTATCTGTATGGAGCTGAGTTTGCGATAAAGACGGATAATAATCCGCTTACCTACATCCTCACTACTGCGAAACTGGACGCAACAGGACATCGGTGGTTGGCCGCTCTGTCAGGGTTTAGGTTCAGCCTGAAGTATCGCCCTGGGGTGAATAATCGAGATGCTGATGCTTTGTCGAGAAGACCCTACGCTGCAGAATGGACTAAATTAACTCCAGACGGGGTCCAAGCTTTGTGTCAAGGAGCAGAGCGCCGGGTCAAGGGAGGGATTGAAGCGGAGGCCATCGGAGTCATGGCTGCGGCTGTTCCTGAGTTCTACTGCAACCCTACCCAATTGAGAGATGAAAGTCTACCTACCTTTTCAAAACAGGACCTGAAAGCGGACCAGGCCAGAGACCCCTTAATTGCATTGACCATAAAGGCCCTAACTGCGAACCAGCGGGAAATTCTGCTGACCAATTCCCCGGATGGAGCCAGATTGGTCTACAAGGAGTGGGAACGGTTGAAGATGTTGGATGGGGTGGTCTACCGAAGGGGCCCCTCAACCAATGCTGAAGAGACTCAACAGCTATTCCTTCCCACTAAGCATAGAGAGAGTGTGCTGCGATCGTTACATGATGAGCATGGACATTTGGGTGCTGAAAGAACTTTTAAGCTGGTGCGAGACAGATTCTATTGGCCTTGCATGAGAGCTGAAGTGGAAAGTTACTGCCATTCCTGTCTGAGGTGTATTCAGAGGAAGACTCTACCAACCCGAACCGCTCCAATGAGCCATCTACAGAGTCAGGGACCCATGGATTTGGTGTGCATTGACTTCCTGTGCTTAGAGCCGGATGCTAGCGGGCAAGGGAATATTCTGATAGTGACTGATCATTTCACCCGTTACGCCCAAGCCTTTTCCACGAAAGATCAACGTGCTCCGACAGTAGCCAAGGTTCTGATGGAAAAGTTCTTTGTTCATTACGGCCTGCCGAGGAGAATACACTCTGATCAGGGTAGAGACTTTGAAAGCCGACTTGTTGGACAATTGTTGGAACTGTTGGGAATCCAAAAGACCCGAACTACACCATATCACCCTCAAGGTGATGCTCAGCCTGAAAGGTTTAATCGCACACTGCTGAACATGCTGGGGACTTTGTCGAACGTGGAGAAGCAGAGTTGGAGTCGTCACATAGCTACTCTGGTGCATGCATATAACAGTACGGAGAGCGATGCAACTGGATACTCACCGTACCGTCTTATGTTCGGAAGGGAGGCTCGACTGCCGGTTGATTTGGCATTTGGGTTATCTCTAGACCAGACGTCAGTAGCTTCCCATAGAAACTACGTGGATAGACTTCGAAAGAATCTGGCTTCTGCGTTTGAACAGGCCCGTTTGACCTCAGGAAACAGGGAGCAAAGAAACAAAAGGAACTATGACTTGAAAGTTCGAATACAAGATCTACAACCCGGTGATAGGGTTCTATTGAAGAACTTGGGTGCTGCTGCGAGACACAAGTTGGCGGATAGGTGGAGTTCCCAGGTTTACATTGTCTGCAAGCAACTGCCGGGTCTACCAGTGTATCAGATTCACCCGGATGGAAAGGCTGGGCCTCTCAAGAACTGGCACCGGAATCATTTGTTGCCTTTGAGAGAGGCTGTGAGGATGCCAGTTGGGGATGAACTGCCTCTGCCAAATCCGCCTGTTCCATGTTTGCCTCCTGTTACTCTGTCTCAACAGACCCGGGTTGTCGAAGAGAGTGAAAGAGACAGTGAAGAAGAGAGTTATTGTCTAGACTGGATGCGCTCACCGGAACCTGAGGAGGTTGTCATTGTTCCTGAGCGGTGGGAGAGTAACTTGAGGCCTGAAGCTCCTGAATTTCTGCTAGAAGTCCGAGACTGCTGAAATCCTTGAAGCTCCTGAATTTCAGCTGGAAGTCCCTGAGGCTGTTGGGATCCCGGTAGCTCCGGAAGCTGAAGCTTATTCAGGTGATTATAGTTCTATGCCTTCACTGGAGGGATCATACTCTGAAGAAACGTCTGCTCCAGTGATAGAGAGAAGGATTGAGCCAACACCTATAGTACTTCCACCTGAAGAGGAATTGATTGAGCCAGAACCAAAGCGCTCTGTTCGACCGCCCCAACGACTCACCAGGACATAGCACTGAAGAGGCCATCACCACAGTGCAGAGGTTGCCCGAAGTGTCTGCTATGCTAGCTGAGGTAACCCAAAATATGAATCAACTTGAGGAAGTGTTCCTAACCCACTACATGTATGCTGCTGAACCTGTACATGTTATGTAAACTGTATTCAAATATTGTGGAAATGTAATGTAACTGTTGTACCTCCTTGGAGAGACCCAAGAGTTCTAGGAGGGGGAGAGTGTAGCGCTGTGTTAAAATCTTGCTGCTGGCAGTACCTATTTTTGGCCACAAGATGGAGACAATCGCGATTAGAGACACTGGACATTGGGACTACGTTTCCTGGCATGCTTTGCAAACAGACACAGGAAGTGGGTGGGACAGACGCTGTACATCCTGAGCCTCGTGGAAATAGCTGGGGGAGCGCGCCAGGGAACGAGAGAGAGCAGACGCAGGGCCATACATCGCGAGAGGGCTTTAGGCCAGAGCGCAAGGGAGACCTGTCAGTTCTTTTACCGGGTCATTCAGCCTAAGGAGAAGGAGCCTTCCAAGTTCCAGAGTTGCTGCAGATTGAACCAACCGAAGACCGAGTAAGGAGTCACCGCGAGTTGATCGGGTACAGAGAGCAGGCGGTGAGCTGGGAAAAGTCGTGGACAAGCTACGGGAAGTCAGACAACGGATCCGGCCGCTAGTATCCCCAGTCAAAATCGAGCAGAGAGACGTCCTGGGTCAGCGGAGCCTACAGCAACCGGTGGATGGGTGAGAGGCCTCCAAGGCCGTATGTAATTAAGGAACACACTGTTTTCTCTTTAAAGTCCACAGGGCCCCAACTGACTAGTCGAAGACATTCCTTCAGTAAATTCACTGGCCAGTTGAACAGTACCCGGGTACCACACACACACATACACACCTTTTTATATTCCGGGACTTAAACCTGTGCAGGACTCATTTTGTTACGAATCAGAACGGGAGTTAAGGTTACGTTCCGAATACATATTTTTCTCTTTTCCGCTGCGCGTTTATTGTAATACGAAGAGATTGTATTTTGGGGTTCGCTACGTGTCTGTTTTTCCGAACTATTGAGCAATTGCATATATTTTTCTGTTCGGTTGCGAATATTTTATTCTTCCGAAATACGAAGCCTCGTGTTTCGTTTCTTTTCCGCTACGCGTTTTACCGCAATACGAAAGTACTGTAATAATATCTGTGAATACCGTGTCTCAACATCTGCCTATTTTAGTAAACTATTTAAATGATAAAAACTCACAGCGGTGTTGGAGTATATTTATTCCCTAGTGCGGGGAGACTGACCCGTGGTTCATTTTCAGCGGCTCCTCCGGGAGTGAGCGCTACACTAGCATATGATGAGGAATATGGCAGTAGCCTTACTGCACGCTACTAGGTGATACGGGATAAGAATAGGGACTCTTTGTTGCTTGATTAGAATTCCTGGATCACAAAGCAGTGTTGGGTCTTTGGGGAACTGCCTTAGAACGTTGACCTACAAACCAGTGTTGAAAAAGGTCCTTTAGGAGTGCCTACAAACTGGTGATTCCACCTTGATTTGAAAAATACACCTAATATTAATATCTGTAAACCAACATAATAGGTAGAATCAATGCCATATCTACCCAGCAGCACATTGTGGTTGAGGAAGACCATGCTATATAGGCTCATCTAACCAGCAGCTAGATGTTCCATGTGCAGTAACATGGTCCTCAGCAGCAAGGGAAATGGAACTAATGGAAGTCTAGGTCTAGCACCAAGTAATGGTCCAGGTAGATGACATGACCATTGAAGATATTTTGGTAAGGCAGTGTGTCTCCTCTAGTTGTGGGTCAAGATCTAAGGAGATTGCAAGGATGCCACATTAGTTAGGTCCAGAAATATTGGGACATCGACACAATGCTAACATCTTTGGCTCTATACGCCACCACAATGGGTCAGGCTCAGCTATTGTGGCTGCAAAGGTGTTTGCAGCAGGAGTCCGATGTTTGCAGGATTTGTGCACGGGGCATATTCTGCACTTATTGGGGCACAGTAAACAGAATCTCTGGAATCCACTGCTGGGAAGGCGGGGGGGGGTTCAGAGACCCAGGTAGATGCAAATCAGTTCCCCTTCTTTTGTAAAAAGTGCAGCACTACTTTAAAGCTAACTTTTAATCTTTTATGCACCCTGTCGTGACACACAAGCTGGCAGTCGGGTAGCCCAGGACCACTAAAACCCTAACTGTGGCTATCATTACTAAAAACACAATCTGCAAACTCAGTTCCCCGTCCAAGTGCCTCGCTAGAAAGCTGATTGTAAGCTCCTGGGGTCAGAAATCGAATTTTCCCTAATGTAAGCTCAAATCCCTGCACCTGCCAATGAAAAAAACTAAACGACTGGTAGATAAAAGGGTGCCATGACCTTTGAGGCATTTATTTAATCTCAGTGTCAGGACAGTAGAGTTGAGCAAGATTTATGCAGCCAGTCTGAAGTAGGATGGGGAGCTTTACAGACTGGCAGGTAGCACAGTGTGAAGGAGCAGACAGGGAGAGTGAGAGCAGGGGAGGAGCACAACAGATCAGAACGGACCCTCCGTAAATCAGTCCGACCATCCTGTTTGTTTTTAATACAATTAAATGGGCTTCCTCCCCCTCGGTTTCTTACTGTGTTCGAGCCGGTGGAAGGGGGAGACCTCGAGGTGACCTCATCATTGCCGGCCAGAGTGCGGAAGTGCCGGGATCTGACGCATGCTCAGAGAGATTGCAGCTTCTCAGAGTTATCGGCACATCTGCAGCGAAACCGCCCCATGCCGATAACCTGGAAAATACTGAATATCGGTACCACCGATATTCAGGGCTGATAATCGGTCGACCTAGTTTGCAGATGTGCCTCCCACTTAAGGGACCAAAAGTAATGGGACAATTGGCTTCTCAGCTGTTCCATGGCCAGGTGTGTGATATTCCCTCATTACCCCAATTACAATGTGCAGATAAAAGGCCCAGAGTTCATTTCAAGTGTGCTATTTGCATTTGGAATCTGTTGCTGTCAACTCTCAAGATGAGATCCAAAGAGCTGTCACTATCAGTGAAGCAAGCCATCATTAGGCTGAAGAAACAAAACAAACCCATCAGAGAAATAGCACGAAGATTAGGCGTGGCCAAAACAACGGTTTGGAACATTCTCAAAAAGGAAGGTGGTGAGCTCAGCAACACCAAAAGACCCGGGAGACCGCAGAAAACAACTGTGGTGGATGACCGAAGAATTCTTTCCCTGGTGAAGAAAACACATTTCACAACAGTTGGCCAGATCAAGAACACTCTCCAGGAGGTAGGTGTATATGTGTGTCAAAGTCAACAATCAAGAGAAGACTTCAGAGGAGAGAGAGAATAGAATAGATAAAATATAATATATATAGAATATTGGATATAAGGATTTATCATAAAGCAACTGTTGTAAGATTGATATACCTATATATTATTGAATTTGGAAATTACTAAGCAGGGAATTCTATAACAAGATAAAAAGCAGAAGATTAGAAGCTTACTTCTCGATATATGGGGAGGATTCACTAAATAAGTTATTACTTATTCTAAAATAGCTCATCTTTTGTTGATCCACGTAGTATAGAGATATAGATCTCTCTCTAAGATCTAGCTTGTTAAACATTGGTTTGCTGGGAAATACAGGTTTCGTTACACAAATGGTTAATAAAATTTTTGCTTATTAGTTACTGCATATATATCATTTACCCTAACAGGAGATATATATTGTGAAGCTAGTTGTTTGTGCTGGTGGATGGATTTTGTGGTTTATTAATTTTTGTTTATGATGAGATTTGAAACTTTTTTGTATACGCAATAAAAATATTTTTATCCGATTTGTGTTCTGCTTTGAAGAATACACTAAAGAATTTAGGAGAATTTCTAGGAAATATAAACAATTGATATGTGTCTCGTATAAATATCTTATTGAATAATAATCTGACATAAATTGGATTTCTCAGCAGCTAGCTTCCAATATGACATGTTGTAGTCACGTGCAGAGATAATCCCTGACAAAAAACACATCTGGATTTACCCACGAACACACCGGAGAAACCCGGAGCAGCTGCCGATCACAGCCCAGCGCGCCGCCGGAAAAAGCTGACTCCGCAGACGAATGGAGTGAAGAAAAAAAAAAAAAAAAAGTACGCTTGAATGTTTGAGAAGTGAAACGCTATTTGCAAAGAAACTACTGAACGTAAAAGGTCTGAAATTTATATAAAAAGGTCCAATAAATGATAAAAGGGCAGTTACAAAAGTAAATTTGCTAAAAAAAACCCACCGAAAAATGCCTAAGAGATCCTAAAAAAAAATCTTTACATAGACTCTTTACTGCAGAATATTATAATCAACGGTTTTAATAGTATTAAAACAGGAATATTTTTAACATTGAAGCCTATGGGATTCACCTAAAACCTGTTGGATTAAACCATTGAACAGCAGGGCAATTCAGCAACTTTTCAATGCTGGTTTTTGTTCTATGAATAGACGAAGCATTGCTTCTCTATGGGGATTTCACTGCCCTCGAACAGGCAACGCATGTGCAGGCAAACTGCCTGCTCTCTGAATAGCTGAATGGCCAGGAAAGGTAACGGTACGCCGAATTTCACTGTTGGGTTACCGTTCGGCAACAATTCGGATCTCTTTGAATAACCCTGTAGCTGTAGAGTGCCCTGCTCATAGCTCATTCTAGAGGGATTGGGGTTGAGGAAGACCAAGGGAGTAGTACTGGATGTCAGAATCATTAGTGCCAGCGGTTGAGGAATGGTGGGGCAATAGAAGCGGATTCAATCACGTGGGAATAGGTGAGCAGGAGGATAAGTTGCATCAGTAATGTGGTACGCTAATCTGAAGAGATGGTTGAGGGATTTATTGAAGGCCTGAAGATAAGAGGCAAGTTTGATAGTGTGAGTTAAATCATTCCACAGGACCGGAACGGTCCTTGAGAAGTCTTGGAGGAGAGAGTTGGCAGCGTGGGTGTTGACAAAGGACAGGTAGAGGTCGATCGCTGACCGGAGTTGTCTAGATGGGATGTGCTTGTGTAGAAACAAAGACATGTAGGGTGGGGGTAGAGTTATTGAGCGATTTGAATGTGAGCATCAGTATTTTAAACTGTATCCTGAAACATGCAGGAAGCCAATGGAGGGACTAGCAGAGGGGGGAGGTATGCAAGGCATGTCTGGTGAGAATAAGCCTGGCGACTGCATTCATTACAGATTGCAAGAGGGCAGTGCGGGCATTGGGGAGGCCAATAAGGAGCGAGTTGCAGTAATCGAGACGCGAAATTACAAGCGCCTGAACCAGCATCTTCGCAGTATCTTGTGTCAGAAAGGGGGGGGATGTGGACAATGTTCTTGAGTTGATCGTAACAGGATATGGTCACTGCCTGGATGTGGGGACAGCATGTTAAGTCAATGAGTGAGGACGACATTTACACGTTCCAGGCTGGAACTCGTGAGATGCATGCCCAGGACAACCAAAATGGGAGTGAAAAGCTTCTGGGTTCCAGGATGGAACGCACGCTACGTGCAGGCTTGTAACAGTTACCGAACCTCGTGGACAAGAAGGAAGTTGAAATGAAGAGAGGATTGGAATGCACTGATTATCACAAGCAGATAAGGTTGATACCAGTTTTTACAAGCTGAAGAAGCCTGTTTGCCGGTGAAACGTGTTCTGGGGTTGTATTGTTTAAATAAAAGTGCTTAGAGTTTACCCTGCTAACCAGAGATTTTTTTTGGGAGAGGTTTGATTGGATTTTTCCTTAAAATCCACATGCAATTATCCAAGAGCATAGAAAGGCTCCAAGAGTAAGGTCACATTTGGCTTTCTCTGTACAAAGAAGACGTAATGACAGTTAAGCTAGGGAAATACCCAGTTTTTACATGAAAAATTAAAAAAAAAACCTACAGGTGGATAGGGGCCTAAGGAAAAAACCCATAAAGTGACATTCTCTAGAGCCAGTTTGGGCTCTTTACAAGTGCATTCTCATAGAAAAAAAATTGCACAGTATATGTTTTAATTCCTAACATGATTTATGGAGACAGAATATCTGGCTACAAAGCCTGTAAGATTTAAGATCTGTTCATATTAAGTGCGCTGTACCTACATCACATATGAGGACATTTGTGTTCTATTTTTGTTGAGAAAACCACTGATAAGGTATATAGCGACCAAGAAATTAAATGGCATAGGAATTTGTGCCGTGCCCCTTTTTTTTTTTTAAACATGTTTTAAATGTACTGTAACCTACAACTGGAGTTAACACCGGTTAGGAGCCCCTCTGAAATGAGCCTGCAATTTGCACTTTTCCTGCGGGGCCTTTTTACCAGAACAAATGTCCTTGTTTGTGCTGTGTTTTTCTCGTTTGTTTAGTCGAGAAGATATAGTACACTGTATGCATCCATTGTGATCTTGTGTTGTAAACTGCCCACACCGTATCTTTATCTCACTAGCTCCTCACTATGTGGCAATTGCCATATAATTGAGTCTATAGGTCAGTCTCAAATCTTTATTACATTAGGCACAATTTAAATATTCTATTCCCTTAAATTGCCCGTCTACACTTTTTCTAGCACCATAATATCATTTTGTAAAAACCGGTGCCCAAAAGTACACAACATATTAAAGGTTGGTCTTACCATGGATTTATAAAGAGGCAAAATTATGTTCATCACAAGAATGGATTCCTTTAAAAGAATGTCAAAACCTTGGCCTTTGAGTCTAATTTGACCTTGATTATTCACAAATCTTTCTGCTTTGATTTCCCTAATCAATTGTATTTTGTAGGATGTATTCAAAGGACAGCACCAGGGTATAGACAAGTCTTTTAAAGCTCTTGTCTGTCACCTGTTAGACTGAAGACCCCTGTAGCCTTCTCAAAAAAAAACAAAAAAAAAAAACACCCTACTCCACCTCAATAACTTGAATATAGATTAACTAAACAAGTGCCACAAAGTAAAGCTTTTGGTAATGGAACCAAAAGAAACACCTTATTTTTCCTTTACAAGCAATTACTTCAGAAAAAGAAAACCGCATGTGGTTTTATTTGAAATGCCCAAATGATCAGTCCCTTGGCAGGAGGCCAGCATCCACACTTCAACAGGCACCAAGGTCATGTATAGTGTGGGTAAGGGTGCCAAGGAGTTAACTGTCCATTTAAGTGTACTCCCATCACATTGGTGTGGTTGTTCAGTAACCTCCGAAATTGCAACGAACCGTGAATTTCAGGACAATTCATCTATCCAAAAGCTGTCAAACCAAATACAGGCAAATTGACAGAAAAAGGATTAATTTTGCCACAATTCGGTGGCACTGAAAATGTCCCATTGGAATGCCAAATATACCCAGAATGCCAAATTGCCCTGGAATTCCAGCAAAATTACCCAGTGTTGTAATGGGACAGGTTTAAAAAGACAAATCCAATAAGTTCCAATGGGATTTCCCCCAACAAGGTTTTATTTTATTTTTTTTAAGACTTTTGCATTTTATTAGTAGCCAGTTTTTATTTTATAAAGAATATTTTGTAATGACCATTAGTTTTTTTTTTTTTTAAAAGGTCTTTGTTATTGACACTTACTACATTTGTTGGTTTAAGCCATTAGAATAGCTTTTCCCAGTTTGGTGGAATGCGCTAATATCAATTCGATGCTTTTCACTGATGTCCAATAACTGCTTCAGCGACAATTTTGGCAATCGTGATTTCAGACTTTTGGCAAAATTTAAATCACTGAAGTGAGCCGAAATGCAAAGCAGCAAAAATTACATTCAATTTTGTCACTTTGTGACTAGACCACATAGGGTCTCTTATTGCATAGTGTTAGCATTTCAGGTTAGGTATTTGCAACACCTGATGTTTGCAGAGGAAAAGAGTTTTTCTGCCCATAAAGAAAGTGGTGTGTAGTTGCTGTTCTGAAGGAGAACTCAAAAGAACAGAGTTTAGAGTCCAAAATTCATGCCTCGATCAATTGTATAATTTAACATTTAGCTAGAAATAGGTGAGCAGGACATTAGCTCCACACCAAGCTAAAACCAATAATCCAGCGCAGCATTGCTACAAGAGATTTGCCAGAGAAAAGGTCTGAACGAGACTTGCTAATGAAAAATTCAGATTCCACGGTGGGAGTGCATTTTTGACTTTTATAAATTGTATTTTCACCAAGTACTCAAGAATCTCAAAGTAAAATACTTTAGTCCCACTTTTTGTTCTGATATCACGAGGTGTTTTATAACAAATTGGAGCTGACCATTTGCATCATCTACTGTACGAGTGGGACTGACTGTATATACTTTTCCTTTATGACTGAAGTGCTGAAAGCGCTCATTTTATGAAGGGCCAAGACATACATTTGCACAAATACATACAGAAATCTGAAATTCCACTAAATTTATAACCATGCATTGAATGTCTGGAACTAAACAGCTTTTCCTACTCCAAGTCTGCCTGTTGTGCGTGGAATTCTGTTTCATAGGATAAATTCTCTGTACTGCCGCGGCTACCAGTTGAGTAGTCTGGAACCTGAATCCTGGTCCCTTGAGTGGTTCTGGATCTAAGAAGGGGCAGATGAAGTAATGAGTTGGGTCTGATCCTGGAATTTTGGACAGAGCCCTGATGTGTTCCCATTACACATTGCATAGAAAAACGTGCAATCTAATTTGGGGGTTCCAAGTATCCACACTGAAACCAGCATTTTCTAGGAAGCATGAGCAATTTAAACCAGTTATTTAAATGACAAGAAAGAACGCAGTAGTAAGTTTAAGCTTGTTTTTATTTAAATGGCACTTAAAGACATTGCTATCAGCATATGGCGGCTTCACAGACCAATACGTAGATTGGCAAAAAACAAGATTCGGCACCAGATCACAGGAAGCAAGCAGCAGGGTAGCACGTCCAATGTCATACTACATACTCCAACAAATCTACCAGGCCACAGGGACACTGAAAAGCCCAGGGTTAAGAACAGTACAGAAATCTGTAGTTTGAGTATCCATATAGGTATAAAAGTTAACCCTTTTGAGAAACAGGAGTTAAGGGATGTCAACACAGCACAACCAGCAAAATGGTGCTTCACAGGTAGATAAAATACATGCCAAGTGCAGGACTAACTGCAGTTACAAATGAGATGAGAAAAGAGATTAAATGAAACACTGATTTTGGTTCCTTCCAGTATTTTAAATTTTACTTTCCAATGTAGGTGCTTTTGAGATCAGAACCTGTATATTTATGGATGAAAATCCAAATACAGGTAACAGCTTTACAAATAAATCTATAAATATGAGTATCTTCTGCATTAGAGAATCAGAAGTTTTTTTACCCACTAAATAAAAAAACAAACCTGGACATTAAATTCTCAAAGTCATCTAAAAAAGGGACAAAACATACATTGTTCTAGTGCTAACATTTAGTTCATGAGTGGATGGAGGTCACTGCTCTGCAGCCACCGAAAGCCAACAAATTCTTATAAAGCAGAATCTTCTAGCTGATCTAGACTAGAACCAAGGTAAACTAGAAAACTGGTTCAAACAACTTTGGTACAGAATGACAGGAGAGCGGCTGGAGATCACGCCACTAGAATGCAGTAGGCATATACTCCACATTTTACAGGATTAAGTCCCAAAACTGTATTAACCTCTTTTTCGGTCCTGACATCTTGCTGTTAAGAGCCATGAATAAGAATTCAGGAGTGTTTATTCTGCAGAGAACAGTTTCTACCAGCACCTTCATTATTTAAATTCTGCTTAAGATCTGTAAGTTTGCAAAAATAGAATGAATAACCCCCTATGCAACTAATGTTGGGTTTAGATTTAATGCCTTGTAGGCGCTGACAGGCACAAGTCTTAACATTAAGCCATGTCCAGGCTAGCACCCCTGGAGCGGTGTACTCAGTATTCCCAGAGTGTTGAAGCGTCGATCGTCTCCGCATTGGCTCTAAGGACGCCAGCATGGTCTCCCTTGAGGTAAAGGCCATTCAGCTTTATTGCTACCTTGTTGTAGTCACAGAACTCAAAGAAGAAGTCTACTGGAGAGGAGCTACTGCTGGTAACAGAAGTGTCGCTACCCACTGTCCAGTACTTCCCAGTTGAATCTGCAACAAAATAAAGTTCAAAATCAGGAAGATCAAGAAACCTATATGACATACTCTGGTCCTTAATTACACCCAACAGATGTAAGGAATATATGCCATTTTAACTTTGGTAAATATTTTTAAGTACTCACCTTTGAGACTGTATGCACCATCATTAAATTCCAGTTCAAATACATCATAAATTGAGCGGTTTGAGTCTAGGGTTCCTGTCATTTTGCGACATCCTATGAATCCATGTTCTCCCCTTAGGACAATTAGTGGACGGTTAATGAGTTTCATCAAGAACTCTTCAGTTTCCGCTGAAAAGGGAAAAGGTTAAAAATGAAAAGACATCATAAGTTTGCATGCTGATCAAGGAATACCAGAAGCGATTCTAGTACAAAATCTGACCAGATGTGTGACCTGCACATAATCTGAAAGTATGTCCAAGAGCTTTCAGGACTGGGTATATCCCCCCTCCCCGATCATGTTAAGACTGTTCTAAGCAGGAATTACTTTAAGCTTTATAAAACTCACCTGGTGCATCAACAGAAGCAGCCAGCTGTCCATTTTTCTTGGCAGTCACATATTTGCCGTTTACAGCCTTAAGAGTTATACGACGGTCATGCCAATCAATATCAAAGAAACAGCTGTCATTCCTAGAATGAAAGATTAAATGACTTAGAAGTGAACCTCAGGGGTCACATGTGTCTGCTGCAAAAGTAATTTACTCCTTTGTAAAATTTGAACAATCAGATTTAGAAAAACAGGATTGGTGCACTTAGGGAATATGCTTGCAGCAATAATGGTACAAGGTAGCTGGGCACACGTTTTCTATACCAGGGTGGCGGGCAAAACCAGAAGTATCCAGCCCACTTCATGTATGAAACAAAAAAGGTCATTGCGCTTACCCCTATGGCTCCATGCGAAAAAGCCGTTTTAGTTTACCATAATGAACATTAGAGTTAAGCCCACCTGCCACTGCAACCTCTGGTTAGGTGGGTCCTAACCTAATGAAACCAAAAGTTGCTTTCTAAGCAACTACATGTCCTCATGCTGTTTCTCAGCCAAGAGACAGACAAGTGGGTTTATATTTGGATACTTTTGGTTTACGCAGTTACCCTGGTAGGGAATAGTGCGCAAAAGTTTTTTTTCTGCATACATGTTTATTTTGTTTTATCCTGTAATGGAACAGATGTACCCGGAATACTCCCATCAGCAGGCTCTCCCCTTTAAACAGTCCCACACCGTCAGAGCAATCTTCCATAACAGCCCACCCAAACTTTAACTGCAGCTGAAAGGATGGAGACTTGAGAATCAAAAAGACTGTTTATTACACAGACACAGCTATGTGCATTAAGGGACAACCCCCTTCATGACAACATCACAGATCACTGCACAGGGAATGGGACCTTCAAACAATGGGCCCTCCTAGGGAGGGGAAAGCAGGTTAAAGGAATTTCATAGAGAGCAGGTTGCAATACAGAGAGAATACATTAGAGGGAATGTAGACCGTATACACCGCAGGAGACTACAATACATACATAACGGAATAACAAAGAAATCTTTAGTTGGCTGGGGATGTTTAAAACCGTGAAAAACCAAATATTGAATATACAGTATGAGATCCACCAGATCCCCATAGTCTTTCATGGGCCATAGTCTCTGGGCAGGAGGCTAGCCCACAGCCCCATCCAGATGCCCCAGTGTCGGTAGGTTCTGTCACATATCCCCCACCCAGGGCATTTTTTGCTGCTGCCCCTTTATGCTTTTTATTTCCAAGGTGGAAATGTTTTTGGGGAGGGTATAAATTTAAAACCCCACCTGTTTTAGCTGAGAAACAGCATGAGCACATGTAGTTGCTCAGAAAGCAGCTTTTGCTTTCATTAGGTTAGGGTCCACCTAACCAAACGTTGCTGTGACTGGTGGGCTTAACCCCTTAACTGCTGAGCCATGTCAACTTTGCTGAGCGCATTTTTATCGCTTTTGCTCAAACGCGATTTGAAGTCATGTAGTATACGACCCAGACATATATTATGAGTCTGCTGGAAAAAGATACATCATATGTATAAGTCATGCCCTGCCTGAATATTGTAACAAAAAATTTGAATTTTAAATCATCTACAGCGTGTAAAGTGTTTTTTTTTCACATTTTATCATCCAAGCCTTTGCAGTTATATTTTCTATGGGGGTTTGCTTGTTAATTTTTTTTTAAATGGGGACTCATTTTTTGGGAAGGGGGGGGAAATTACATGATTTTTAGCAAACCTCCATAGAAAAAAAAATAGTGCAGCATCATTGTTCACATAATTGAAATGGGAACATTATTGCGAGATTTTTTTTATCATTTTATTTTTAATAAAAATTAAAACCTGTGGTTCTGCATGGAGCCATAGGGTATGTGCAAATGACCACCTTTTTCAGGTTATACACATTTCATGCCTGTGGGTATCATTGTTTATTGCTTCAGTTCAGGAACACAAGAATGTTAGGTGTTCAAACCTGCACTGAGTCAACATGCTTGAAATCCATTATGGACAGCACAAGGAAGTATAGCTCCATTCTGTAGATCATCTCCACTCTTCATGGATAAGTATCTGCTTTTTAGTACTCCCGTGGTAATAAAAATTATGTAATATGGAAGACCGTACTGGGCCTAAATTGTGTACTTGAAACCAAAGAAAATCTTACTCTACCACACCTATACCTTTGCAGGACACTTTAGATTGTAGATTTTTGCCTCAATTGTAATTTTGGAAAGGACAGGGAAACACATTGGTTCTATACCAGGATTTAAAAAAAAATAAAAATAATCCAAAAAAGGTCTGCTCCCATCTAGGTCTCACCACCACTAGAAATTTCAATGATCATGAAAGCCATAAACCACAATGGGCCTTTACTGCATTATTAAATCAGGAACTCCATTAGCTCAGCAAAGTATTGATTCCCACTCAACCCTTGACCCAAACCAGTGACTCGTTGGATTTTGAAACTAATCAGAATGGATAATGTGCAAGAAGAAGCCCAAGAAGGTCATTTCCTCACAAGTGGGATGTTAAAACTAAATGTAAATTATCTTGTACAGGTTTGCTGTGACTTATTCATACTGGCTCTTCAGAAACCTTGCAGGCACCAAAACTTACAGAGTGGAAGCAGAGGCTTGGATACCACCATTGCTGGTCAGGGTCCAGTATTTCCCAGTGTGAGTCCGGAAAGCACACTTCTTTGTGTCCTTGTTAATTTCTAGTTGGAATGTTTCTTGGTCACTCTCTTCCTCCTGATTTGCTGAGAGGTCAAGACCTACAAAAAAGTTAAAAGATCAGACAACAGAAGCGATCTAGATAAGTTCACTGTAGCCCTAAAGTGGTGTTTAACAAAGCCCTTTGTGTGTGCGCCATATACTAGTTTAATTGTTTAGGGAGGAGCAATGTTTAAAGTGTGCACAGAGAAATATAAAGTGCATCATTTGAAGAGCAGGTTGTCTAGCATGGTCAGCTCCCAACAAGGACAGAATCTCTAAAGTCATTTAGTAATTGACTCTGAAAGTTTCACTTACAAGAGATCCAAGTTTAAAAAATATGGCACACGTACCTATAGATTATGAAACCATGCATGTCTCGTGGAAAGGATTTATAGTTTTAAAAATGGGAAATGACCTCTATTTTTGAATCAAAATAAAACGTCACATTTCTGACATACCTGGACAATAACTAGACCTTTCCAACAAATCCCACCTTTTCCAACCACAAATCATTCCAACAATTTGTTAAACTGAGAAAATGGCCCTGGAGTTCATGCAACACTGGCTAAGACGCCAGACAAGCACAACCACTTACCAATATTAAAGCAAAAGCAACATGTTGGCTGTGGGAAGCCTTAAAAATAGGATTTTGAATTCAAGGTTTGTTTTATTTCTCCAACTCCTTCAAAAAATTCAAGCTGTTTTCATACCACACATTCTCTAGCTGCATTTGACCTGCAACTCCAAGGCCTCATTCACACATACGCGTTTAGATTTTATTTTGCATATGTGCGCACACATATTTTACACGCATAAGTGTGGTTTTTATGTCCTTGGCGTTTTGGCCCCCTGGTATCAAGTGTGGCTTGGGGTTAACCTTCAGTACTGAAAGTGGTAACCGAGCCACGCTCTGGCTGCTGCACTGAGCCCCGCTGTCTCTGGCGATTGTGGAGTTTTACTTCCTGGTTCTCTTCATGTGAGAAGAGAACCAGGAAGTAAAACTCTGCGATCACCGGAGAAGACAGCAGGGATCAGTGAGGGAGCGCAGTGACAGGTGATGTATGCAGTGGCAGCCCGAGTGTGGCTCGGTGTTACTGCTTTCAGCACTGAAAGTTAACCCCGTGCCACTGGTAAAGTACGCGTGTATACGCGAGCACACACGCGTAAACACGCGCAAAGAGAAATTTGCTGCCGGAACACGGCTTGGTTCCATTCTGTTTTTGCGTGCCTTTACGCAATGCAAATATACAGCTCCATACACCGCTATGTGTATGGAGCTATTTATTTGCATATGTTCCATATAGTACAATACACACGTATGCGCATACGTGTGTATTAGGCCTGTAAGTCACCATCTCCATTCTTCACTCCATCTGGATTTTTTCCTCCTAAGCACCTTCCCAATAACTGTAAATTCCTTCTTTCCCCTTCGATGTGCTGGAAGGCTAAAACCATGGGCAACAATCTTTAAATTCTGAACCTTGCCATTTTTAACATAAACTTCAGTTTGAAATTAAATTAACCATAATTCTGGTTCTTTACACACGGGGCAAATGAGCCTCTAGGCCCTAGACTAGACCTAAAGACACTATCCATGCTTACCATGCATTTTCTGATTTTAGAATATCCTTTAAGTAGACCAGTGCTTTACCTCTTAAATGACCGCTGACATGTACGTCCTGCCCAGGTGTCTCCCTTCGACCTACGGACGTACATAGGTCAGCGGCTCCTAACCTCCCGCCCGATACTTACCTCCCTCGTTGGCTCCAACGGAGTTCTGGCAGGGAGGAAGCCTGGCCCCTCTGCTTTAGAAGGGCCGGTGAGCACGATGACGTCACCACGCTGTGCCGCCCCCCCCCGGCACCTGCATTGAAAACCAGGAAGTGGAGGGGGGCTCCTTTGGAGCCCTCTATCTCTCCAACCATGGCACCTACAAAGATGCTTTTTACACCACTGGAAAAGGTGAGTCTCCTCTTTTTCAGTGGTGTATAAAGTTAAGTTTTGCTGCCTGATCGCGACTCGTCACTGAGTCACAATTTAAACCTGGAGGTGTCTGGCATCTTGGATGTCAGTCAAGCCTCCAGGTTCACCCCCAACCCACTGACATCCCCACCATATGTGTGAGGATATCAGTGGGCCAGTTAACGGTGTGGGGACATTAGACATACCTCTCCTGTAGGTTGAATTAGCCAGGTCTCTCTGCTCTATAGCCTTCATTTACATATCACTAGACTCTTTGGTTAATTACAATATGCCCTTCCCTTGGGAAGACACCTACTCCATTCTATACATGAACTCTCTGCAGTTCATTCGCTCGCTCGCTCTTCCGGTCCTGGAGTGGACACAGTCTCCCTGCTCTCCTGGTTGATAAGTATACACTATGGGCTTCTGGCCCTCTAGGCCTATTTGTTATTGTTCATACTGGCTGCTTCGTAAATCTTGTACATATGTGATTTAGTGTGCTGTGTGTAATTCCTAATAAATGCTTAATATAGTGGACGAACCTGTCTTGTGCAAGATATACATTTGTGTTGGGTGAGTGGTACACCAACACCTATATTTTCAAGCGCTCAGCGGCCATTTACCACAAACGGGATCCAAAGGATCCCCCTATCTCCCGATCCATGGCAGCTAGAGGGTCATGTTGGACATCATGCCTGTAAAAATGAGCAAAAAACGTCAGAATGAGCTCAGCGCACATAGGTGAACTGGCTCAGCAGTGAAGTATTTAGCTGGGGTCTTTTTGGAGGTTGTAGATTTTGGGGATTAAATTACGAAAGTGTGTTTTTTACCATTTTTTCATCATTTCATATTTTTTTATAGTAAATTCTAGGATATGATGGAAATGGTATTTTTAGAAAGTCCATTTAATGGCAGGAAAAAAACTGTATGTGTGGGTTGCATAAACGAGTAAAGAAAATTTGACCTAAACATGAACAGCGCAGAAATGTTAAAACAGCAGCGGTCACTAAAGGACAGATGTGTAAAACCGCGCAGTCACTAAGGGGTTAAACAGAAAGGATTACAAAATCAACAATGAGGACACTGGTGCTACTCTGGAAAGGGGGGGGGAGAAAATCAGCTTGCAAGGGATGATTGGAAGAGCCACAAGGCACATTGAGAAACCGGTGGAGGATGGGCAGAGTAATTTTAATAACTAGGTGAAGTTGAAGTGTGGAAAACCCTGAATGAGGAAACAGATTCAGGTTCAGATGGAATGAAAAACACGGTCACAAACACTTGAAAACACCATGTTTACAGACACTACAAGCAGACAAACCTACAGTTACATCGATACTTTCATCACTGAAAAAAGCTTGTACTATAAACGGTTATACTGTCAAACTTCAGAATGCCTTTATTCAAATACGTCTTACACAGTTTGTGTTTATTACAAGATGGCTTCATGGCCGCTTTTCATTACCTCAGACAATCCTCTCACACAGATAGGGCAGGGCTTTCTCCAACAGCATCCTCTCATGTGCACAGGCAGCATCATTTGTGAGAACGTAACAGAGGCCTATATTTACACCAAAAAGTGTACAAATCCCTGCCTTTACACATTGCCACTACATTTCTTTTTGCGAAAGCCAGCACAAGTTTAACCCCTGGGTTTAGCTACATCAACACATACCCTTATACCATTTCTCTAGAGGTATGCAAACAAGACCCTGTACAAACCAACAAAAATCTAAAAACATTCAGGGATAGTTCCAACTTATCACCTAAAGACTTTTTGCAACATAGTTACATTTATGAAATGAAGGTTTAAGCCTTTTGTATTCTTTTTGCAGTAAAGAATTGGTCGCTTGTCACTTACTGAATGCTTCTGTTACTCTTGTGAAATGCTGGCGTTTGTCAGCTTTGCAACACGGCGCTACGTGAATAACCCTTAGAATTGTGTTGGGCTCTTATGAATGTACTGGAAAGGAGCCACATTTCATAGTTTATAAAAAAATAAAAATCTGGTGCAATTGCAGGTAGATCAGCAATTCAGATAGATGTGTAGTTCTGTACAGTTAAAGTTATTGAAATGACTGGTAGCCATTTTCTCACTTTCAGAAGACTTTGAAGTGAATATTGAAGATGTCACATGTTTTGTTGGGTGAATTTTGGGTAGGTGACAGATTAAAATCTTGGTCTTCAGCCCCATCCCACTACTACAGTGGCTCCCAACATTGGTCCTCAGTACCTCTAACAGGACAGGTTTGCCATATATCTGAAGCACAGCTGAGGGTTTGCTGCTGTGATTGTAGGATTAAGTCTGCATTTCCAAGGTAATCCTTGATCTGGCCTGTTTGGGATGCAGGAGGACCAGGGTTGGGAAACCACTTGGTACATCAATGTGCCATAAACAAGATTAACAGGGTTATTCAGAGAAAGGTGAAAACCAAGAGAACTAGCAGGAGAAGAAACAGACCAAATGGTCAATTTGGAAAGTGAGCTAAAAGGGCAGAATTTTTCTGGTTTGGCCATTTTGACCTAGAATTTTACCTTCTCCAGTCATTCGCTTTAGTGTCACTTTTCTTTGAATAGACCTGTTAGTATTTCTCTAAAGCTTTACAGAGATTTGTAGGTTTCAATAAAAAAAAGTTATGCAACTACAGCTTTGTACCCAATATATTTTGCACCAACATTTTTTATACAGCAATTGCAAAAACAGAATTCAGATAAAAGTAGTTGGGGATTGGTAAATCTTTGCATTTGGCAGTGGATATGGTTATAGGATTTGAGTGTAGCTTTTGGTGGTAAGGAATTAGGCTATTGCATTACATTTCGTCACTTTCTATTAGACCAATCTCCACTCCTAAGGACTCCAAACGCACACCACCACTCTCCAGCCTCTGCATCTCCACTCCTAAGGACTCCAAGGTATCCAGCTATCAACCATGACGTCATTCAAGCTTCTCCACTCCTGTTTTTATATTCTGTTGCCTTTTATGTATTATTCCCAGGCTGATTACCTTTCTCTAAGGTTTTCCCTCAGTATCTTTTGATACTAATCAAACACTATCAAAAACTATTTTACCACCATGCTTCCCTCCCCCACGCATATCATTAACTCCTTGCATACAGACCCCACTCCTAAAAGCTGTCCCTACAGCTCATACAGTCACCACCACTCCCCAGCCTCCAACCCAGTCCTGGACCCAAACTCATTGCTTCACTTTTTCAGCTGCTGACACTTTTCTTACCAACCTTTAGGCCAAGCTCTTGGGTCACTCCCATACAATCTTTGCCATTTTCTCTCCAACCACCAGATCCACACTCCCCTGCTCCCCTTCTGTTTCATTTACCGTTCTTTAGATTGTAAGCTCACTGGATGAGCACTTGTGTAAAGTGCTGCCTCAGCAGGGCAATTATCCTATGGGCAGGCCGTCTGTTCCTTATGTGGTTTTTAGTATATTTCATGTCTGCACTCATTGTAAATATACTGTGCCCATTGTACAATGCTGCAGAATATGCTGTTGCTTTAAATAAAATAAATCACAGGACAGAGCCCACATCTATTTGGGCCAGCAGGTAGAATTCCCTCCCTGTGGGATTCCTGGATATACAGCTGTCCCAGGGACCACCTGTTGAGTGCCAGCATAACACAAATACAGAGGGAGCCCGTTGCATTCTCTTAAACTACAGCCAGGAGTTGCTGAAAGTAAGAAGTGGTTGGGCTTGCAACACAGGCCATCTGACGGTTGCTAGGGTCTTCCCTAGTAACCACAATGTGAACCCACTGGTACAGGGTCAATTAACAGATACTCCTACAGTTGCTGCAGGGGATGAGGTGATAAGAGCAAACGTGCAGGATAGGGAAGACCTTTCTCCACCTACCTGCAAGAAAAAAAAAAAACCTGAAGGGGGGGGGGGGATAATGCTCGCCTCATAACTCAAGGTTGGCAAAGTGTTCATTAAAATTGTACAGAAGCTAGGTTTTGGAGGGGTGAGCCTTTAATCCACACCTCTTTAGCATTTTAATTTGATGATTTTCTTTAGACCCCCTTCGGGGTCATTACAACAATGGCCATTGTTGCAATATTTTGCAGTTGAATTGGTGCATTTTATTTGAAAAAGACAGATACAGCACAATGTACCGGTTTATCGTTCCAAACCAAAACCTTTGTTGCTGGCAGCAGAACTGTATACCTTTTATGAACCAAGACAAGACAGAAAAACAACTTTTACATTTATGTTGACAATGTAGCATTTACAGTTACTACTTTGGACAAATCATGAATGGGCCAAATAAGCCACTTGTCTATAGAAGTTAGGCAAATTCAATTAACCCATGTAAATCAGTAAGTGGTTAATTGTGTTACACTGCTCAGCATTTCCACCCAAATCTAATCAATGGAACTGCTATGCATGCCAAAAAAAGATGCCAGACTGCGTTCTGCCTTTGCAGAATAGTCCTGATAAATATCACAGCTGAGGGCAAACTTGAGAGCCCAAGCTGCTGATTGAGCGAGTGCACTGATGGCAGCATAGGTCAATTTTGAGCCTTCAGGGGAAAAGAACGTATGGGACGGTCATTCACCTCCCTTGATGAAGAGGGAGTTTGTTATTGTTGCAGATACTTTTGCCCCTCTTTGGTTCTGGTTAAAGAATGGATACTTATGCAGAAGAGTATCTAGCAGCATTCCTTTAACCCTTTCACTACCAATGACTACACTACTGTATTGAATTGCAATGAAAGACAAAAGCTGGTATAAAACTGCATTTACATATTTTCAATGCAAGAGAGATCTTTGACATTCTCCAGGAAAATCAATCACTAAATATAAATGCTAAAATAGCAGTCCCCACCCTAAGGCTAGGGTCAGACGAACGCATTTTTCACGTCGTCCGTGAAAAAGTTCGGTCGAACGAACGTACGTATTTTCCCCCGGAATACGCGATAGCGGTCATACGATGCGCCTTTTCGTCCGTGATTTTGTACGGATCATCAATAAAACACTTTGAGTCTGGACGTTATGTTGGCCGGACATTAGCAGCGTCTGACGTCTCCTAATCACGCACACACGCCGCTATGCGGCCGCAGCGCACTCTGTACGTCAGTAGTAGCGGTTTGACGTTCTCGAAAAAATGCGTTCGTTGGCCACTTGCGTTGCGCGGACGAACTTTCGTGCGGCCGTTCGTCGTATGTTCCCCGGCATTGGACGTCATTTGCTGCTAGTACGGCCGTGATTTCGTGCGGCTAAACGCACGTTAAAACTGCGCTAGTCTGACCCTAGCCTAAGGCTGGGGTCAGACCAGCGCACTTTTAACGTGCGTTCTGGCGCACATAATTACGGCCGCACTAGCAGCAGATGACGGGCAATGACGGCCAATATACGATGTACAGCCGCACAAAAGTCCGGCCGTGCAACGCAAGTGGAATTTGAATGCATTTTTCTGAGAACTCTGAACCGCTAGTACTGACGTACTGAGTGCGCAGCTGCGGCATAGCGGCGTGTTTGCGTGATTAGGAGATGTCAGACGCTGCTAATGTCCAGCCTACATAACGTCCAGACGCAAAAAGAGTTTTATTGACGATCCGTACAAAATCACGCCCGAAAATGCGCGTCGTCTGACTGTTTTTGCGCATCCTGTAAAAAAATACGTCACTGCGTTCGGACGCACTTTTTCACGTTCGCGGGGAAAAATGCTTTCGTCTGACCCTAGCCTAAGAGTTGAAACTTACTGATTCTTAACATCAAGCCAGAGATGGCAGAATACAGGGACAGCTCTGGAATTAACATTCAGCTCATTATTAGTTTCTGAAAAGCCCTTTACAGTACAGAGACAACGTTTGCTTTCAAATCCCATTTGCAGGCACATAAATATTTTTCATCTTCTGTTTTTAAAATCTGCATTTCTAATCTGATGTTCAGATTCCCTAAAGCAGGATATTTGACACCCCCCCCCCCCCCACACACTCTGCCATTGTTAAATATTTGACACAAAGGCCTATACTTGACCTAGGACATATTTCAAAATGAGAAATCTGTAACCTTCCTGGTAAAATACTTTAAACATGCAAATAAAGACCCTTTGAGTTGTGCAAGATGGGACACTAGACAAGTTCGAACCTTTCACAGTAATACCACATGAGGACAAATACAACGTTAAAAGGCCAGATTTACTTTAAGCTTTTATCTCAGAAAAACCACCTTCATGCCATTTTAGCCTACATTTAGGCTGAGGTCACATGAGCGTAGTGTTCACGTCTGTGATCGCATGACAGAAAGCCCATCGGAGCCCGTTACACGAAGTACATCCGCGGCCCACGGACGCAAGGCAGGCAAGAACGTACAACTAATAGAACGGCCGCAGAAAGTGTGCTGCGTCCGCAACGCTTTGTGTGTGAGTGATGGAAGGTGGTCAGACGGACTGCATTTATACGTCCAGCATTCCACAGACAAAATGGTTTTGCTATTTATTTTATTTTCTCTCCTACATCGTCAAAATATACGTCAGTGATAAACTGACTGGCCACTACTGCGTCTTCCGTACGTCCGTGTGCACAGACGTGCAGTCTGTAGAAATCACGCTCGTCTGACCCTAGCCTTAAGGTTAGTTTTTTGCAACAATTAGTGAAAGTGTTACATGTTGAAATGTTAGAGAAAACTAGTTTGGGCACACGTCATCTGTACTGACCATCCATACTGTACAGTACACATCAATGCAGAGACTTTATTGTAGAGTAAAATTATGGATGTTATGCCTACAGATTAGCTTACTTTGTGCAAGTGGCCAAAACACCATGGGCTATGTTCCAAACCCCTGATCTCCAGGACATTGAAGCGCTGCTCTAGTGACTCTTCCCATCTGCTAAAGCCATAGACCGGCAGTTGGAAGAATGCGTTACAATACTATGCTGTCACAAAAGGCAAGTTGGGAAAAAATAAGCAACCCAACACTTTCCAAAAAAGCCATGTAACAGACTGCAGCTGTTTGCAGGGATAAAGATTTAGCTGCCTTCTGTGGGAATTTGTTTAATGACTTCTGTATAAAGCGTAGCTGTGCTTTGGCATAGCAGCTGTTGGTGCTTTTTTGCATGAAGACCTACCAAACCTTTGTCTTTGCTTCTTCTGGTAAACCTGGTATTTTTGTCCATATTTTTAGTTATACAACCAATTTGTCTCTAGGATAGACTAAACGTGTCTAGAACCAATTCAAAAGGAATTCAGAAAGTCTAACAACCAGCTTTGCTCCAATCATTAAATGATCTGATATTTAAAAGGTTTTTAATTCTGAGAAAGATACAAAAACTAACCCAAGGTATTGCTACAGACATTGGAAATTCGACAACTTACAGGGTTATTCAGAGAGCGTGAAAAGAATGAAAAATGCAAGGTCAAAATAGCCAAACCAGAAAAAAATTTCTCCCTTTTCATCTCACTTTCCAAATCGGCTATTTTGACCTAGAATTTTTCATTCTCCTGCTTTTCACGCTCTGAAAACCCTGTATGTCTGTACTTTTATGCAACTGATCTAGTGAGTGAAAGCGAAGTGTTGCAAGTTTATGGGTACACTTCTGGCATCAATATACTCATGGAGGACTTCTGGTAGTAAGGATCCCCAAGCCAATCTTTCAAAGCTCTCTGCAACTATAAGATCTGCCAACTGGCCAGACAACATGCAAGTGCACACATCTAGCAATTGAGAAACGTCATGTGCGCCTCCCTTTACAGTTTAGTGTAACAGTCCATAAGGATAAGGCCTGAAGGTGTCAAGACAACAGTCATTTAAATTACCTTACAAAACATCTGTTGAGTGTTGTGGCAGGTGATGGGAAGCCTGCTTGGCTCCCATTACAAATCAGCCACTTTATGGGAAGATCAAGTGCCTGAACCAAAAGCACTTTACTATAGAAATGTCAGCACTTTGAATGTAGCTGGAAGTGGCGAGCTGAAAAAGTAGCTAAAAACTCGTTCACCCAATAGATCTTTTGTGACAGTCAATTTCACAAAAAAAAAATTGCACATTTGTTCGGTGCAAAACCAGACCATTGTCGTTTTGAACACATGAAGTAGTGAAGCACCTACAACGAAAAAAAACTTCCACAAAAATATATGCATCTTCAACTGCCGTGTACCCTTATGTCAGCCCAAAGAACCAGAGCGTACAAGAAAACATACAAATTAGGTACAGTGCCAACCAAGTGGTTAACCCCTTCCCGACCGCTGACGTACCTGCCACGGTCCTTCGACCCGTAGATGTACATAGTACGTCAGCAGGCTCCTAACCTCCCTCCAATGGAGTTCTGGCAGGGAGGAAGCCTGCCCCTGTTTTAGAGGGGCTGGCAGGCATGATGACGTCACCACGCTGTGTGGTGACATCAGCAGGCGGCCCCCGGCACCTGTATTGAAAACAAGGAAGTGGAGCCCTCTCTCCAACCATGGCACCTAGAAAGATGCTTTTTACACCGCTGGAAAGGAGAGAGTCTCCCCTTTTCAGCGGTGTGTAGCAACCATTTTGCTGCGACTTAAACCTGGAGGTGGCTGACAAAAAGCTTAAAAATATATATTTTTACGTTAAATAGGACCTAGGCTGTCATCTAAAAATAAGGATCATAAAATGGTCATAATGAGCTCAGCGCACATAGGTGAACGGTCTCAGCAGTGAAAGTGTTAAAGCAAAAACATGTAAAAATTGGGTATTTCTATTCTCTGGACAAAATTTTGAAACTATTTAGACAGGGTCTTTTTTGGCGGTTGTAGATTTTGGGGATTAAGTTACGAAAAAGTGTGTTTTACCATTTTTTCATCATAGTTCATATTTTTTTATAGTAAATTATAGGATATGATGGAAATGGTATTTTTAGAAAGTCCATTTAATGGCGGGAAAAACTAATGTGTGGGTTGCATAAACGAGTAAGGAAAATTTGACCTAAACACGAACAGCGCAGAAACGTATAAACAGCAGCGGGCACTTAAAGCATTTGTGTAAAACCACCCGGTCACTAAGGGGTAAAGGTTACACATCACCATACATATTGGCTGGAGCAATACTTTGTCAATTCATCTCGAAATAAAACAAAAAAAGGCAACACAAGTCCATCAAAATACAGGATCAAAAAGGAAAGCTTCAACTTACATTTTTCTAATGCATATACTGGTTCCAGGTGGAAATGCCTGTGGGTTTTTGCTTACTTCTTATGTTGCAGTCCTGAAGTCAAATACGAAGGATGCAAAGGTTTCTCTTTAAGACCGTATGACTGACTAATGTCATGTGACCCACTTAACCAATAAGTTTGGAATGTTGCTGAAAGCCTGCCCAGTTTATGTTAGTATTGAAATATATGGCCAGACACCCCATTTACCCACTGCACACAGACCAGATTTATATCATCACCAGGCCTCAGACACACACGTATCTGAGGTCTGAGTGGGTATATACACGCAGACCTCCGACAGGCTGGCCGAGCAAGCTACACATACTGTTGCCTGCATCGGCCCTGAGCTCCAGCGGTGACACTCTGGCTGTCGCAGGCTGCTCAGCTGTCCTCTAGGCTCAGGCGAGCCCCCGGCTCGGCTGCCAGGGGCTTGCCTGAGCCTGGAGGCCAGATGAACAGCCTGCGACAGCCAGAGGAGTGTCACCGCTGGAGCTCAGGGCCGAAGTAGGGGGATGTAGGCGAGTATGTTGCCTACACACTCGCCTGCATCGGCCCAAAGTCCTCCACCGGTGGCAGTCCTGCATCCAGTGCCTGCTCTGTGTCGGTCGCCAGGATGACATCACAAAAGCCTTTAACCCAGGGTCAAAGGCTTCCGTGAAGTGATACCAGTGACCAACAGAGAAGACACTGGATGCAGGAGGAGGACTGCCACCGGTGGAGGACTCCGGGCCGATGCAGGCGAGTATGTGTATGTTAAAAGGGGGCAGTACATGGTATTAAGAACTGGGGTATGTAAACTTTTGATCAGAGTCATTTGGGTAGTCTGTTATGATTTAAGAAGTAAACACGCTTAATAAATTGCTTCAGCCAAACACTAACCATGAGTGAAAGAAAGGTTTGTGTTATCAGCCATTCTCCGAATAATGGCCAAGAAATCAAATTCTCCCAGGGTGTGTAAACTTTTGAGCACTTATTTTATCCTGTTTGCTACCATTTCCTTATGAAGTTTGTTTAGTGGGTATTGGCCTAAAAATCCATATGTGCAGAATCAAGAGTCAAGGAGGACTACAACAAGTGGGCAATGTGTCATCCTTTTACAATCTTTTAGCTCAAATTACACCAGGGGTTTATCCTTTTAGTCAAGTCTCCCAAATCCATGTTTAAGCCAAATGGCATAGTTCAATACACATCAAGTGAATGGTTACTTAAATCCACAGGCGTTTCCACCCAAGCCAGTATAGGGCTCAGAAAATGGATCTTTGAAGCTTTTTTGATCCTGAGTTTTATTTGATGTAATTCCACAGTATGATTTGTTTTGTATGTGTTTCTTATATATTGGGAGATTAAAGAATTGCTCCAGCCAATATGCATGTATGAGAATATTTGTAACCTTCACAACCACTTTAGGGCTTTCAATTTGTAGGTTTCCTTGCCATTTTACTCACGCAAGTATGGTGCATAGACCGAAGTGTTAGTTTTAAGGTTATGGGTAACACTAGCCAACAAATTATGCTTTTTGTGACAAAAGGAGCAGAATCTGTTGCTTTAGATAACATTCAAATTTTGCTTAATTTTAACACAAAAAAGTATGAACAGTAACCAACTCTAGTTCCTGATCCTGAACACTTCCCTAGCATCTGAAAATATTTACATTTCTGCCAGTGGCCATCGCTCATCATTTCCATCCTCATTCACAACGTGAGGACTTTAACGATTAACTGGCAAAACAGGATGAATAGACATGTGCAGACTGGAAAAATTCTGTTGACAATTTACCATATTTTTCGCTCCATAAGACGCACCTGACCATACGATGCACCTAGTTTATAGAGGAAAACCGGAAAAAAATATTCTGAATCAAATAGTGTAATCTTGGATATACTGCCCCAGCAACTCTCGGATATACTGCCACCAGGCCCCAACTCACCTCCTGCTGCCACCATGTTTTCGGCTCC
Organism: Leptobrachium leishanense; assembly: GCA_009667805.1. Classification (NCBI taxonomy): domain Eukaryota; kingdom Metazoa; phylum Chordata; class Amphibia; order Anura; family Megophryidae; genus Leptobrachium; species Leptobrachium leishanense. Next base: position 105,283,270 of record CM019069.1, on the reverse strand, counting down.
CTCTGAGCGTTCAGCGGCATGGAGCTTGGGCACTCGCCTGGGGGAGCCATGTGACCAGCCGCGATCTTGTGAGAACTCGGCTGGTGATGTGGTTCCCCCAGGCGAGTGCCGAAGCTCCATAGCGTCGGACGCTCGCAGGGAGCGAACACTGCAACGTGCAGTATTCGCTCCATAAACACGCACACACCTTCCCCCCCCCCCACACTTTTTTCAGGGGAAAGGTGCGTCTTATGGAGCGAAAAATACGGTATGTTGAAATGGAAATATCAGGATTTAGTGCACCTGAAATTTTGTTTCGTATAAATTTCAGCACAGGCTAAATGGACAGCAAACTATGGTGCATTTTGCCACAATTTGGTGCGTTTCAGCAACACCAAAATTGTCCCATAGAGAACTGCATCTATTTGCAAACACCAGATTGAGACTTAACCATTTCAGTATTTCCACTTGACATTTTTAGTATTAATTTTTTTAACCACTGGCTTCTAACCAATTTTAAGCCAAGGTTGGACACCGGGGGATTTAAAAAAAGGTTTTTCTAAAAACAAAATACGAAAGATCTTCCTTTTATTGCAAAAGTCTTTGATTTCCCTGTTTAAACCTGTTAACTTGAAACCGTGAAATCATGTCATTGACAACTTGGTGTTCTGTATAGATGAATCATTTAGTTCTATATGGGACAATGTGCCACTGAATCTCACCGAACTGAGGTGAAATGCACCTGTGGTGCTGAAATCTGAAACCAGGTTTGGATGCGGCCAATACACATGTCGGGAATGTCCAAATAAGATTTTATTTTACAGTAGACAATTTAGAATCATTTTAATTTATTGCAATCCACTTCCATTCTGTAGGTGTCTGGTTATGGTAGAATTAAAAGGGACGCTACCATTTATATAAAATGCGTTTAACGAAATATAAAATTAGTTTTTATTTCCCATTTTGTTGATTTTTCCCACTAGGCAACATTTAGCAAAGGTTTTTCTTTACTTCTGTGGTCTAAAGTACTACTTTATTATATATAGCGCCAGCAAATTCCACAACGCTGAACAATGGGCACGATCTAGACAGGGTTACAATAGATTTGTGTTAATTTGTATATTTGTTTTTAATATCTTGCATTTATTACTTTGTATTTCTGTAACATGTCAATGTTCTTGAACCCAGGACATACTTGAAAATTAGAGAAATCTCGGTGCATCCTTCCTGGTAAAATACTTTGCAAATAAACTGAGACCGAACAACATTTTGACAAACCAGCACCGTAGGAAACGAAGGCACTATTCCCTTGGGAACTTGCAATGCAGAAGGGTTGGGGGTGCAAACAGGGGAAGAGGACTGCAAGGTGAGAGATGGACTGTTAAATGCAGTGCATTAGTGAGTCAGGTGGTAGGCTTCCCTAAATAAGAAGGTCGAGAGTTTGAAGGAAGGGCAGCTAAAGGAAAGTCTGCCAGTATGAGAGCATTCCAAAGGATGGTGGGGACTTGTACTGCAGGATTTCTTGCACAATCATGGGAAGAGGTAATGCGGGGAGAAGCTAGGCGCAGGTAATTGTTTGACTTTAGGGAGTGAGCTGGGTGTATTTGGCAACTAATGGAGGACAGGTAGAGGGGGGCAGAGTGAGAACTTTGTAGGGGAGGGTAAGGATTTTGAATTCTACAGTGGATGGGGAGCCAGTGAAGGGATTTGCAGATAGGAGCAGAGTGAGGTGGATGAGCCTGGCGGAGGCATTCAGAATTGATTGTAGGGGGGGGGGGGGGGGGGGAGAGTGAGGCCAACTAGAAAATTTTAATAGTCAAGTTGTGAGATTACAAGGGCGTGGATGAGTTGCTTTGTGGTGTCTGCAGTATGAAAAGGCCAAATTCTGGAAAGACTGGATGAGGGGGATGAAGGAAAGCGCGGTCAAGTCAAACTCCAAGGCAGTGAACCTGGTTTCATGGTGAGTTAGGGATAACATCAACCATGATCAAGAAGTCAGTAGATGGGGAGGCATTTGAGGAGGGAATTAGAAGCCCAGTCTTTGACACGTTAAATCTTTAGGTTGAGAGAGGCCATCCAGGCAAAGACAGTCGCTGACTTTGGAAAGGACAGGAGAGAAATCTGAGGTAGATCCGAGTATCAAAGAGGTGGTAATTAAAGCCAAAGCGGTTAATGATTTTGCCCAGGGAGGAGATGTAGATAAAGAGCAGAGGACCTAGGACAGAGCCTTGGGAGGTACACCAACTGATAAACGCATTGAATGAGTAGATACCAGAAAATGACAGGCAAGAATCAATCCAAGAGAGCAGTGTCAGAGCCGAGAGTCTAGCAGTTGACCGTTTCAAAAGCAGCTGTGAAGCCAAGTAAAATGAGCATAGGATTAGGGCTGACACTACTAATCAACAATTTTCATTATTAAGTCGAATTGTGCACAGCACACACTGTAGAGACTGGCTGAGTTAAACCTATGCAGATTCTGCTTCGTCCTGTGCCACCACCTCTTTGGAGTGGTCATTCTCTCCCTTTGATTTGGTCCCTTAGCACAAACTCCCTCCCATGCTCAGGTCTGGTCTCTTGCCCAAACCCACTCCCTTTCACCTCTGGACACTCCTCCCACTTAGTTTGTCCATGAAATTATTGTAACAGGACACCAATAAGTCAAAATGGTCAGGCTGCATGGAGTGTCCCCCGTTCTTACCCCGATTTCATGCTGACATGTCAGCTTGTAGCAGTGTTAGTTTGTGGAGAAAGACATGGACTTAAGCTGTGCACACAGCATCAATCCAGCACTGACCAGGTGCTCATGTACCTTGTATGCAAAATATGCAATTTGCATATGTTTTTTTAATCCAATGAGTCGATTACATAATTGGCCAACTAATCGATTTTAGTTGCAGCCCTACATAGAATAGTGGCCATGGTTTTTAGCAATTCGGTCATTTGTGACTTTGGTGAGGGAGGGTTTTGGTTGAGTGTAGGGGACAAAAGCCTGATTGCAGGAAGAGGCTGTTGAAAACTAGTTCAAGGGCTTTGAGGTAAACTGAAGCAGGGATACAGGAATAGTTGGAGAGTTGGGAATGGGGGGGGGGGGGGGTTCTTTCTTAAAGGGGAAACCTGCAAGTGTTTGAAGGCAGATTGGAGAGGTTGAAGATGGAGAGCAGGGGTGAGGTAGGGGGAGAGTGGAGGTATTAGAGGGAATATTTAGATAAGGCGGCAGTGTGTACCGAGATGTGGAAGCTATGCTAGACAAGAGATGGCAGCTGAATGAGAGGACAAGGAGCTTAAAAAACTTCCAATTCACCTAGTGATTTCCTTTGAATAAATCCTACACAATACAATGATTGGAGAGTATGGGTTAGGCAGTCGACTCCGAGCCAAAGCCACAGAGTGAAGAGCAAGTGATGTAAAACAATACTGGTGGGCAGTTTACAAGAGATCACAAAATAGATGCACATTAAAACAACTTTTTTGGTGGAAGTGACCCTTTAAATTGGTTTGCAAAAAATAAAAAAATTCTGATGCAAAGTTGAAGTGAAACCACCCTGTAGCCTTTTCCACACTAGTAAATTTGTGAGTCAAATTCTGCATGGATACACATTGGCTGTTCAGGAATGCATAGTATTGTACATTCTAGACCAAAGCATGAGAATGTTGTCCAGCATGTCCCAGGACATACTTGAAAACGAGAGAAATCTCAATGTATCCTTCCTGGTAAAATCCTTTTATAAAATAAAATAAATAAATAAATAAATGTGCTGACAGGTTTAAGAGTGGGTGGCAGCAGTCTGCAGAGTCATGTAACAGGTGGACACTCCAAAGACCCCCTCCCTGCTCTGGCAGGGGTGTCTGAAACTGACAGTGCGCCCAGTGCAATGACAGTGCACCTGGAGTGGTATAAAACAGAAGACCTGACTTAAAAACTAGCTAAAGGTGGTCAGATATTCTGAAAATGGACCAGAAAGCGTTAAACAGGTGAATCCAATATGGTTCAATTTAATAAAATTAACATTTCTTTTTGCAAAAAAGACATGGTTTAAATGTCTAACACAAATGGGATTTTTAAAGTCTTCTTAGAATACTATTTAGGTTTTAAAGAGCCTTTATTTGGGATACATTACATTTTTAATCGAATTACACTACTATTTGGAGTATAGATTTTCAGTTCGGCAACTTGTTTCAAACTACGGTGACCATTCGATAAATGGTGAATTCATGAAGTTTTTGGCAAAATTGAATCAAAGTGGACTGAAATGCGAAGTACCTAAAAGGTGTTCAATTTCAGTGCTTTGTGAATAGATCCCTTTGTCTTCATACCAGAGATTTTAATTTTATTTCTAGACCAGCTCTATGGGATGTTTGGACAGACCAGAGGAAGCACAGATGTCAGATGAACAAAGGAATAGCATGAGCTCACAATTTTTCACCTTGGCAAAGGGTAAGGAAGTCTCCTACACAAAAAGGAAACAAAATCAGGAAGTTTTCTCCAGACTCCAAACTAAAAATGATGTCCAGGAATACGCAAACTAGAATTCCCAAATATGGAGATAAAGTCTGAAACCTTTAACCACCTGTTCCCGAAAATACTAGCACTTCAAATACACATCATGTAACCCCAAAGCGAATCTCTAGCCAAAAAAAAAAAAAAAAAAAACCTAGGTGCAAAATTATTTTGGATAGAACTGTATTTCTCACCCATGTGTTTTAGGTGTATGTTGAATCCTCCTGATCAACTGAAGCTCTTCCAATGACTGAAGAATAATCTACAGGTGACAGAATTGTCTTTGCCGTCTGTGCGCTTCACTACAGGCTCTCCATTAGACTTCAAATACTTATCTGGCCAACATGGAGATTTTGGAAGGGAATTCAAAATCAGTTTTATTCTGAATTTAGTCAAGAAAATTGCTGCAGTGTGGCTTGTCGGTTAACCCCATATGGCCTTTAAATGGTGTTCTAGAAATCTATACCTTACAACTTCAGAAATAAATTTTAAAAAAGCCTTTTATCAAGATTCAAATGACCACGCATGGCCAGATTCTCACGTGTAAAGATGTAATCTGCAATATTTTGCTACACTTCATATACAATGTGCGGGATGTACCAGCTGGATGGAGTAGAGGTAACATCACTGCTCTATAACTGGATACAGGTTCAAATCCCAGCAAGAGCACCTCTCCAATAAGTGTCCTTGGGCAAGACACCTAAATGGTACATACTTTAAAACAGGAGAAATCTCAATGTATTCTTCCTGGTAAAAAAAAAAAAAAAAAATTGTGAAAGCATCATTGGCATGCTAGAATAAAAGCTCTACATAGGAAGGACCTTATGGAGCTAGAAAATTACAAACATAGGCATAGGCAGAACGTTATGCCATATGCTGCCAGCGATCACTTAGCAAAAACCTCTCCGTATAGCATGTGGAACAAACGTGTGGCATTTCCAGGTGCACGGGGAAAATTTGATCGATCCCACAGACGTGCTGGCCAATATTTTCAAGTCTTCCAAATGCAAAAGCACAGGAGCCACCGTATACTAATCTACCAAAGTTGGAAAGATGCTCTATACCACAGGTGTCACAATTTAGGATGTATTTTACATTATCCAAACCCATCATTCTTATTGGCCCACTATATAGTCTCCATATATTTGTAAATATGGAGGTTTAACAACGCTGCACTGCAATAAAACGTCCATCGATGGGTCTATTGTATAATAAATGCTGATAGAAATCCCTTTGTGGAAATCAGATCCTTTGCTCGTCTACATTTATACTGACATAACGCCGATAGGTTATTTCACCTGCAAATCTGAACAGCCTAGTTTCTGCAACAGCTTCTTTCAAAACCAAATGTCCCTTCACTTTATGAAGAACAGGATCATAGTGTTAGCATTCATCATCACCTCTTGGAGCAGATCTTTGAGTAACAAGCAAATTACTTCATACTGACCAGATTGTAGCAGACAGGGAAAGCGCATCTTCCCCCATAGGTTAACTGTGCCTAGATATCCTTTATCTCACCTGACATACCAAGAAATCCAAAGCCGCATTAGATTGGGATGACGTGCTAGAGATTTTGCTCCAGTTTGATTTTGCAGTTCAAGATCTGTCAAGGCCAACATGGTTTTACACTGCAGTCAGAAGCTGCCCCTTTTCATATGAAGCAATAACTGCATGTGTTTACAGACAAGGAAGGGGGGGGGGTCTATTTACAAACAGATTAGACCAGGGCTCAAAATTTCCACTCGCCCTTGGGTGAGTGGAAATTGAGGGCAAGTGGAAATGCACACAGGCAGCACAATTTCGTGCTGGACAGTTATTCTTTATTTATAAAGCGCCAGCATATTCCGCAGCGCTGTACAATAGGCACAGTATAGACGGGTTACAATACATTGAACAACATTTGACAAACAGTACAGGAGGAGATGAGGGCCCTATTCCCGTAGGAACTCACAATCTAGGAGGGTTGGGGTTGGAAACAGGAGGAGAGGACTGTAAGGTGAGAGTGATTGATGGTTGCGTCAGTGAGTTGGGTGGTAGGCTTCCCTAAATAGGAACGTTTTAAGGGAGCGTTTGAAGGAAGAGAAATTAGGGGAAAGTCTGACCGTACGAGGGAGAGCGTTCCAGAGAATGGGGGCTGCGCGTGAGAAATCCTGCAGTCTATCATGGGAAGAGGATGCGGGGAGAAACTAGGCGCAGGTCGCTGTTTGACCTTAGGGAGCGGGCTGGGGTGTATTTGGTGATTAGTGAGGACAGGTAGTGTGGAGCTGAGTTAGTGAGGGTTTTGTAGGTAAGGATAAGGATTTTGAACTTAATTCTGCAGTGGATGGGGAGCCAGTGAAGGGACTCGCAGAGGGGAGCGGCAGAGACAGAGCGGCGGGTGAGGTGAATTAGCCTGGCGGAGGCGTTCAGGGTGGATTGTAGGGGGGAGAGGCGGGACAGAGGGAGGCCAGATAAGAGATTATTGCAATAGTCAAGTCGGGAGATTACCAGGGCGTGTATGAGTTGTTTTGTGGTGACAGCGGTAAGAAATGGCCGAATTCTGGAAATATTACGCAATTGGTATCGGCAGGAGGAGGAAAGAGACTGGATGTGGGGGATGAAGGAAAGAGCAGAGTCCAGTGTAACTCCAAGACAGCGAACTTGGTTTGATGGGGAGATGGTGATACCCTCCACCGTGATAGAGAAGTCAGGAGGTGGGGAGGCATTAGAGGGAGGAATAAGTAGGAGCTCAGTCTTTGACAATCCAGGGCACCACTGTGTGGCGCCCCCCCCCCTTCCCCAGACTGCATGGTGGCAGGGATCAGCTGCCTAACCCGACCCAGCTTGTCTGTCACTGGCAGGGGGGGGGGGGGTGGAGAGGCGCTTCCCTGCCTCCTCACACTGACTTTTTTTGTAACTTTATTCTACATAAAACCTTTAACAGTGTAATTTCGTAAAATAATTTAAGGGTGTGTGTTTAGGGGCAGCGTTAAGGGCTGGGTAGGGATTAGGTGGAGCAACTGGTGGTAACTCTTATGGCCTGGTTAATAATTTGGGACTAGAAATTTTGAGCCCTGGATTAGACATTACCACTGATCTTCCTATACAGATGCATTTTAATCTTTCTGCAGGATTTATGAGCGTTTTGAACTGCCAATGGAAACTTCATGCAGAGAATGTTACAAAACAACGTATCATTATACCAGTTTTAGTGTAGCCATTTATTATTTTGTATCTGTATTGACACTCCTAGCCGGGGAGGCTCAGCGAGGCTGTATTCTGCCATGCATAGAGTTCCCTCTTCAGGATCTGCTAGATTTGTTTTTGACTGACATTTGTCAGTGTTTCATGTAAAGGCTGAAGACCAATTGTTCCTGGAGGTGTTCCAACCCAAATACAGCACATTACCCAAGATGTGCATACTGAAAGCTGGATATAGGCATATCAAACTTTTACACGTGAATACAGCAAACCTACGAGTCAGTAAGGACCTGCAGGAGCCATCTACAATTTTTAAGGGACATGGCACAATGCCATATCAGTTTGTGCGTAATATGCCAGAAAGTGAAGAGCCAGGTGTAAGAAAGTTTACATTTATCAAGTCATATTTTTAAATATGACCAGTTTAATATCGCTGGTCATGTCAAACTTTTACCAGGAAGGATACATTGAGATTTCTCTTGGTTTTCAAGTATGTCCTTCATTAAAGGAACTATAAGGATCTTAAGTTAAGTTTAAGTAATTAGGTAGGCAACGAGGTGGACATTTCCCACAAACCAACCTGATATGCATTGCAAATCGGAGCATCCATTTATAGTCACAAGGTACCATTTAGCATCATTAGTCAGTTTGTTTTTCAGGTTTGTGTCCCAGAGGTTTAAGTTTGTAAACACACCGCCTCCATGAGGATAAACACCAGTTATTTCCCCCTAGACAATACATTACCTGAGCAGAAAAGCTGTGAAGACGCCCATTGTGAATGCTGCATTGTACAACCCTTGACTGGATACACTGTTACATCACCCACCATGCTGACCTGGCACTGCAGGCTGGCTGGGGATCATGTGAATCGTTTACGCACGATAGCGCCATAGCAGAATGCTGCCTAGACCTGCAGAAGTTTCTACAAGTAGATTCATTTTATCCGTCAAAAGAAAAAAAGTATGAAGGTCTCCATTTAAAAATGGTGTGAATAGTTGTGAGCAGTTAGGCTGGGGTCAGACGAACGCAGTGTGAACGTGCGTTTAGCCGCAATTTATTACGGCCGTAGTAGCAGCAAATGATGTCCAACAAAGTACGGCCGCACGAAAGTTTGGCCACGCAACGCAAGCGAATGCATTTTTTTCAATAAGGTCGAACCGCTAGTACTGACGCACAGAGTGCGCTGCGTCGGCATAACAGTGTGTGTGCGTGATTAGGAGACGTCAGACGCTGCACATGTCCGGCCAACATAACGCCCATTTGTTTTTTTATAGCTCTGTCAAAAATCACAGCCATAATTGCGCACCGTGTGACCACTTTTGCGTCTGCCGTCAAAAAGTGCGTTGACACATTTTTTAACTGAAAATGTGAAAAATGCGTTCGTCTGACCCTAGCCTTACCAGAGAAGAGACCAGAAATGTGGTCATTAATGAGGCAGCTTTATTCAGAGCAGATCCTGCAGACATTTTTTTAGCATTGTTGAATTCTATTGATTCCAGATGTGTCCAAGTCAGATGACCAAAGGCACAATGGGGTTTTTTTAGCCGTAAACCATCAGCACCAACCTGATTTATTCCAGGGATATTTTACTCTGTTACCCAGATGTCGATTCTCTACAATTCCCAGAATTCTGGGAATGCAATCGATTGCCGGAGAATCATGGGAGCTGTAGTTCCAAAACATCTGAGCAGCTACAGTATGATACCAATTGAGCAGATCCAAAAAAATCCATGATCAGCACCTCATTTCTTGCAATACCTGCCATTAAGAGAATATTGTTACAAGTTTAATCTGTCCAGTAGCTGCCAGATGTGACGCACAATGCGTGAGAATGTATAGATCTGGAAACGGCTGTCTTAGTATTTGTCTTGTGGGTATAATCAGCCGAATGAAGACTCCGTCCAACGCGCGCTATGCCTAGAAGGAGCATCCTTTTAATGGAGACATTGAACAATTTGCTTGCCTACATCCTATACAACCAGCGTGTGTTTCAGGGGACAAGACCAAGCTATACTCACAAAGCAAATGGCTAAAAAAGACCAAGTCACTGGGGACAAAGCGTGTTGTTAGGAGCGGCTCGAATGTAGGGAGACCCTGCCCCATCTGCAAGCCTAGATGTGGGTGGGGAGCAGCATGCAACTATAGTGCGCGCCGTGAGCAGACAAAGCCTCCTTTCTCTACATGGCAAGAAACGGGTGCTTTGGGAGAAAAGATTGTGAAATCAAGCAAAAACGTAATATATCAAACCAGCTGAAGGGACGGTGCACACACCATGCAAACCATGACTTACACGGGTCACGCTAATTACAGGGCAATACTGGATTTTACCAAGATCGCCGAATCTCGTACATCTAAAAAGGAAAAATATGGAAAAAGACAATGTGTGGTAATCTGCTAAAACCATGAGTTTAGACAAAAGGTCTGATCTAGGTATAATGGCACAGAGCGCCAGCCTTCCCAGCCCATATAGTAGACGGGGCTTTATGATGTCTGGAAGATTATTCTGCCTAGATACAGACTAAGGAATGGTACAGCCGGAGATGAGGAGTAACGGGATGGACTGGAGATGATGGGAGGGAGTGTCTGCAGGAGGGGGGGGGGAGGAGGAGGAGAGGGGGGGAAGAGGGGGGGATCATTCAGCAGTTTCCCAATCCTTTGTATTGTGTGGAAGCTGCTCATTGGAAGTGATTTAGTGGCAGATTTAGAGGAACTTGGCATATTAGCCGCATTCAGAGCGAGCCACAGAAAAGTCCCCTAAATATGTGGCCCAGATCCTGCATAGATTCCCAGAGGGCAAGGCAGACACTATGCAAAAGCCATGACCCCCCCCCCCTCATGGGACAAAGTGCCAAGCAGCCAACTAATGGGCACAATCACCCCTTCCCCTCATGTAATGGTCTAGGAGACAAGTGGAGATGACATTTAGGCCAATCCATTTCCCCCCTGCATTATGAGACAATGATTTATTCACCATGTGTGGTGGACTCCACCAGGTCATCTAGCCATGTACACAATCATTCCCATACAGAATGGTCCACAGGGCAAGGTCTGGGTTAGCCACCCGGTGACAGACCAGACATGGAGGGATTACTTCTGGTCATGATCTACGGCCCATCCCAGCATGGAGATGTAAGGGACCATGTGTGGTCACCATGCCTGGTGAAGAAAGGCATTTCACCCACCACCCAAAACAATTGTCCACGTGTCTGATGGATCTGGCACCGCGGGAACAGCCAATCCTGAGGCCCGGGTCAATGTGTGACAACTGGACCAGCATGGCGACCCCTGGGCAGCTTGTGGCTACTCGATCTGCTCCCCCTCAGTGTAGATGGGACAATGTGTGGCTACAGGAGCAGATCGGGACCCCCCCTCCCCCCCTGGAGAGGTCCATGAAGCAGCATGTGGTTAACTCACCCTGCCTGGTGGACATGTTCTTGCCGTTGCCCGCAGTGAGGACCACCTGGGGGCAGCTTCTTTCCAGCACAAACAGCTCGTCCCGGCCGGCTTTGCTGTTCTTGCCCGCTTTCAGCTTGCCGCTGGGGCCGGAGGGGGCCAGATACCGGCCGTCTGAGCCCCTGAAAGCCACTTTCCCGGCTGAGATGTCCAGGGTGTAGCCGGTGTCGGGGCCGGGCTCGGCGCGCAGGCTCCCGTCTATGGCCAGCAGGCGGTGGTCGGGGGTCTGGATGATGTAGCGGTTCTCCTGGAAGAGCAGGGTGATGAGGGAGTCCAGACCCCAGGGCACATCCCGCTCCACGGACAGCTCGTCCCCCTGAGCCCCCAGCTGCGCGTACCGCTTTCTGCTCACGCTGTACAGGGTGAACTGGGGGTGCATGGCCAGGTGGACCCCCCACTTCTCTGCAGGAGACACGGACGGAGAGAAACAGCTGATCCGGTCCTCGGATCCCCCCATGTACCGGCCATATAGCTCAGACTGCAGGACCCAGCGGCCGTCCCCCTGGGCGCCGATTAGGAAGCGGCAGTCGGGCGCCGGGACCTCGCTCTCCCCGGACACCCGACCATCCTTGTCTGCCGAGAGGTACCGGCCCAAATGGCTCTTGAGCAGCACCGCTCCGGTGTCCTCCCCCGCCGGCTCCAGGCTCCACACCTGCTTCTTCTTCAGGCTGGAGGCCGAAGCATTGATCTTGAAGCCAAACGCCTCGGCCGTGAGATACTTGTTGTTACAGTTGATCAGCCCGAGCTGCAGGGGACCCGAGTTACTCATTGCGCCGGCGGATAATGTACCGCTCACTGCCTCTCCGTCAGGACTGCTCGGCGAGACGGGCGGCCCGGCCTTTTAAAGGCTCGGTGATCTCACTGAGAGGGCGGCTCCCGTAATCTGGGGAATAGAGGGGCAGGAAGGGGCCGAGGCAGATGGAGGGGATTTTTTAGGAGGGGGGGAGGGGATGAGTGGAACCGGGGAGGAGCTTCCATCAGCAGTAACGGAAAAAGCAAAACCCCAATATACTGTATCCATTATCCTGCAGGCAGGGTGTGTCCCACATACAGCATCTCACTGCAGGATGCTCTTTAGGCTGAAGGTGCTGTCTTTTTCAGGAAACATATGAATAAGTGGTGTTTTGTTTTTAAAGGGTTAATTGTCATTGATTTCAAGATGGATTTACATAGCATGGGATGCCCTCTCCTCCAGTCATACATGTTTATGGTGGTCATTTTGCCTGACTGGACTTTATTTCATGGTTTTGAACAAGTTAATGATATTTTCAAGCGTTTATTTGTCATGCTGTGTGCAAGTGTGTTTGCTGTTTCTGTGTATGTCTTTGTGTGTGTAAGTGGTTTTTTCCTGTGTGCGCATGTGTTAGTGTAAGCGTGCTTTAATGCCGGTGTTTCCACTTGCCTGTCTATAGGGGTTATTCAGAGAGTGACATTTCAGTGCTCTCTTGTTCGGCGCACTTTGACGATTTCAATTTGCTGATCGTGCGGTGAATTCAGCATTCACGGCAGGGTCCCCGAAGGGATTCGCCGAATGCCACCAAACAGACCGTCGAACGCTGCTGAAATAAGCCAATCAGCCAGTGAACAGCGCTGGACTGAGGGTAAAAAAATAAATGCTAATTTTTTTAGAAGGCGGTTAAAAGAATGAAAATGCATGGAAATAATTAGAAAGGTATATATAGAGTACAAACCCCCCCCCTGCCATTTAACCCCTTGGATGCGGAAGATGTGTGAGGAATGTCATGGGTATCCCCCCCCCCTATATGTGGAGGACATTCCCCACAGGTCATCCACTAAGAGGGCTCTCTGTCGCTATACTCACCTCTCCCTTGACATCGCGACAGGTGCAATGACGTCAGCTTCAGGCACCTCCCAGCACAGCCGGAAGAGCGCCTGAAAGGGGGGTCCTTTGGACCTCTCTCCTTCCTGATTGAGAGGAGATTAAAGTAGAGGAGATCATGCTGTGACCTTCCCAGCGCTGCCTCTCTTTAACCCCTGAAGTGATGGTCCACAATTCGGTGCCGGATTGCAGACCTCTCCCAGAGGTGGCTGACATCTTGGATGTCAGCCAAGCCTCTGGGACCTCTCCCTGCCCACTGACGTCTTTGCGCATTGCGCGATGAAGTCAGTTGGACAAATAACCCCTAGCTTTTAGGGGAGTCCAAAGGACCCCCCTATCTCTCAATCGGTGGAAGCTAGAGGGACATTTTAGGTATCATTGGTAAGGTCAGAGCATGGCCTTCCTTAATGATACCAAACATGACTGTGTTTCAAGTAAAAAATAATACAAACATAGATTTTTTTATTAATGCATACTATTGTTCACATTTCAATTATACTGTGAACAATGATGCTGCACTAACGATTTTTTTCGGTTTTAGCTAAAATCACGTAATTTGTCAGAAAAATAAAGTAACAGGTTCCCAGTTCTAATTTTTTTTTAACAAGTGTACCCATAGAATATATAACCGCAAGGGTTCGGATGATAAATTAAAAGAATAAACGTTTGAATAAAAATGTATTAAAAACAGGGCCCTATTGCAATCTTCACGCATACGATTGCGCCCGCCGAAAAACGCATTAACGCGAGGGGCAAAACCCTTTGCGCTGGACATTGTATTACAATGTCAGCGCAACAAACGCGCGTATACGTCTACTGCGGGTGAACCTGCGCGAACGCTGCGCGAGCTTACTGTATTTCGTGCTTCCTATATATAACATTGTGAGCGCAAATACGTTTGTGCGCTGGTATGCGGATGGTATTACAATCTATGCGCAGTTTGTAACGCACAGCCTTTGCGCGCATAATTTTAGCAACTCCTAAAAGCTGGTGTTAATGGCAAATTCTATCAACCTGGCCGAAACCAAAAACACGCAGCAAAGTATAGTTGCACATTCTACTCATACCATACCAATAAATTTGAGAAGTTGTGTGTGCATTTATTATTGATGCAGCATATATGCGCAGATTGACTTTGACAGGTGCAAAAACTTAACGTGAGACAATTGTGGTTCTTAATTCTGATTGGCTGAATCGCGTGAAAAAACCAGTCTGCACAGTCCACAGTCTGCACACGCGTTTTTGCGCGTCCGTTTTACGTGCGTTATTGCTCGAGAGATGAAAAAATGCGTGAGGATTGTAATTCCAGCGTTGATTTACGCGCATTAACGTTTAATGCTGGGCGCACAAATTCACGCGTTGCGCGTGCGTTTTTGCGTTAGGGCCCACTGTGGCAGACTAGATCTATATTTCTATCTATAAAAGGGTCTGCCTGTATATATGTGTTTATCTCCTCCATATAGAGTTATGTTCATATTTGTGTCTGACCATTTGGTAAGTTTATCCCTGGGTTCACAGCTGTAATGTAATCGAAATGTTTAGCTTTCTCCCTTGGGGGGAGGATGTAACACGTAGCTGTAAAAAGGGAATTTCTTTTGTGCACTGCCATAGCAAATCACACCTTAGCAGACAAATCGGCACCAAGAGAGCGGAACACGACCTTCAAAGAAAGGAAGCACATCCTTGATCTCTAAGGGGGGTCTGGAGGGAAGAGGGACGCCTTTAGGCAATTAAAGATTAATTGACAAGCTTACTGAGCATGAGCGAGAATTGCACCCTGGGAAATGAAGTCCAGGACACTATGGGTGGGGGCTGGAAAGATCAGGAAGTTTATAAATTTGGAACACTGGCCATGTGCTTTTGCTGATCACTTGGGGATGCCTTCTAAAGAGGATTGATCGGTCCATGTGTCTATCTCCAGACTCCAGGAGGCCATAGAGGAATAGTTCTTCGTAAGTTACGCTCTATGGTTAAACCTTTTTCTTTTTATTGCTGTGTATTGTATAAGTAATTGATTTATTCTAGTTATGATTTTTTATGTAACTAAGCACTGATTTTTCTATCCTAAATAAACAAAAAGTATTTAAGTTTGACTCTGGCTGATGAAATCCACGCTAACTAAGAGATTGGGAGAATTGCTATTTGCCTTAAGCTCGGTTATATATAAGAAATTGCGTGTTGCGGTCGTCAGGAAACGGCAGGGAATTGTGGGAATTGTAGTCACTGTCCGAGTCTAGGATAGTGCGGCTGCTAAGCCCTGCGTCTCCTGTTGCGACGCGCATAGGGTCCGTGAGGACTGGTGGCAGCGTTACTAATAGAATAAGAAAGTGAGTTCCAGGATTGTGGGAGACGTAGTTATTTTGCGCTTCAGGAGAAGGCTTGTGCTGTGTTGCAATCCTGGGATCAGTATATCGCGCTCTACGTGCCTGTTGTGAGAGGTAGTGTGGCCGGGACGGGTAGAGAAGTGCGCGTAATTATCTGGGTCTAGTATAGATAGATAGTGCGCGGCTTAACCCGGCGTCCTTGCGCAGCAGCGCGCGTAGTTGGGTCGTGACACCCACTGTATTTTCTTTTTACATTAAAAACCTATGGGATTCGCCTGTAGAAACCTGTCGTACTGAAGCATCGAAAATCTGGGAATTTCGCCAACATTTCGGTGCAGTTCGATGTTCTCTACATCAGTGGTTCTCAACCTGTGGACCCTCAGGACCCACAATTGTCCTTAGTCACTAAGTCGCGACCCAAAAATAATAGAATTTCTGAAACATTATAATTTATTCCACAAAACAATGTATGCAACATTCTACAATGTATGCACTTTTTTAAACAATTTTGTAAACAAACAGGGATTCTTTCCAAAAAGGATAGTGCAGTAATCACAGCACTAGTGAAAACAAAAGTGTTTGCTGCAAAATAAACTAATTGAAACATATGAAATTAAGTCTAAGATATTGGAAAACTGGGGATGCTTCTTGCTCTTAATAAGTGTCTCAAAGTCTTGGCTGATGGTAGACAAAGCAACTCTAATTAATATCACTACTGAATGAATAAAATATTATAATTTTTTTTTAACAAACTCACCTGCTCCATGTTCCCCCACTGTCTGTCTCTGCGCCAGGCCCGTATTTAATATTGATTGGACCCTGGGCAAACTTTTTCTCGCCCCCCCCCCGAAAGCCCGCTCATTGCATAATTTTGCTCTCTGCCCCAACATCCCAAAAAAAGAAAAAAAATAATAATGGAAACATAAAGAACTGGCAAACAAACAAGTCCTTAGATTGATAAGAAATAGTATTACATTTATACACTGCACATTACTGAGGAGCTCTGTGATACACTCATACACATTGCTGTATCACAGAGCTCCACAGTAGTGTGCAGTGTATAAATGTAATATTATTTCAGAGCTTCACAGCAATAAAACCCATAGTAATGTGCAGTGTGTATGAGTGCTTTACAGAGCTCCGCGGAAATAAAACTCACAGTACTGTGCGGTGTGTACAAACATTAATTAACAGTTGTTTTAACATCATGGAGGCCATCAAGGTATAGATAATTAATAATTAGTCATGCAGGTTGCATGGCCCTGTGTATTGCTAGTGAGAACTTGTATCTTACATACATGGCTCCTGCCCAGGTGACATGGAGATATCATGAGAGAGTAGAGCATGGGCTGCCCTATTCCATAGCGAACATCAGCTGTGGTGTTCAGGTGAGTAAGCGTTAACATTAGGAGAAGTGACTTTGGCACATGCCCCCCATATTACATCACTAACGCTAAACCCATTACAGCATCAGTGATTGCGATATATTGCACGAGCTTACTGTACTTTGCGCTCCCTATACTTTGTAGTCCTAATGCTAATTAACGCACTGATGTGACAACGAAGAACTTAACCACAGGCTAAAAGCTGGTGCTAACTGATACCACTTCTGCAGAATTTATTTATTTTATTTATTTATAAAGGATTTTATTTATAAAGGATTTTACCAGGAAGGATACATTGAGATTTCTCTAGTTTTCAAGTATGTCCTGGGTTCAAGAACATTGAAGTGTTACAGTCATTACAGAAATACAAAGTAATACAATGCAAGATATTAAAAAAAACTCAAATATACAGATTAACAGAAAATAAATATGTAGGAAATAGTCATTATGTTACATTTGTACAGGTGCATTCTGTATTGAGGTATGTTAGTAAGGAGCTCTTGAGTGAATCATTTATCACCCCCCCAAACCCCCCCCCAAAAAAAATCAGATACTCACCTCTCAACCCGTAGCGAGAACGGTGTGCCAATCTGCCACTTCTGGCCGCCAGGAGCAGTGAGAGACTGGGAACAAAAAGTCCCCAGTCTCCCTCTGTGAATCAATTTGCGGACCTGCAAGATCTCACGAGAGGCGAGATCCTGCAGATCACGCGGCGGGCAGCACAAGCCTCCATGGAGTCCTATGGACTGCAGGAGGTGGTACTCACAGTGGCGCTTAGCGCTGCATTACGAGGCAGGCTTCTGAAGTAACACCTGACCCGTAATATGGAGCTAAAACAGGGATACTAAAGGGGAAACCTGCAGGCGCACATTATCCAACTTAATGTCCCCGTTTTAGCACAGGGCAAGGAAAGGCCCACAAGCTCTTATGGTGAAAGAACAGACAGGGGGGAAAAAGAGGAAAACAAAATAATATCCTGGTATAGAACATAGAGGAGACATTCCATAATGATAAAATAATAGTTACAGCTCTCATTACTGACCAGTCCCTGAGTTACGCCAAACTCCCACATATACAGGGCTATTCAGAGAGAGCCAAACTGTTTTCCACATCACATACCCAGCACAGCAGAGTGTTTCACATCAGATACCCAGCACAGCAGAGTGTTTCACATCACATACCCAGCACAGCAGAGTGTTTCACATCACATACCCAGCACAGCAGAGTGTTTCACATCACATACCCAGCACAGCAGAGTGTTTCACATCACATACCCAGCACAGCAGAGTGTTTCACATCACATACCCTGCACAGCAGAGTGTTTCACATCACATACCCAGCGCAGCAGAGTGTTTCACATCACATACCCAGCGCAGCAGAGTGTTTCACATCACATACCCAGCGCAGCAGAGTGTTTCACATCACATACCCAGCGCAGCAGAGTGTTTCACATCACATACCCAGCTGGGAGGGACCCGGCGAGAGAAGGGGAACTGCATATTGAAGAGGAGGGGAGGAGCCAACCGCATTGCGAGGCCTCACTTCCTCTCTGCGGTCACATGTCCTTACGAAGGGGAAACAGCACGCGGGCCATGATTTTTGCAGGCTGGGAGCAGCTGCCTTGGACCCCCTACCAATGACTGGGCCCGGGGCAGCTGCCCCTTTTGCCCCGTGCTAAAGACGGCCCTGCTCTGCGCACATTATTTTTTTCCAGCAGCCTGCCCTCCCTGAGCCTATGCAATTTGCGTAGCTGAACGCTACGCTAATCGCATAAGCTCAAGGTGGCCAAGAGATTGAGGTCTGCAGCGCGCGTCTGGCGCCACCTACTTCCTGAATCTACGCTCTGCAGCGCCTCAGAGATGGACTGAAGAACAATGGAATAGCTTGGACCAATGGAAAAGCACCATTGGTCCAAGCCATTCAAAACGCACCTCCATGGGAGGCTGGCCTCGCATGCATTGATTGACGCAGGACAGTCATGTCACTTTAATCGTCTCGCACAGTCAGTGGGTGTGGGGCTGTGCTAGGGGTGTGACTGTTCACTGTGTTGGCACCTCCACCCTGCAGGTGGAGGGGGCAGTGCGCGGCTGCCTGGAGTGGACGATGCAGATGCTGGGGAGCACTGAGAGCGGGCATTTCCTGGGGAGCACTGAGAGCAGCCAGTTCCTGGGGAGCACTGAGAGCAGCCAGTTCCTGGGGAGCACTGAAATCAGCCAGTTCCTGGGGAGCACTGAGAGCAGCCAGATCCTAGAGAGCACTGAGAGCAGCCAGATCCTGGGGAGCACTGAGAGCAGTCAGATCCTGGGGAGCATTGAGAGAAGCCAGATCGCGGGGAGCTCTGAGAGAAGCCATATCCTGGGAGCACTGAGAGAAGCCAGATCCTGGGAGCACTGAACCTATGTAACCTGTGTATATTTGGCTCTGATACTAGCCAGTACCTCACCACAAATTCCTGGTATGCTGGAGGCCGGGATCAGGAAGCAGTGTGTGATTCTGCTGAGAATTCTCAGTGTACATTCTAGTTTTCTGCAGGGATTATCACATCAGGAGGAAGGCAGGAAAGGAAGAGGAGTGAGAGATTTCTAGAGTAAAAGGGAGAGAGTGATAGAAGGAGAAAGGAGAGAGATGAGAAAAAATGGAGAGTAAGACATAGATACAGAACAGATGAAAAAATACACATAAGGACACAGATATACAGTCAGGTCCAGAAATATTGGGACATCGACACAAGTCTAACATCTTTGGCTCTATACACCACCACAATGGAGTTGGAATGAAACAAACACAATGTGCTTTAACTGCAGACTGTCAGCTTTAATTTGAGGGTATGTACATCCAACTCAGGTGAACGCAGAGCCGGATTTACCATTAGTCAGAGTAGGCATGTGCCTACAGGCGCCTGCCACAAGGGGGCGCCTTGCTCTCTGTGTTAATTTTTTTATTTTGTTTTACAATTTGCAATAATTTAGACCACTGTATCTCTGGAGCCCTAAGGGATAGAGGGACATATGAGGTATCATTGGAAAGGTCAGCTTATAGCCTTTCCAGTGATACCAAATATAACCATGTTATATTTTTGTAAAAATAAAATATCTTTTAAAATAATATGTTTCTATTTTTTCTAACACGGCACTATTATTCAGTTTACAATTATAAAGTGAACATTGATGCTGCACTAACTCACCTCATTTACCATACTGCAAGCAACTGTGTATCTGGTGAAGCAACGCATTGTTTAATTCAAAACCTAGACCCTGGCGCCGCAGTGAGGAGGGACAGGGGAACTTTGGAACCTGCATCCCTGAATTGTACAGCACACAAGGTTAAGTGAGGTGTCATTGGAAAGGTCAGAGTCTAGTCTTTACTATGATACCAAACATGACCATGTAATGTGTAAAAAAAAAAAAATGAAAAAAGTAAATGCTAATTTTTTTCGGTTCTACAGCAGAGGCAATATATGCTTTTACATAATACATATAAAACAAACAATGCTGCTGCATTCACTGCCCTCCTCCTTTAACCATTCTACCCCACTGACTCCTTCACTCTCTGCCCCCTCTTCTACTATTTCCTTTTCTACAGTCTCGGAGGAGGATGTAACAGAACTTCTTATGTCCTCCTACCCAACCACCTGTCCACTTGATCCTATCCTATCAGACCTTATTCAGCATGTCCTACCATTTACTGTCCCTGCTTTGACACATATTTTTAACCTCTCCCTCTCCTCTGGAATATTCTCCTCTGTATTCAAACGTGCTTTGGTCACCCCCATTTTAAAAAAAGCCATCTCTTGAGCCTACCTCCCTCTTGAACTACTGTCCCATCTCTCTGCTCCCCTTTGCCTCCAAAATCTTAGAACGTCTGGTCTATAACCAGCTCACCAGTTTTCTTGCTGCTAACTCTCTACTCGATCCGCACCAGTCTAGCTTTCGCTCCCAACAATCTACTGACACTGCCCTAACCAAGGTGACTAATGATTTAGTTGCCACTGAAACCAAAGGTGACTTCTTCCTCCTTATTCTTCTTGACCTTTCCGCTGCATTCAACACTGGTGATCACCCTCTCCTGCTCCTCACGAATGCGTCAACTCGGCCTCAGTGACTTCACTCTCTCCTGGTCCTCTTCCTGTCTCTCTTTTCGCTCCTTCAGTGTCTCCTTCCCTGGTGTCTCTTCACCACAAGTTCCTCTTTCAGTTGGGGTACCTCAAGGCTCTGTTCTGGGTCCCCTACTCTTCTCGATCTATACCGCCTCTTTGGACAACCTCATCTCTATGGATTAAAATATCTTCTCTATGCTGACGACACCCAAATCTACCTTTCCTCTCCCGATCTTTCTCATCCGGTGTTACAGCCTGCCTATCGGCTGTCTTCGACTGGATGACTTCCCATTTCCTAAAGCTCAACCCTCTCTGAAACTGAACGTCTCATCTTCCCTCCCTCTAAAACCTCCATTCCTGTGCCAGTTTCTCTTCAGGTGAATGATGCCACCATTACTTCTGTCGTGGAAATTTTATTATGTGGACATTATATTCTAGGATGTGCGTGTTTTATAAGTTGTCATCTGTCTCCCTGTGTTGGATTTGAATGTGGTTTTAAATCCAAACCAGCGGCAAAACCATCAGTATGAAAACCTTCTTTTGGGTTTAGAGACATACCTGCTTTTAAGACATTTGAGCCTTGTCTCAACACTGGTACCGTGTTGAGATAAACTGTATTTGTCCCCGCAGATATGTCAATAACCCATAGGAACAAGTAGATTGATCTTCACTCAGATACTGATCACTCTGAGCAGTATCTGAATGGGGTCCATATTGACGAGTGACAAGTGACGGGGGATGGGGACAAACATGGCTGACGGGGATCATGGAGATGGCTCAGGGATGAGTCATCTCCAGGAGGCCGGTCGGTCATTCTGGTCTACGCCCCTGTCCTTTTGATATGTAAATGTAATTACTGGGCAACCTGGCTTTTCTGTTGTACAGCCAGGGGGCTATTGGGCGTGTGCGATTGTCTAATAAATCAAACAATCCAGGAGGCACAGCTCACTTGGCCACAGGATTTTCCAGCTTGAAGCAGCGTGTCTGTTTGATTCCTCCTGGGATAGAGAAGTACTTCGTTCTTATACAGAAAGGGCTAGATATAGCGTGTATTTTTATAGTGACGGATTTGTTTGTACTGGGCGCACTTTAATACTGAAGTGTACCCTTTTAGTGCATCAGGACTTTATGCGCAAACACCAAACTTTCCATAACAATTGGCGAGCCTTGTTTTAGGAGCTGACGTGGATTCCAGAGCAGCTTGCCAAGGGAGGGAGATTGGATTCTTGGTTTTGGACAACCAGAAAAAGCCGGCGAAGTTGGTAAGACTTTCTTTTCAGTTTTTGAAATTTCTGTTGTCCTAGAACCAGCATCTGGTCTCTCTGCAAGCTGTTGCGGTAATCCGCGCCCAGCAAAAGAATCTTTCTTTTTGCTTTTTCACTCTTTGTGTATAAGGACAGGGGATTAATATCTGTACATAGATGGATAGGGGTATTGGCTGGGGATAGAGTCTATATTTTGCAAATCCCTGGTCAATACAGCCAAGAGGGTCTTTGTACGGGGTTTATGTATGGAGTTTGCTGGATGTTTTAAAAGTGTGACTGGGTTATTTTCATAGTGCTGGTCACCGTGTGAAATAACTTTTAGTGGTGGATCTGAAGTTGATTGTGACGTATGGGGTGATCATTACAGGGTATCGTTTTTGTTGCAACTTTTATGTTTGTAAGAGGTGGTTTTGGTTTGTAAAGGCAGCATTTCCTTCGTAGAGACCGCAAGTGAAGGATTTTTATGCTGCTTGCTCCAATTTTCAGGAGTAGGGCACAGGGAATAGGAATAAACAGTTTTGTTTAATTTGGGTTTTTATTGCTGGATTTTGGAGACACCATTTTGTCATCCTTTGTGTGACACCATGTGCTCAACCCACCATCTTGTTGAAGCTCAACCCACCATCTTGTTGAAGCTCAACCCACCATCTTGTTGGAGCTCAACCCACCATTTTGTTTGTAGTTAAATTTTTGTTTGTTCTCAGGTTTAACTATTTTTGTATTTTTATACAGGAAGCGGATTTCAGTAAAGCAGTTGCGGTTTTTATACAAAATTTTGAGTTTAAGTGAAATCTTTACTTTGTACTGAGCTTCGTTAGGTAGTAAGACCAAGTTTAACTAAGAGTTTTTGTACCTTTAGTCGTGATTTTATTTTTTATTGGTATTACAGTAGAAAAGAAAGATTTGGGGTTTTTTAAAAAAAAAAAAAAAAAGGAAAAAACGTTCTTTTTATATTTACTTTCCATAGGCAGATTGTGCAAGCGAGAATAACACGCTTTTATGGGTTCATAGTTGCTTTGCGCAGCGAGTAGTTTATTTCAGTTTTGAAGTTCAGACGGTTTGTTAGCTTCATTTGGTGACAGTGATTTAGGAGTTGTAATGAGGCATCGTACAACTAGCAAATAGACAGAAGAAGGCTATCCCCATTTAACTTCTGTATTGAGAGAAGCCACATTGCTCTGTAGAGAAAGAGGATAGTCATTGTGCTGTGCGGTTTAGTCTGGTGACGCAGTGTACGGGCGAACAGCGTATACGCTTGTGTAGGCATACACTGTGAGGGGTAGAGACATAATTCGGGAAGGGGGGTAATCTGTGGTTGTTGACTAATCGTTTGGGACATAGTTCTGTACCTAACCTGTTGGGACAACAAGCCATAGAGTTACACGTCGCCTCGGTTAGGGTCTCTAGTTGGAGGACTATAGTGATTATAATCTGACAATCCACCGTGAAACGAGGACACCAGGCGGTGCTCTCCTAAATTGGTGCAAGGGTTTCCCTGGACGCAGGGGTAAGACGATAAGCCGATTCGAATCGCCATGGGCAATGTGCCGTCCATGCAAGGGAAGGAAAGCGAGGCTTCCCACAGTCAGACGGCTGCGCAGCACATGAAATCTAGTTTTGGGGCGAAGGCCATGAAACCCCTTAAAGAATGGCATAGATGGTCCAAGGGTACCGCTTGGAGTATCCCTCTGGAGGGGACGTTTGACGCCTGGAGATGGAGAAATTCATAACTGAGTTTAAACCCAGACTCTGGACGACAAAGACTTTAGATGTAGCGAGCTGTGGCTTCAGAAGTCTATTATGGTAAACCGGCAGGGTATACAGAAGGCGGTTTCAGTCCGGAAGAACCGCATTATGTACACCTGGCAGAGAGAGATAGCCGCGATTGGTGATCCAATGCTGGAAGCGGAAGAGGCTCTTTCTGGGCTAACTCTGCTAAGGCAGGCTGGATCCACCAACACTGGATCTGTTGTAGTTTCATCTGATGCTTCTGCCATCACCAATGTAACAACCTCTACTCTGCTCTCTCCAGCTACCATACCTCTCGCTCCCACAACTCCACCTAACCCTCTCTATCCGTCTCCCTCGGCCACATCTGGGGTGTTTCCTCCTCCAATTACAGTTAATTACGAATCATTTCCAACTGGGGATCTGCAGATGCTATGTGAGTCTAAGGGAATTGGGACCAGACTAAAGAACCGTGGGGATTGCATAGCTGCGCTAAGAGCTTTTGATTCAGCCGTGCCTACCATCTACCCTTCATTGGATGGCTTCCAGACGGGGATGGTCATGGGAAAGGTAGGACACAGCAGTCCAATGAAGCTACAGCCTCCAAGGTATACATCTGATCCCACTTGTGTCTCTGAACCTGGTACTTATCCAGTCCGGGTGCAACAATACGAGGGTGTTCCCAATGCCGACGGTGAAAGGACGTTAGGGGAGAGGGTGGTATGGCATGTCCCTTTTGCTTCCTCGGAAATCAGAACCATCCTAGCCGAACTGCCTGACTATAGAACGAATCCACGAGGGTTCGCGAGAATGTTTTGTCAAAATCAATTTAGTTACGGCATGAGCGGAACGGACTGTGCCCAAGTTCTGAGGGCAAAAGTAGGAGAAGAACCAGCAGGGGTTATAATTTCCCGCTGCAACATTGTCACTCACAGACAGGCCACTTCCGGAGGTAAGGAATTCTGCGTTGCCCTGCTAGCCAAACTTCCAGAGATGTATGGTGCCTCCTCTACCACGGATGTGATGAAACTCTGTCAAAATCCTGGGGAGGAATGCGTTTGTTTCTGGCGTCGCCTGAAACAAGCGGCATTAGATGCAGATATGGAAGTTGGTCCTGATGTGCCAACCAACGGAGGTAGGTTAACCGCTATTCACCTCCTACAAAGAGCCAAATTCTTAGAAGGCATCCATACGAAAATTCGAGACCGGTTATTGTTAGCCAGACCCGAATTTAGTGAAATGACAATATCTGCCATTCTATCCACTCTCTCCGCTATAGAGAGAGAGGTGGATAGGAAGAAACAGGATAAAACATCCAAAGTCCTTGTGTCACAAGCCCCCGATGCAGAACAAACGTACCAAGATCGTGGGAAAAAGACACAACGCTGGAAAACCAGGACTTGTCACATCTGCAAAAAGGAAGGACATTTAAAGCGTGACTGTCCTAACAGACCCAAGGGTAAGTGGCAGTTCATTCCAGACGATCCAACGACTTTGGTCATGGGGATGGCCAGCCAGGGCTATGATTCTTCATAGCACATTGGCAAACCGGTGTCAGGCCATATAAACCTGTTTATCGAGGAATTAAAATATCCCCTCTCTTGCCTCATTGACACCGGTGCAGCCTGAACTGTTCTGAGATCCAGAGATCTCAGAGGCAAGGTTCCCCTCTCTGGGGAGACTATACCCACTGTGGGTCTCACAGGTCAGACAGTGTCTCTACAGACCACCAAACCACTCCATTGTAGACTAAGGCAGCACACGGAAGCCATCAGGTCTGTACTGGTATCGGATGATGTTCCCATTAATTTGTTGGGAGCGGATATTTTATCAGAAATACAGGCGATTATTGAGTACACTCCAGCTGGCATTGTGGTAAGTAGCGCACTATCAGAAGAACGATTATGTGCTATGGTAGCATTACCATATCTAATGGAACAACCTGTTTCCTGGAGTTGGATGTACTGGCAGAGGTAAATTCCAAAATTTGGGCAGCAGATAAGTACGATGTGGGCCTTCTTCCCGTGCCACCAACTACAGTTAACATCAAGCCAGGGAGCGTTTTACCCCGATTACCACAATATCCCTTGAGTGTGGCTCAAATGGATAGTCTTAAGATCCAAGTGGACCGATATCTACAGATAGGGGTCCTCTCGCCAACCAAATCACCCTGCAACACCCCACTATTCCCAGTGGCCAAAAGGTCGTCCAAAGGCCAGGAAACAACATACCGGCTAGTGCATGATCTGAGAGCTGTAAACAAGATCATTATTAGTGATGCTCCTCTGGTCCCTAACCCACACACCTTGCTGGCCTCTGTACCACAAATGCAAAGTTTTTTACTGTCATTGATTTAACCAATGCTTTTTTCTCGGTCCCACTGGACCCCCAGTGCCAGTACCTTTTTGCTTTTACATTCCAGGGTCAACAACTAACATGGACACGTCTCCCTCAGGGGTCGGTGACTAGTCCCTCGGAATACAGTTGCAAGCTGAAGATCGTGTTACATCAGTGGGCCCCAATGGATCCAGAGGTGGTACTGCTGCAGTATGTGGATGACTTGCTACTTTGCTGTCCCACGCAGGAGGTTTGTTATCGGCATACTGTATCCTTGCTTAACCATCTGGCGTCCACAGGTAATAAGGCTAGCAAGGAAAAATTACAGTTTTGCAAAGAAAAGGTTATATTTTTAGGACATTGCATCTCTCAGGGAACCCGACATTTAACCACCCAGAGAGTACAGACATTGAAAGACCTGCAGAGACCTAAAAACACCCGACAATTGAGAGCCATTCTCGGACTTATCAATTACTGCAGAGACTGGATCCCTAACATATCATCCAAATCAGGCCCCCTTTATGAGCTGACATCAAAAACACCTTTTCAATTGTCAGACGACGACTGGTTGATCCTACAGGATTTGACCCAGGAACTCTCCAAAGCACCTGCTTTAGGTCTGCCCAACTACAACCTCCACTTCTATCTTTTTTGCCATGAGAATCAGGGCCATGCAACTGGAGTACTGACCCAACTACACGGGCCCAGGTACCGACCCATCATGTACCTATCAACCACCCTAGATCCGGTCATCCGAGGCTCACCCGGTTGTGTACGAGCCGTGGCTGCCTGCGCTGTACTACTACAGAAGGTAGGTGACATAGTCTTGGACTCCCCGTTGACCTTCTATACTCCCCATTCGGTGCAGGAAATCCTGAATCAGGCCCAGACAAAACACCTCTCTGCTGCCAGGTTGACTAAGTACGAAGTGGCTCTCCTAACACCTACTAACCTGACTCTAAGACGATGCACCATTTTGAACCCAGCGTCTCTTCTTCCTGTTATTAAGGAGGAAGAGAAGGGGAGAGATAATGGTGTGAAAAATGAAAATTTTACAACTTCTACTAACTATTTTAACCTCTCAACTTCTAATCAATTTTCCAACCTAGTAGGGAGTCACCTTGAGGACCATCACGACTGCTTTTCCTTGATGAAACTTGAGTCAACAGCCATCAGTCCGGCGAGGGAGACTCCCATTCCAGAGGCCAAAAACCTTTTTGTAGATGGCTCCAGGTATTATACCCCAGACGGTAAGCCACATACTGGATATGCTATAACTACAGTCAGTGAGGTTGTGGAGAAAGGCTCTTTGAGCTCACACATGTCAGCACAGGAGGCTGAGTTGTGGGCACTAGCAAGGGCTTGTGAGATCCACAAGGAGCAGAGGGTTAACGTCTATACGGACTCTAGGTATGCTTTTGGGATAGCGCATGACTTTGGTCCAATCTGGAAAGCTAGAGGGTTTTTAACTAGTTCAGGGAAGCCGGTGAAACATGCGGAGTTAATCAAGAGACTGTTCGTTGCCTTCTGCCTGCCACACGAAATAGCCATTTTGAAAGTGAAGGCACATACAGCTGACAGATCTCTGGAGGCTGACGGGAATGCCTTGGCAGATAGAGCTGCCAAGGAAGGTGCCCTGAGCCCCACTGTAGAGACCTTGATGCTGGCCGTCCCTTCTGATGTATCTCTGGAAGAGTTTAAGAAACTGCAGAGGCAGGCAGAGATGCAGGAGAGGAGGTGGACAGCTTTGGGGGCTACACAAGGCCCAGATGACATCTGGGGTCTTGGCAACAAATGGTGTCTGCCAAGATCACTTTTTCCAATGATGGCCCATTCAAGTCATTACCCGGGGCACCAGTCAAAGATGGTTATGTGTGCGCAGGTGGAAGAACACTGGATTGCTCCTGGGTTCACTACTGCAGCATCCAATTTTGCAGCTTTTTGCCTGGTCTGTGCTTTGCACAACCCTGGCAGAACTGTGAAACCACCAGAGCGGCATTCGCCCAAACCGGAATATCCCTTTCAGAGCATACAGATAGACTACATTACAATGCCAAGGAGTGGGCCGTACAAGCATGTCTTGGTCTGTGTGGATATGTTTTCAGGATGGCCGGAAGCATGGCCCGTTCGATGCGCCAACGCCACTACCACAGCAAAAAAGATCCTGTCTGAGATAGTGTGTTGCTGGGGCCTGCCTGAAACGATCGAGTCGGATCGCGGCTCTCACTTCACAGGTCAGATTTTTACAGAGGTATGTAAGACTCTTCATGTCAACCAGGGATTACATACCCCGTATCATCCTCAAAGCAGTGGTAAGGTTGAACGTCTTAATGGGATCATTAAGAACAGGATCTCAAAAATCATGGCTGATACTCAAAAACCATGGCCTGAATGTCTCGCTATAGCCCTTTATTCCATCAGGAATGCCCCCAGGAAGCCCCACGGGTTATCACCCTACGAAGCTTTGTTCGGTAGTCCTCCAAAGACGGGATTGTACTACCCTCAACAGCTGTCCTTTTTACATTCTCAGCTGACGGGGTATGTGCAGTCTCTGCAAAGGGAGCTCCAAAGAGTCCACCACCGGGTCAGAGAGTCCCTCCCGGACCCAAACTCAATAACCAGTGTTCATTCTATTCAACCAGGTGATTGGGTCATGCTAAAGAAACACCAGAGGACGGGACTAGAGCCGAGATATCTTGGTCCATTCCAGGTGCAGCTGACGACGCCAACCTCTCTGAAGCTCGAAGGACGAGACAACTGGGTCCACGCCAGTCACTGCAAGAAGCTGTTCAACTACATCAAAGAATGAGAAGTGTAATTTTTGTTTAATTGTTTAGCTTAATTTATTTTAGCGAGGGAAATGCACCTAAGACTAACAAGGGCCACAAGGAGACATTTGTAATAGTAACTCTGGCTCCTGCCGTTCGCTTGTTTAAATTCTTGTGCAGTGTTGTAGTGAGGGAGATCACCAATGAACAACGACAGTAGAGCGTCAAAAGGGGGGGATTTAGCAGGGCAGAGCCAGAGCTATAGCCAGTGAGGGTTGGAATCCTTTTGAAGGTTTGGGAAGCTTCGGGGATTTCTTGTTTTCCATTGGATCCTGGCTAAAGGTAATGGGAGTATAAATACTTATGGTGTTTCTGTCTCTATTCCTTCTATATGCCGGAGTGAGATGTTCCTGATGTCTAATTGACCGAGTTACCGAAGCCCGAACAGATGAGACGCCCAGAGGACCAACCCATGGACCGGACACAGAGGATTTCAGACCAATCAACAATCAACGCAACCCACCACCTCATGTCCTCCCTCTGAGTCACCTCCCCTAAAGCAGATTCTGCGTGTCAAGTTCCACATGTCAAGATTTGTTTTTAGACTTGCTTTATGATCCACGTGTCAAGATTTGTTTTAAGATTTGCCAAACAAATCGGCATGTCAAGATTTGTTTTAAGACTTGCGTTAAGATTCTACGTGTCAAGATGGACTGTCTGTTGTTTTCTATCATCTGTTTGGTTTTTTTTACATTCAGAACTTTACAAAAGGAACTGTTTCTTTCCAAGGAAGATCGAGATTCATCGAGGGACACTGGGGAGCAAATGACAAAGAGGAGGGACTGTCGTGGAAATTTTATTATGTGGACATTATATTCTAGGATGTGCGTGTTTTATAAGTTGTCATCTGTCTCCCTGTGTTGGATTTGAATGTGGTTTTAAATCCAAACCAGCGGCAAAACCGTCAGTATGAAAACCTTCTTTTGGGTTTAGAGACATACCTGCTTTTAAGACATTTGAGCCTTGTCTCAACACTGGTACCGTGTTGAGATAACTGTATTTGTCCCCGCAGATATGTCAATAACCCATAGGAACAAGTAGATTGATCTTCACTCAGATACTGATCACTCTGAGCAGTATCTGAATGGGGTCCATATTGACGAGTGACAAGTGACGGGGGATGGGGACAAACATGGCTGACGGGGATCATGGAGATGGCTCAGGGATGAGTCATCTCCAGGAGGCCGGTCGGTCATTCTGGTCTACGCCCCTGTCCTTTTGATATGTAAATGTAATTACTGGGCAACCTGGCTTTTCTGTTGTACAGCCAGGGGGCTATTGGGCGTGTGCGATTGTCTAATAAATCAAACAATCCAGGAGCCACAGCTCACTTGGCCACAGGATTTTCCAGCTTGAAGCAGCGTGTCTGTCTGATTCCTCCTGGGATAGAGAAGTACTTCGTTCTTATACAGAAAGAGCTAGATATAGCATGTATTTTTATAGTGACAGATTTGTTTGTACTGGGCGCACTTTAATACTGAAGTGTACCCTTTTAGTGCATCAGGACTTTATGCGCAAACACCAAACTTTCCATAACACTTCTACCTCTCAAGCTCCATTGCCTCAGGGTCCTCTTGGACTCCAATCTTTCCTTTACTCCTCACATTCAGTCTCTAACTAAATCCTGCTACTTCCACCTAAAAAACATTGCACGCAGCCGTCCCTTTCTTAATCCAGACTCTACTAAAATGCTCATCCAAGCTCTTATTATCACCCGCCTTGACTACTGTAACCTACTTCTCTCTGGCCTTAAGAGATCCCAGATTCTGCCTCTGCAGTCTGTAATGAACGCCTGTGCCCGACTCATACACCTCACCTCCTGCACGTCTCTGTCAATCTCTACACTGGCTCCCTGTTTCCTTTACAATCCAATTCACTATACTGGTGCTCACATACAAAGCTCTCCATAACCGCACCCCTGCCTACATCTCCTCCCTTATTAGCAGGTACAGCCCATCCCAACCACTTCGCTCGGCAAATGATCTGATGCTATCAGTTCCTCGTACCCACACCCCCCAACTTTCGCCTTCAGGACTTCTCCTGAGCTGCACCCTTTCTATGGAATCCCCCCCAGTCCTTCAAGAAGTCTCTGAAAACGCATTACTATAGAGAATCCTATCAGCTCACTCCCTGATCCCCCACTGTCATTTCCTGCTCCTCTTCCCATTCAGTCCTCATGCAACCCGCTACTTCAAATACCCTATTCATCCTCACCTAATGTGTCACCTCTCTCCTCTTAGATTGTAAGCTCTAGAGCAGGGTCCTCCCTCCTTCTGTTCCGTGTGTGTAACATATATTTATATTTGTTATTCTGTTTCTCCCATTGTACAGCGCTAAGGAATTTGTTGACGCTTTATAAATATTTGTGACTGTAACTAATTCAACTAAGGAAACAGATTCTGCCTCTTCTTTTGATTTGAGCACGGAGAAACACAGTTTCAGTTTTTTAAAATGTTTTTTTTTTGTTTTTGCGTCAAAACAAAAATTTAAATAGTAATTTTGGCATGTTTCTTTTTTTGTTTGGGGGGGTAGGGGCGCTCTGCATTTCTGTGCCTACAGGCTCCTGAGTTGCAAATGGATTTCCCATTAGGCACAGTAGGCATGTGCCTACAAGCGCCTGTCACAAGGGGGCGCCTTGCTCTGTGTGTAAAAAAAATATAATTTGTTTTACAATTTGCAATAATTTAGACCAGTGGTCCCCAATCCCGGTCCTCAGGGCCCACTAACAGGCCAGATTTTGCAGATCACCTTGGGGAAATGCAGACTGAATCCTGCAATTACTGAGCAGCAATTCATATCACCTGTGCTGTGCTTCAGATATCTGGAAAACCTGACCTGTTAGTGGGCCCAGAGGACCAGGGTTGGGGACCACTGATTTAGACCACTGTATCTTTGGAACCCTAAGGGTTAGAGGGACATATGAGGTATCATTGGAAAGGTCAGTTTATAGCCTTTCCAGTGCTACCAAATATAACCAGGTTAGATTTATGTAAAAATAAAATATCTATTAAAATAAGATTTTTCTCATTTTTTTCTAACACGGCACTATTATTCAGTTTACAATTATAAAGTAAACAGTGATGCTGCACTAACTCACCTCATTTACCATACTGCCAGCAAGTGTGTATCTGGTGAAGCAACGCATTGTTTAAGTCAAAACTTAGACCGTGGCGCTGCAGTGAGGAGGGACAGGGGGACTTTGGAACCTGCATCTCTGAACTGTACAGCACACAAGGTTAAGTGAGGTGTCATTGGAAAGGTCAGAGTCTAGTCTTTACTATGATACCAAACATGACCATGTATTGTGTAAAAATAAAAAAATGAAAAAAATGAAAAATAATTTTTTTTATGTTCTACAGCAGAGGCAATATATGCTTTTACATATAAAACAAACTATGCTGCTGCATTCACTGCCCTCCTCCTTTTAACCATTCCACGCCACTGACTCCCTCACTCCCTGCCCCTCTTCTACTATGTCTTCCTTTTCTACAGTCTCGGAGGAGGATGTATCAGAACTTCTTATGTCCTCCTACCCGACCACCTGATCTCATCCCCTCACACCTTATTCAGCCTGTCCTACCAGTTACTGTTCATGCTTTGACTCCTATTTTTAACCTCGCCCTCTCCTCTGGAATATTCTCCTCTGTATTCAAATGTGCTTTGATCACCCCATTCTAAAAAAGCCATCTCTTGATCCTACCTCCCTCTTGAACTACTGTCTCATCTCTCTGCTCCCCTTTGCCTCCAAAATCTTAGAACGTCTGGACGATAAACCGCTCACCAGTTTTCTTGAAGCTAACTTTCTACTCGATCCGCACCAGTCTAGCTTTCGCTCCCAATCTACTGAGACTGCTCTGACCAAGGTGACTAATGATTTAGCTGCCGCTGAAACCAAAGGTCCCTTCTCCCTTCTTATTCTTCTTGACCTTTCCGCTGCATTCAACACTGATCACCCTCTCCAGCTCCTCACGCTGCGTCAACTTGGCCTCAGTGACATCACTCTCTCCTGGTCCTCTTCCTGTCTCTCTTTTCGCTTCTTCAGTTTCTCCTTCCCTGGTTTCTCTTCACCACAAGTTTGTCTTTCAGTTGGGGTACCTCAAGGCTCTGTTCTGGGTCCCCTACTCTTCTCAGTCTATACTGCCTCTTTGGACAACCTCATCTCTTCCTATGGATTCTAATATCACCTCTATGCTGATGACACCCAAATCTACCTTTCTTCTCTCGATCTCTCTCCTTCGGTGTTGGACCGTGTTACTGCCGGCCTATCGGCTGTCTCTGACTGGATGACTTCCCATTTCCTAAATCTCAACCTCTCTAAAACTGAACTTCTCATCTTCCCTCCCTCTAAAACCTCCATTCCTGTGCCAATTTCTCTTCAGGTGAATGGTGCCACCATTACTTCTACCTCTCAAACTCCATTGCCTCAGGGTCCTCTTGGACTCCAATCTATGCTTTACTCCTCACATTCAGTCTCTAACCAAATCTTGCTACTTCCACCTAAAAAACATTACACGCATCCGTCCCTTTCTTAATCCAGACTCTACTAAAATGCTCATCCAAGCCCTTATTATCACCCGCCTTGACTACTGTAACCTACTTCTCTCTGGCCTTAAGAGATCCCAGATTCTGCCTCTGCAGTCTGTAATGAACGCCTATGCCAGACTCTGCTTCAAGACTTCTCCCGAGCTGCACCCTTTCTATGGAACTCCCTCTCCCGCAACATCAGACTCACCCTTCTCTCCAGTCCTTCAAGAAGTCTCTGAAAACGCATTACTATAGAGAAGCCTATCAGCTCACTCCATGATCCCCCTCTGTCATTTCCTGCTCCATCTTCCCATACAGTCCTCATGCAACCCGTTACTTCAAATACCCCATTCATCCTCACCTAATGTGGCACCCCTCTCCTCTTAGTTTGTAAGCTCTCGAGCAGGGTCCTCCCTCCTTCTGTTACGTATGTGTAACATATATGTATACAGTATTTGTTATTCTGTTTCTCCCATTGTACAGTGCTAAGGAATTTGTTGACGCTTTATAAATACTTGTAACTGTAACTAATTCAACTAAGGCAACAGATTCTGCCTCTTCTTTTGATTTGAGCACAGAGAAAACCAGTTTCAGTTTTGGGGGGTAGGGGCGCTCTGCAGGGCTATCTGTAATGCTTAAACCCTCACCATCTGTTCTGAATGGTGAGGGGTTAATCGGAATCAGATGGGGTCTCTAATACCCATCATCCACTGAAACAAACACCCCTTCAGTGCCATATATCCTTTACATAGGGTCACCCTCTATCACTGCAAGGAAAATGTGCAGTATGAATGGGTTAGGTAGGTTCACTCATGTAATTTATAAGGTCTGGCTAGTAGCTCAGGACCTGAAATTTTGAGCCCTGATGTACACTATGCAAATTGTGTAACAAAAATAGTTGTTGATTTTTGTTCCTTCTACGTATAACAAAAATATTTTTTTTTGTATCACAATTTTTTATTATGAGAGATAGTCAGCGATATAAGCAAACGAGAATAATGGCCTCGCAGGGTCAAAACAGGTCATCATAAAGAATCAAAAACTGTCACGCAGGACCAGAGCTTGTCATTGTATAGTAAAAGCAACAATGGCCACGCAGGGCCAAAACATGTCAGCGGAGAAACCGCAAATAATAATAAAAAAGGTCTTCCAAGTAAAAGCAGGTGTCAACAAAAACACCCCCAACTGGGGGGTCTCATCTAGCCAGAGAGGCAATGTACGGTAGACAACGAAACATGTCAGCGAAATCACAGAAAAGTTAGAAATTATAAAAATGTCTCAGGATGTAGAGAAAGTCTCAGCATGTATACGAAAGGGATAGTCTGCTAAAGACATCCATTAAAAATGGGGGAGGGGGAGCATAAAGTGGGGGAAAAGGGGAAAAAGATAAAAAAAAAGGGGGGAGAGGCAAAAGCCAACATTGTGCCATCTCCGGCGCTGTCCCATGAGTCCAAGGACCTGTGGGAGGCCGTGTGAGACGAGTGTTACTAGGCTGGGGAACTCAGGGGGCCAACAGGGCACCAAGCCACAGTGGCGTTCACAGAGGGAACCCGAAGGAGCCAAAAAAAAAGGGGGGATGGGGGGAGTAATGGGAGAAAGATTCACATAAAGAAAATAAAAATAAAATGTCCACATCAAGAATCAACGCACAAAAATGAAAGGGCAATCCAAAAGGAACGAAGTCCAGGAACCGGGCCGAGTAGGAGGGAAACAAAGCAGAAAAATAAGATAAAGAACGCTGCAGCCCGTATCCTGCCAGGGAACGGGATCACCAGCTCCACTGGTCTTGGGTACTCTGCCCAGGGCGCATCGAGCAATCAGTCCCCAGGCCTGTCAGTCATCCATTCCAACCTCTCTGCCGCTCTGGGACCAGCAAAGCCCCGCATTGACCAGTAGACCAAATAGCTCAGGTACCTCCTCCATCAGTCGCCTCCGAAAAAAAGTCGCCACAGCCGATCCTCGAGCAACGGCCGGCTCCTGAGACTCGCAGATCAACAGCAATGCACCAACACGCCGGCCCAGGGTTGCCCCCGGTGGCCAGGTGTCCAGGGTTGGCGCTCCATCACCACTTCCCCCACAGCTCCCCACGGCAGCCACAGCCACCGAACAGGCCTCAGCAGGACACAGGTGCAACGCATCCACAAACTCGGCCACCCTCAGGGTCTTCACCTCCCTGTAGCATTGATGCACAGTCTCTTCTTCATCTCCAGCCTCCAGTCGACCATCAGCACGGCTGAAAGGTAAGGTCTCCGCCGAAGTGCCCGTCTCGTCACAGCTCACCACCAAGGCCACAGCACACACCTGGCCATCTCCTCCCTCAGACAGTAGCTGTAGACAGGCGTCCAGGCCCAATATGGCAGCCGTTGCGCCTCCAAGAAAGGGAGGGGAAGCGTCCCGCAGTCGGCCCCATGCGCCCCTTCTGACTCCATCATACCAGCCTCCCGAGTGGACAGAAAACGTGGGCCCACCGTCTCCACAATACACCTCAGAAGTCCAGCCAGGAGACGGAGGAACAGCAGGGCAGGCTCCTAGATCAGGAAGTAGGCTTCAAAATGGCTGCTGGGATCACACTCCAGCCTAAATGCAGGTGCTGCAGCGCCAGTCTCTGGTTCGAAGGAGAGAACAAAACAGACTCCGGACAAATGTATTCCGATTACCAACCACAGAGGGACCACTTGTAAGAGAAACAGCAGAGACTGTCAGCCAAAAATCCCATAAACGAGGCAGGCTGCCACAGAGCGCCACCAGGACATGTTTGCTCTCGTTCACAGTCGGCTACGCCCCCACAAAAAATATTTTTATCCGAATAATTGATTAGGATAATTACCATCAGTTGCAGCCCTCCGTACGTTCTACAAAGTCATATAGGGCATCAGTGGAAAGGCCAGAGTCTGCATTATTACATTTTATCTAAAACAGAAGCCGCTGTACTGGTGCAGGGAGAGGCGGGAGTCCTATGAACCCCCTGTATCTCCAATCTGTACTCCTCACAAGGTCAAGTGAAGTGTCATTGAAAAAGGATAGAGTCTGGCCTTTCCGATGATACCAAACATGACCATATAATATTTTTTGTGAAAGGATTTTACCAGGAAGGACAAGTATGTCCTGGGTGGCAAGTATGTACGGTTAGGTGTCTTGCCAAGGACACTTACTGGAGAGGTTGCTCGCTGGGATCGAACCCATGACTCCACAGGCTCTCTCCATGCAGAGCGGTGACATTACCTCTACTCCACCCAGCCGGTACTAATAATGTGTAAAAATAAAACAGTGAAAAAACAAACAATTGCAAAATGTCTTTTTTTCTCTGTTCTAAGGCAGTGGCATTATTTGTTTATAATGCAGTGTCACTGCTCGAATTCACCTTCTCATTGCCCACACTGTGTGAGCAAATTTGAAAGTGATGGCATAATGCGTTACTATGTTTTATTTAATCTAAAAATGGAGGGGGGTACTAGGGAAGGACTTGCCCCCGGGCACCTTATGACCTTGCTACACCTTTGCTGCACATTACTGTGAGTTTTATTGCTGTGGAGCTCTGATACGCTCATACACCACGAATTGCTGTGAGTTTTATTGCTGTGGAGTTCTGTGATACACACATACAATCCACCCATTCCTTCTGGATTTCTTGAGTGAAGCGTAAACTAAATTGATTGAGATTAGCTATCTTTCTAAATTCCTCAAACTGTTCCGGAGTGCCGTTCCAAATGATAAATATATCGTCGATGTAGCGTTTCCACAATCATATACATCGAAGATAAGGATTGCCTTCCTGGATGAACACAAAGGTCACCTCCCATCTACCCAGGTAGAGGGTGGCATAGTCTGTTGCACAAAATGTTCCCATTGCTGTTCCCTGTATCTGTTGATACCATTTCTTCCTAAATGTGAAATAATTATGTGTCAGAATAAATCTGAGTAGTTTGATAATAAACTCTTTTTGTGCAGTCAGAAATGTGGTGTTGTCTGAATGTGTTTTAATTTCTTGTAATCCTTCTTGATAGGGATGCACCGATACCGATATTAGTAGCGGTATCGGTGCCGATACTGGGTTCTGCATGAGTACTTAGTACTCGTGCAGATGCACCCGATACCTCCCCCGATACCGGAAGCCAGCATTGAGCTTGCTTGCTGGCACCCAAGGGACTGGGGCGGCTGTCCGAATGTACTAACGGCAATCGGACAGGCCCCTGCAGGTGACCGCGTTTCTTACAAATCCAACAAGTGCCGCCTGCAGTCTTCGAGCGGCCGTTCGTTGGGAAGCCCCCAGGCAGGATCGCGCAAGATCTTGGAGTTCACGAAATCGAGCTGGGAGCAATCTCGCGAGAGCGTGCCTGGGGGTTTCCCAACGAGCGGCCGCTCGAAGACTGTGCAGGCGGCGCTCGTTGGATTTGTAAGAAACGCGGTCAGCTGCAGGGGCCTGTCCGAATGCCGTCAGAGCATTCTGACAGCGTCCCCATGTCTGGTCTGAGGTCTGAAACTTGTTAGTATGTGTGTGTATGTATGTATGTATGTATATACACACACACACACGGCTGCCCTCAGAGTGTATATATATATATACATACATACACATTGCAGCCCTGTGTGTGTGTATTTACATACATACACATTGTATGTATGCACACACACAGGGCTGCAATGTGTATGTATGTATATATATATATATATATATATATATACACACACACACATACACACAGAGGGCTGCAATGTGTGTGTGTATATACATACATAGGGCTGCAATGTGTGTGTATGTATGTATATACACACACACATTGCAGCCCTAAGTGTGTGTATATACATACATACATACACATTGCAGCCCTCAGTGTGTGTATATACATACATATACAGTCAGGTCCAGAAATATTGGGACATCGACACAATTCTAACATCTTTGGCTCTATACACCACCACAAACACAATGTGCTTTAACTGCAGACTGTCAGCTTTAATCTGAGGGTATGTACATCCAACTCAGGTGAACAGTGTAGGACTTACAGCAGTTTGCAGATGTACCTCCCACTTGTTAAGGGACCAAAGGTAATGGGACAATTGGCTTCTCAGCTGTTCCATGGCCAAGTGTGTGATATTCCCTCATTACCCCAATTACAATGTGCAGATAAAAGGCCCAGAGTTCATTTCAAGTGTGCTATTTGCATTTGGAATCTGTTGCTGTCAACTCTCAAGATGAGATCCAAAGAGCTGTCACTATCAGTGAAGCAAGCCATCATTAGGCTGAAGAAGCAAAACAAACCCATCAGAGAGATAGCAAGAACATTAGGCGTGGCCAAAACAACTGTTTGGAACATTCTCAAAAAGAAGGAATGCACCGGTGAGCTCAGCAACACCAAAAGACCCGGGAGACCACAGAAAACAACAGTGGTGGATGACCGAAGAATTCTTTCCCTGGTGAAGAAAACACCCTTCACCACAGTTGGCCAGGAGATAGGTGTATGTGTGTCAAAGTCAACAATCAAGAGAAGACTTCACCAGAGTGAATACAGAGCAGGGCCGGCCCGTCCATGGAGCGGGGTGGAGCAGCCGCTCCGGGCAGCACTTTGTCAGGGGCAGCATTTTGCTGCTCTTCCAAAGGCCGACAGCCCAGACACAGCGTCATGACAGTGTTACGTTGAATACCAAGCCACGCCTGCCACTCCAGCACGTGACTGCCCCTTTCAGCCGGCTGGCGCCCACCCCTTTCAGCAGGCATAGAGGCCATCAGCTTAAGTTTTACCAGCGATGCAGCCTGGCTGTGGTTTCTCCTGCAGCGCAGTGCGCCTGTGAGATGGAACGCGGTATTTAGAGCAGTAGTGTATTTAGGTTTTGTGCTGCCCTAGGCCTGACTAAACTCGTGCACCCCCTAATTTAAATTTGACGCACCCCTTCCTGTCAAGGGCACACCTCTTCCTGGTTAATCCCCACCCTTCCTCTTTAAGCTCCACCTTTTCCTCTTTAGAACTCCGCCTTTTCCTCTCTTTATATTAAAAGTGGATACCAAGTGCCTACTTGTATATTTTGTATACCATTTGAAATGTATCTATTGAGATAAAGAAAATTATGAAATGTTTAAATCAAGCATTTTTACAAAGAACAGCCACGCATGTCAAGTAAACGGGATCACAGGCGCTCTAATTGGTTGAACAATAACATCCACAGAAACTTGCACTGCATATGAGCGTATCACAGAGCTGCACAGCAATAAAACCCACAGAAATGGGCACTGTGTTTGAGCATATCAGAGCTGCACAGCAATAAAACCCACAGAAATGTGCAGTGTGTATGAGCATATCACAGAACTGCACAGCAATAAAACACAGTAATGTGCAGTGTGTATGAGCGTATCCCAGAGCTCCAGGGCAATAAAACTCACAGTAATATGCAGTGTGTATCACAGAATCCACAGCAATAAAACTCCAGCAATGCAATGTTTGGTGTGTGTCAGCGTATCAGAATCCACAGCAATAAAACTCCCAGCAATGCAATGTGCGGTGTGTATGAGTGCATCAGAATCCACTGCAGTAAAACTCCCAGCAAACCGAGTGTATATGAGCACACAGCAATTATGCTGTGGAGCCATCTTGTCAGCAGTGGGGTGCCACTGCCAGAGGGTGCACTGTAGCTTTGATTCCCTTCCCGTGGGTGTTCAGTCCAGAATAGAGTCTGTGTTAACGAAAGGGCGGGCAGCTGCGCGTGTGCGTTTCACGTGGTTCAGCCAGTCATGTGGTACTGAGACTCAGAGAAATGCCCTGATGTTCGGTGGTTTCAATCAGCAGGTTTATTCAGGCGAACCCCATAGGTTTCAATGTTAAAAATATTCCCGTTTTTATGCAATATCTAATAAATCATTTATTATTTTAATCTGCAGTAAAAAGTCTTTACTTATTGATTTTTTTTTAGTACCTTTTAGTCATTTTTCAGATTTTTTTGGGCAAAATCTCCCCTTTTTTTAATAGCAGTTTTTCTTTTTTCTGTAACAGAACTTTTTATTATCAATCATAGGATCTTATATGTAAATTCCAGACATTTTCGTTCAGTAGTTCTTTTGAAAACAGCAGGCCACGGGTTTGCGGTGGCAGCATTCAGCGGCCGACTCCATGCACTTTGGGCACCCTGCGGTGAATGGTGAATTCACTGCAGGGTGGGGAAATTTTATTCTCCTAAGTGCAGGGAACTACAGAACACCAAAAAGTTGGCGTAATTTCGGTGCTCTGTGAGTAACCCATTTAGTGGTGAGGTTTTTTGCTGCCCCTGGAAAGTGAAATTGAAAGTGTAAATTAGTGAAATCTCAATGTATCCTTCCTGGTAAAATACTTTGCAAAAGTAAAAAAAAAAAAAAAAAAAAAATTTTTTTTTTTTTTTTAGGGGTGGGGCCACCCAGTGCGGGCCGCCGCCCCCTGGAAAGTGCCGCCCTAGGCCTGGGCCTAGTCGGCCTAGGCCAAAATACACCAGTGATTTAGAGCCTGTCACGTGACACGCGCAGCAGGGCTCTGATGGCGTAGGCAAACGCGTGCCTTTTAAATGAATCCCGGGGAACCATGAGGCTGCTGAGGAGGTAGGCCTGGTGTGTTATGGAGGTCCCCCCCTGCCCTTCCCTCCTCCCAGGGACATGTTGCTGCCCCCTTAAAGCACTGCCAGCTCCTATGTCCTGGTTGAGGGAAGGCCTGGACAGACACCCTATCCCAGAGTCCTGAGGGAGCTGCCGATTGAGGGCTGCAGGGAGTCCAGATTGAAGACAATCTGCAGCTCCCTTACAGCCCGCACAGCAAGATGGGAGTTGTAGTTGGCTGTTAATAGCTGGGAGATCTGCTCTTCACTGGCCTGGCAAGGCCTGATGACTTGGTTAAAATAATTAAATCTAATCTTTACATTTCCAAACTGAGGGGGGGGGGGTTAGTATGGAGCTGCCAGGGTTTGATGGGAGAATTACAGAAATGACTGGGACGCCACATGTTTTAATGCTGCTTTACGGCTTTTACCCCCCCCCCCTCCCAGTATTCCCTGAATTATTAAATCATGGTGAAAAAAACATGCATTTTCCTAATTTCTTTCATACCTTCGGTGAGGCGCTTCCTATTTAAAGGAACACCCTGTGAAATATAAATCGACAGTAACTCTGTGCCCTCCAAAGTCATTAATCCTCTGCGTCTCCCCGTTACCGGCTGTGTTATGTGTGTGTGACTGCATGTGTGTGACTGTGGAAGTGTGTGTATTTGACGGTATGTGGATGTGTGGGACAGTGGGCCGTGATATGTGGCGCTCTGTGATATGCTCATACACACCATATTTTTTGGGGGGGCAGCAATTCATCCTTCGCTCCAGGCAGCACAGTGGCTTGGGCCGGCCCTGATACAGAGGGTTTACCACAAGATGTAAACCATTGGTGAGCCTCAAAAACAGGAAGGCCAGATCAGAGTTTACCAACAACACCTAACAAAGCCTTCAGAGTTCTGGAACAAGATCCTATGGACAGATGAGACCAAGATCAACTTGTACCAGAGTGATGGGAAGAGAAGAGTATGGAGAAGGAAAGGAACTGCTCATGATCCTAAGCATACCACCTCATCAGTGAAGCATGGTGGTGGTAGTGTTATGGCGTGGGCATGTATGGCTGCCAGTGGAACTGGTTCTCTTGTATTTATTGATGATGTGACTGCTGTCAAAAGCAGCAGGATGAATTCTGAAGTCTTTCGGACAATATTAGCTGCTCACATTCAGCCAAATGCTGCAGAACTCATTGGACGGCGCTTCACAGTGCAGATGGACAATGACCCAAAGCATACTGCAAAAGCAACCAAAGAGTTTTTGAAGGGACAGAAGTGCAATGTTATGCAATGGCCAAGTCAATCACCTGACCTGACAAAACTGAAGGGAAAATGCCCCAAGAACAAGCAGGAACTGAACACAGTTGCAGTAGAGGCCTGGCAGAGCATCACCAGGGATGAAACCCAGCGTCTGGTGATGTCTATGCGTTCCAGACTTCAGGCTGTGATTGACTGCAAAGGATTTGCAACCAAGTATTAAGAAGGGAAAGTTTGATTTATGATTATTATTCTGTCCCATTACCTGTCCCTTAACAAGTGGGAGGCACATCTGCAAACTGCTGTAAGTCCTACTCCGCTAACCTGAGTTGGATGTACATACCCTCAAATTAAAGCTGACAGTCTGCAGTTAAAGCACATTGTGATTTGTTGCATTCCAACTCCATCGTGGTGGGGTATAGAGCCAAAGATGTTAGAATTGTGTCGATGTCCCAATATTTCTGGACCTGACTGTACACACTGTGGGCTGCAATGTGTGTGTGTGTGTGTGTGTATGCATGCATACACACACACATTGCAGCCCTAGGTGTGTATATGTATGT
The DNA here is from genome assembly GCA_009667805.1 of Leptobrachium leishanense. Lineage (NCBI taxonomy): Eukaryota > Metazoa > Chordata > Amphibia > Anura > Megophryidae > Leptobrachium > Leptobrachium leishanense. The sequence goes on along the minus strand of CM019069.1, from coordinate 105,240,466 downwards.
ATATACACACACTGAGTGCTGCAGTGTGTGTGTGTATATATATATACATATGGAGCTATGAAATATGTATGTGTGTATATATATATATATATACACATTTCAGAACTCAGTATGTATATACACACACACATTGCAGCCCTCAGAGTGTGTGTGTGTTTATATATATATATATGTATATATATACAGTTGTGTTCAAAATTATTCAACCCCCACTGAAATTGAGTGTTTTGGCCAGTTTGACATTGATTTTGATCATTCAGTTATCTTGCTTACAATTAAATCAAAGAGGCACGTGTAGGTCAGACAAATATAACATAACATTTATAATGAAATAACCACAAATGTCTTTTCTGTGCTCACATCATTATCAGTTTTATTCAACCCCCAAGTGACATTCAATCTTAGTACTTAGTACAACATCCTTTTACAGTTATAACAGCTTTTAAACGTGACGCATAGCTTGACACAAGTGTCTTGCAGCGATCTACGGGTATCTTCGCCCATTCGTCATGGGCAAAAGCCTCCAGTTCAGTTACATTCTTAGGCTTGCGCACTGCAACTGCTTTCTTTAAGTCCCACCAGAGGTTCTCAATCGGATTTAAGTCAGGTGACTGCGATGGCCACTCCAAAATGTTCCAGCCTTTAATCTGCAACCATGCTCTAGTGGACTTGGAGGTATGCTTGGGATCATTGTCATGTTGAAAGGTCCAACGTCTCCCAAGCCTCAGGTTTGTGACGGACTGCATCACATTGTCATCCAATATCTCCTGGTACTGAAGAGAATTCATGGTACCTTGCACACGCTGAAGCTTCCCTGTACCTGCAGAAGCAAAACAGCCCCAAAGCATGATTGACCCCCGCCATGCTTCACAGTAGGCAAGGTGTTCTTTTCTTCATAGGCCTTGTTCTTCCTCCTCCAAACATAGCGTTGATCCATGGGCCCAAACAGTTCTAATTTTGTTTCATCAGTCCACAGAACACTATCCCAAAACTTCTGTGGTTTGTCCACATGACTTCTGGCATACTGCAGTCGACTCTTCTTATTCTTTGGAGACAGCAAGGGGGTGCGCCAGGGAGTTCTGGCATTGAGGCCTTCATTACGCAGTGTGCGCCGTATTGTCTGAGCTGAAACTTCAGTACCCACATCTGACAAATCTTTTCTCAGTTCCTCAGCAGTCACACGGGGACTTTTCTCCACTCTACGCTTCAGGTAGTGCACAGCAGTCGAAGTCAGCATCTTCTTTCTGCCACGACCAGGTAGCGTTTCAACAGTGCCCTTTGCCTTGAATTTGCAAATGATGCTTCCTATGGTCTCTCTTGGTATGTTTAACATCTTTGCAATCTTCTTATAGCCATTGCCCTTCCTGTGAAGAGTAATCACCTCTTCTCTTGTCTTCCTGGACCATTCTCTTGACTTCACCATGTTTGTAACCACACCAGTAAATGTCTAGAAGGAGCTGAGTATCACAGTCATTTTAAAGCTGCCTAATTGGTGCTTATTATGCTTTATTGCTGCTCCGTGACATCCACAGGTGTTTTCAATACCTGATTGAAAACACTTGAATGAACCTCTGTTCTTCAGAGTGGTAGTCTATAATTGTGTCAATGAAGAATTCACAAAATAAACATTTACTACTGTATTACAAAACCAATTGATGTCATTTTAGTTGCATATGGTTCTTTAAAAAGTCCTTGTAGGATTTCATTCTGAATACAATTACAAATGTACACTAAATTCCCTAAAACCCTTTACAGCATTGGGGGTTGAATAATTTTGAACACAACTGTATACAGTAATGTGCAAAAGTTTTAGGCAGGTGTGAAAAAATGCTGTAAACAAAGAATGCTTTCACAAATGGAAGTGTAACACATTTAACAAAATGCAGTGAATGAACAAAAGAGAAACCTAAATCAAATCAATATTTGGTGTGACCAGCCTTTGCCTTCAAAACAGCAGCAATTCTTCTAGGTACACTTGCACACAGTTTTTGAAGGAATTCGGCAGGTAGGTTGTTTCAAACATCTTGGAGAGCTAACCACAGATCTTCTGTGGATGCAGGCTTTCTCACATCCTTCTGTCTCTTCATGTAATCCCAGACTCACTCGAAGATGTTGAGATCAGGGCTCTGTGGGGGCCATGCCATCACTTTCAGTACTTCTTGTTCTTCTTTACGCTGAAGATAGTTCTTAATGACTTTGGCTGTATGTTTGGGGTCATTGTCCTGCTGCAGACTAAATTTGGGGCCAATCATATGCCTCCCTGATGGTATTGCATGATGGATAAGTATCTGCCTGTATTTCTCAGCATTGAGAACACCATTAATCCTGACCAAATATCCAACTCCATTTGCAGAAATGCAGCCCCAAACGTTCAAGGAACCTCCACCATGCTTCACTGTTGCCTGCAGACACTCATTATTGTACTGCTTTCCAGCCCTTCGACGAAAATACTGCCTTCTGCTACAGCCAAATATTTCACATTTTGACTCATCAGTCCAGAGCACCTGCTGCCATTGTTCTGCACCCCAGTTCCTATGTTTTTGTGCATACTTTAGTTGCTTGGCTTTGTTCCCACGTCATAGGTATGGCTTTTTGGCTGCAACTCTTCCATGAAGACCACTTCTGGCCAAACTTCTCCAGACAGTAGATTGGTGTACCTGGGTCCCGCTGGTTTCTGCCAGTTCTGAGCTGAAGGAGCTGCTGGACATCTTCTGATTTCGAAGGGCAATAAGCTTGATGTGTCTTTCATCTACTGCACTAAGTTTCCTTGGCCAACCACTGCGTCTACGATCCTCAACGTTGCCCGTTTCTTTGTGTTTCTTCAAAAGAGCTTGAACAGCACATCTTGAAACCCCAGTCTGCTTTGAAATCTTTGTCTGGAAGATACCTTGTCAGTGGCGGAAGTACCAGGGTCGCAGCGGTCGCAGTTGCGACCGGGTCCTGGCATTCCGCCACTGGAGGGGGGCCCGGCGCCGCCCGCCAGATTCCGGCAATCAGCGCCGGAATCTGGGAGCCGCGCGCTGGCCGTCCCTCTCCCTGCGAGCGGCCAATGACATGCAGCTTGGCCGCTCACGTGGGATAGGAACCACCTGACCAGTGCACGAGATCCTCTCACGAGACCTCTGCGCTGATCAGGTGGTTTCCGGCGAGCGGCCAAGATGCATGCTTCCAGCGGCCGCTCGCCTCGGAGAAGAACGGAACGCCGACGGAGCCTGCCCTGGGGCCAGCAGAGGTGAGAGCTGGGGGCCATATATACCCATGACAGCTGGGGGCCGTATATACCCATGAGCTGGGGGCCCTATATACCCATGAGCTGGGGGCCCTATATACCCATGAGCTGGGGGCCTATATACCCATGAGCTGGGGGCCTGTATACCCATAAGCTGGGGGCCTATATACCCATGAGCTGGGGCCCTATATACCCATGAGCTGGGGCCCTATATACCCATGAGCTGGGGGCCTATATACCCATGAGCTGGGGGCCTGTATACCCATAAGCTGGGGGCCTATATACCCATGAGCTGGGGCCCTGTATACTCATGAGCTGGGGGCCTATATACCCATGAGCTGGGGGCCCAGTATACCCATGAGCTGGGGGCCCTGTATACCCATGAGCTGGGGGCCTATATACCCATGAGCTGGGGGTCTATATACCCATGAGCTGGGGACCTATATACCCATGAGCTGGGGGCCCAGTATACCCATGAGCTGGGGGCCCTGTATACCCATGAGCTGGGGGCCTATATACCCATGAGCTGGGGGCCTATATACCCATGAGCTGGGGACCTATATACCCATGAGCTGGGGGCCTATATACCCATGAGCTGGGGGCCCTATATATATCCATGAGCTGGGGGCCAATATATATCCATGAGAGCTGGGGGGCCCTATATATACCCATGAGAGCTGGGGGGCCCTATATATACCCATGAGAGATGGGGGGCAATATATATTCAAGAGAGCTGGGGGGCAATATATATCCATGTGAGCTGGGGGGCAATATATATCCATGTGAGCTGGGGGCAATATATATCCATGTGAGCTGGGGGCAATACTATCTTTGTTTTATTTTGCAGTGAAAAATAAGTAAAAATACATAGATCTTTTTTTGGGGGGGCCGTTCGTGGATTCTTGCACCGGGGCCCTCAGGTTTCTAGTTACGCCACTGTACCTTGTTGATGCAGTATAACTACCTTCTGTCTTGTTGCTTTGCTCAATCTTGCCATGACATGAAACTGTCTTTCACAACCTCATCTTGGTAACAGAGTTTGGCTGTTCCACAGAGTTTGGCTGTTCCAGTTTTAAGCCTCCTACATAGCTATTTCTGTTTCAGTTCATGACTGGGTTTCAACCTACGTGTGACATTGATGATCATTAGCACCTGTTTGGTATAATTGGTTGATCATACACCTGACTATAATCCTTCAAAATCCCTGACTTTGTGCAAGTGTACCTACGGGAATTGATGCTGGTTTAACGGCAAAAGGTAGTAACACCAAATATTGATTTGATTTAGATTTTTCTTTTGTTCGCTCACTTTGCATGTTGCAAATTGACAAATATAAACAATCATTATTTATATGTCTGAAAACATTCTTTGTTTACAACATTTTTTCACACCTGCCTAAAACTTTTGCACAGTACTGTATATATACACGAACCGCTGGTTCCTGCACTCGGAATATGCGTTCCCTTGCCCGGTGCCGCACCTGGCCAATATAATCTCCCGTGCGTGAATATACGCTGGTGGCACTCGGGGTCTTTTCAACGTAGTTTATTATATAAAGATTCGAAGTTTATGTCTGCTAACCGAGGACTTTCATCAGGAATTACTGATGAAAGTCTGCGGTTAGCGGACTGAAACGTTGAATCTTTATATAATAAACTACGTTGAAAAGTCCCTGAGTGCCACCAGCGTATATTCAGGCATGGGAGATTATATATATATACACTGAGGGCTTGTCTGACAGGTGTGTGTGTATTACACGTATACACTAGGGGCTGCAACTAACGATTATTCTCATATTCGATTAGTTGGTGATTATTATCTCGATTAATCGATTCATCGGATAAAAAGAATTTTTTTTACTTAAATAACCACAACCCCTCCCCCCTTTTTCATAAGAAATTTGCATAGTGTACGTAACTTTCGTACGTACATACGCAAATTGCGTACTTTTCACACAAGGTGTGTCACGACCCACTATGCACGCTGCTGCGCAAAGACGCCGGGTTAAGCCGCTCACTATCTATCTATCCTAGACCCAGATAATCACGCGTGCTTATCTACCCGTCCCGGCCACACTTTCTCTCACAACAGGCACGTAGAGCGTGATATACTGATCCCAGGATTGCAACGCAGTACAAATCTTCTCTTGAAGCGGGTAATGACTACGTCTCCCACATTCCCTGAGCTCACTTTCTTATTCTAATAGTAACGCTGCCACCAGTCCTCATGGATACTTCGCGCGTCGCAACAGGAGACGCAGGGCTTAGCAGCCGCACTATCTGCCTACCCTAGGCTCTGACAGTGACTACAGATCCCACAATCCCTGCCGTCTGACGACCGCAACTCGCAATTTCTTATATATAACCGAGCTTAAAGCAAATAGCAATACTCCCAATCTCTTAGTTAGCGTGGATCTCATCAGCCAGAGTCAAAACTTAAATACTTTTTATTTATTTATGATATAGAAAAAAATCACAGTGCTTTGTTACAGAAAAAATTATAACTAGAATAAATCAATTAATTACACACTACACAGCAAATAAAAGAAAAAGGGTGAACCATAGAGCAATTACTTACGAAGAGCTATTCATTAAGCTAGCATCAATGGTCTCCTGGAGCCTGGAGATAGAGCATGGACAGATCAGTCCTCTTTTGAAGGTACCCCAAGTGATCAGCCAAAGCACATGGCCAGTTTTCAGAATTTATTCATTTCCTGATCCTTCCAACCCCACCCACAAATGGCCCAGGCTCCAGTACTACATATCCCACAGTGCCCTTCTCGCTCGTGCTCAGTACGCTGGTCAATTAATCTTTAATTGCCCAAAAGTGTCCATCTCTCCCCCAGGGATCAAGGATGTGCTTCCTGTCTTTGAAGATAGGGCCTAAATCTTGTTGCCGGGTCGGCTACCAAGGTGTGACGAACAGGATACACAATATGTCAAAGTACAAAAGATATTCCATTTTACAGCTACATTTTACCTCCCCCCAGGGGAGCAAGCTAACCATTTTAATTAACTTTTTAGCAGGTCTTCCTCAACAGCTGTGGACCCAGAGATACACTTACCAAATGGTCAGACACAAATATGAATATAACGATATGGAGGAGATATATATATATAAACAGGCAATTAGACACATATACACAGAAAGACCCGGATATAGATAGAAATACAGATCTAATCTGCCACCTCTCCCATACAAAGGGAGATGCAGAAAGGGAGGGGCTAATATGCCTCTCACGTGCGTCTTAACACGGGTTTGCCAACCGGCATCTGGCACCTGCCCCAGTCGCCGGCGCTATTACAGAGTGGGGGACGCACAGGTGTCCGTGCACTTTGCCCACCAAAGCGTGCACTCCATCTCGTAACCGCATCACACATTGCCCCCTGTAGGCCTTTGACGACTCCACCATTCTCCCCCACCTCTCCCAAACCGGGGGGAGGGGGTCACTCATACTGCACTCACAACACGGCACCGACTCTGAGAAGTCCCTGTGCCTCTGCAGCCCCTGCGGGTACACCGTTTGGGTTGCAGCCTGTGTGGCTTACTCTCACCTGGCCCCTCAGTCTTGCAGGCAGCCGAATCCTCATACCCCGTAGCCTGCTCTGGAGCCATTGTTACAGCAGGGGGTATGAGAAACAGGGTGAAGCGCCCCGCTCCCCAGCAAACGTCCCCCCTGCATCTGCCAACGGAGTCAGGCATCGTACCTGGCTCTGGGCAGATGGCTGGGAGGTCACAGGGGCCAAAACAGGACACGCTGCCTCCCCGTCTCTCACTGTCCCCACACATTCAGAATTTGGGGAACCATACAGATGGGGCACAGGATTCTCCACGCTCACGCTCGTCTCGCCCTCCATTGCACACAGTTTCCACACTGTATCACACAGTTTATCAAGCACGCCTTGCTTCGTAGCCGGTGAGCATACAACCGTATGCCACCCTCCCCCACAGGGAGGTTGCTCAGTACCAGTTTCCTGTGGTACTGGGAATCTGGCTAGCTTTCCCCCAGGGCAACACGCGTCCACCCCAGGCCCTTCCTCTTGACCACACAGTATGCGCTCGGTGCCACCCGCAGCCTCAGACACATGCGACACAGACTGGCATACCACAGTATCCTGCCCATCCAGGATGTTCTGCCCTCCACTCCTTTCACCTGGCACCGCCAACCTGGATGGTTCAGGCCCTGGATAACCCTCTGCCACCCTAGGCCTCTCCTTCCGACCACCCGGTATGCCCTCTGCGCCATACACAGTCTCAGACACCCATGGCACACCGCGGTATCCGGCTCATCCCAGGCCTTCCGATGCCCACACCTTCCCTCCAGCACCACCGACCCAGTTGGTTCAGCCCTAAAGGAACCTGCCTTGGTCCTTTGTTCTCCTTCCCAACCGCGTGGCGTCGCAGACACACCGGAGTCTGGTCTGGGCAGGCACACCACAGTATCCTGCCACCCCTCCCAGGCATTCTGATCCACACCATTTTCACGGGGCACTAGAGTCCTGGTTGGTTTAGGCGCAAGCAGACCCGCAGTCATCCCTTGCCCTTGCTCCCAACCATATGGTGTCACAGACACACCTGAGTCTGGTCTAGGCAGGCACACCACCGTATCCTGCCACCCGTCCCAGGCATTCTGATCCACACCATCACATGGCAGGGACGGGCCTTGTGCCCTACTCCCCGCCGCCTGCCAGCGGGTACCCACTCCCACCATGGGCACCGCGGCCTCCCCACGCATGGGGTCCAGGGAATAAGCTGACTCGGGTGCATGCGGGCATTCACTCACCCCCTGCCTTTCCTCCCAGTCACACGGCCCCCTCATGCTACCACACAACACCTTGGGCACACCTGGCACAGGCGCAGCCTGACTCACTGCCATCCCCTGCCCTCCCGTCCAGGAATCCTTTTTCAAGTCCTGTGGCGATGGGTAAGCGACGAAGCGGCAGGTGTGGTGCACTGGGAGTCGTAGCCGCAAGCCTGCACACAGGCGACTCAGGCTATAGGGTCGCTCTTCACTGACCGGAGCAGAAGTGAAGTTCGGCAGCTACCTGAGTGTCTGAGCAGTCCTATTTAGGGTAGCACTGCTCACCTCCATGCATGAGGAAGGGGCTAGAAAAGGTGCCCCAAACATTGCCTGCTCCTCACACCCTGGCTGGCTAACCGCGGTCGGCGGGGACCCAATTATGCGGTCGAAAATCAAAAACAAACTCAATCACAATAAAATTTGCTACATGGAACATCCGCACTCTTCTTGACAGGGATACCGCAAATAGGCCGCAACGACGCACGGCGCTCATTGCCCATGAACTTGCCAGATACAATATAGACATCGCCGCCCTAAGTGAGACCAGACTCTCCGGTGAAGGAGAACTCACAGAAAGGCTTGCTGGCTACTCTTTCTTCTGGAGTGGACGCGACTCTCATGCAAAGCGAGAAGCGGGAGTTGGTTTTGCTATTAAAACTTCTCTTGTGAGTAAACTCTCCAGCTCCCCGAAAGGAATTAATGATCGTCTTATGACGCTGAAACTCCCTCTCTGCCATGGAAAGAAGTTTGCCACCATAGTCAGCGCCTATGCACCCACCATGACAAATCCAGAAGAGACCATAGATAAGTTCTATGATGATCTGAACACCGTTATTTCCTCCACTCCCATTGCTGATAAACTCATTGTTCTTGGAGATTTTAATGCACGTGTCGGGAGTGATCACACTTCCTGGGACGGAGTGATGGGGAAGCATGGGGTTGGAAAGTGTAACAGCAACGGCCTGCTGCTCCTTCAGACCTGTGTTGAACATGGCCTCCTGGTGACAAATACCATTTTTAGCCTTCCCGCACGCAACAAGACGTCATGGATGCACCCCCGTTCAAAACACTGGCATTTAATAGACTATGTCATCGTCAGAAATCGGGACCGGCAGGATGTGAAGGTGACTAAGGCCATGTGCGGCGCAGATTGCTGGACGGATCACCGCCTCATCGTCTCAAAGATGAAAATCCACATTCAACCTAAGAGAAGACCTCATGCCGCCATAGCTCTGAAACGCCTCAACATCAGCAAGTTGAAGCGTCCTGATGTCAAACAGACTTTTGTTGACACCCTGGATGAACGCCTTGCTTCAATCACACTGGATAATCTGGATGCGGGAGCAGCGTGGACCACATTTCGTGAGACGGTGTATAGCACAGCCATTGAGCACCTTGGACCCTCTACCAGAAAACACAAGGACTGGTTTGATGAAAATAACATAACGATTCAACTGCTACTCGAGCAAAAACGTCGGGCGTACAAGGCACTCTATGATGACCCAATGTCAATGGCAAAGAAAGTTGCACTGCGTAACATCCGCAGCAACATCCAGTCGCAACTGCGCCAGATGCAAGACTCCTGGTTGAGTGCAAAAGCTGAAGAGCTTCAGGGCTTTGCAGACAGGAAAGATATGAAGAACTTTTACAGCGGCCTCAGAGAAATCTATGGCCCTACTGCCTCAGGGTCTTCTCCTCTCCTCAGTGCTGATGGTTCCACACTCATCACAGAAAAGGAGCAAATCTTGGAAAGATGGGCGGAACACTTTGCTAGTGTGCTGAATACGCCTTCTGTCATAAATGATGAAGCCATCGAAAGACTACCCCAGGTCCCAGCGAACAAGTCACTGGACGCTGTTCCAACTCTGGACGAGATACAAACAGCCATCCGCCAGCTGTCCAGTGGCAAAGCACCTGGTTCCGACATGATTCCTGCTGAAATCTATAAAGAGGGTGGACCAGCGCTGACGGATAAATTGCTCTGTCTAATCCAGATCATCTGGCAGACAGAAACTGTACCACAGGACCTTAAAGATGCTTCCATTATCCATCTGTACAAACGAAAAGGAAATCGCCAGGCCTGTGACAACCACCGTGGAATCTCACTGCTATCCATTGCAGGCAAGATCTTGGCCCGAGCCCTGCTGAACCGCCTGAATGTACATCTAGAGCAAGGTCTCCTTCCCGAGAGTCAATGTGGCTTCCGCAAAGCACGTGGGACTATTGACATGGTGTTTGCTGCCAGACAGCTTCAAGAGAAATGTCAGGAACAAAACTCGGATCTATATTCCACATTCATTGACCTAAATAAAGCTTTTGACACGGTCAGCAGAGATGGCCTGTGGAGAATCATGAAGAAGTATGGATGTCCAGACAAGTTTACCGCTATCACCCGGCAGCTACATGATGGCATGTTGGCTCGAGTCCAGGAAAACGGTCAATCATCTCAAGCATTTCCTGTTACAAATGGAGTGAAGCAGGGCTGTGTCCTGGCTCCCACACTCTTCAGCATCATGTATTCTGCAATGTTGTCTGATGCGTTCAAGGATTCCACCACGGGCTTGCCAATTCGATTTCGTACTGATGGATCAGTCTTTAATCTCAGAAGGCTTCAAGCGAAAACCAAGGTCAAACATAACATCATAAATGAGCTTCTGTTCGCAGACGACTGTGCCCTCAATGCTGCTTCGGAAGGCGATATGCAACACAGCGTTGACATTTTTGCTGATGCCTGCAATAACTTTGGTCTCACGATCAACAGAAAGAAAACTGAAGTGATGTATCAGCCAGCTCCCAGGAAGCCTTACGCTGAACCCAGCATCACTATCAGTGGGAAGCGTCTAAACGCGGTGGACAAATTCACGTACTTGGGCAGCATCCTTTCTAGATCTGTCGTCATGGACGACGAGTTGATTGCTAGACTCGCAAAAGCAAACGCAGCATTTGGAAGACTCCGCAAAAATGTGTGGGACAGGAGAGGTATCAGACAAAAAACCAAGATCAAGGTGTATCGCGCAGCAGTCCTTTCGACGTTGCTCCATGGATGTCAAACGTGGACAATCTACCAGCGTCACGCCAAGAAATTAAATCATTTTCACACAACATCTCTTAGAAAACTTCTTGGTATTAAGTGGCAAGACAAAGTGCCTGATACCGAGGTCCTTGTTAGAGCGGACCTACCCAGCATCTTCACCATCCTGGCGCAGTCTCAATTACGATGGGCAGGACACGTAGCTCGTATGAAAGACAATCGACTTCCAAAGATGTTGTTATTTGGCGAACTTACACAAGGCAAGCGCTCCCAAGGAGGTCAAAAAAAGCGCTACAAAGACACACTGAAAGCAGCTCTAAAGGCCTTCAATATTAACCCCATTAACTGGGAGCTTGCTGCTCAGGACAAAATCAAGTGGAGATCAGCTATTAAGAACGGAGCTCAATCCTATGAGACCAGCAGAGCAGCGGCAGCTGAGCAAAAAAGCTGGCCAGGAAAGGTAGTGATATACCACTATCTTCTGCGGCTATTCACTGTCCACATTGCCAGAGACTATTTCGAGCGCGAATTGGCTTGGTAAGCCATCTACGCACTCACCGTGACCCACCCTATTCCCTAAATGGATGACTAGATGGTCCTCGTCGACTCGACGGACGAACAAGAAGAAGAAGACCCACTCCCACCATGGGCACCGCGGCCTCCCCACGCATGGGGTCCAGGGAACCAGCTGACTCGGGTGCATGCGGGCATTCACTCACCCCCTGCCTTTCCTCCCAGTCACACGGCCCCCTCATGCTACCACACAACACCTTGGGCACACCTGGCACAGGCGCAGCCTGACTCACTGCCATCCCCTGCCCTCCCGTCCAGGAATCCTGTTGTGCATCCCCACTCACAGCCCTTCCCACTGTAGAGCCACTAATGGGCCTGGGTAAATCCCCAGCATCCCTTTCCAGCACAAACTGTGACATCAATTTACCCAAATCCGTGCCCAGTAACACATCTGTAGGAATATTTTCAGACATCCCCACCTCACGCAGACCTCTCCCAGCTCCCCAGTCCAGATAAACCCGCGCCATTGGCACCGCAGGACGTACCCCACCAAAACCCTTTACTGCTAGAGTCCTGCCAGGAATAAAGTCTGCAGGGCTGACTAACCCTGGATGCACCAAAGTTACTTCAGCCGCCGTATCTCTTAAACCCACAGATACCTGAGTCCCGACAATGACTGCTTGCTGGTTCACGTTGGCACTGCCCTCCGATCGGGTCACGAACAGGACGGAGGGTGATGCTGAGGGGTGTCCTCCCCCAGCTGTGGATGCAGGCTTCTTCCTCTGCAGGCACGCTGCCAGGAGATGGTTGGCACTGTCACAAATAAAACAGCGACGGCGCACACTTCTTCCAGGCGAAGAAGGACTCGTTTCCCCCTCCCCAGCAGAGACTGGCACAGAGGGGGGCGCTGCCGCCGTGAGGTCGGGGGGTCGTGCTGAGTTGGGCTTCCATCCCAATGATCCTTTGGGGGAACTTCTGCTCCGGTCCACAGACGCTCTGTTGGTCGCATGGAAATCGGCCAGCTCACCAGCTTCCAGGGCCGTCTCGGGTTTGCGATCCAGAAGCCATTCCTGGATCTCAGTTGGGCACAGCTGCACGAACTGCTCTTTGATTAGCAGGTCTTCCAGGGCATCCAAGGTGTCAATCTTCAGCCCCCTGACCCATTGTCGAAATAGGGTGGTCAGGTGGCTCACGACTGCAGAGTAGCTCTCCGCGGCCCGCTTCTGCAAGGACCTGAACTTTTTGCGATATACCTCTGGCGTGAGGTTATACCGTCTCTGCAACGTGGCTTTAATCGCCTCATAGTCCTGGTCGCTCTCAGCTGGTAATTCTGCAAAGGCTTCAAGCGCTGGACCTTTTAGTCCAGGAGTGAGGTACCTGGCCCATTGCTCCTTGGGCAGCTGGTACTGTCGACAAGTCTTTTCAAAACTTTGCAGGAACACATCCAGGTCCCCATCTTTGTCAAGGGTGGGAAAGTTCTCAGCATGAGGTCTGGGTGTAGAGAGATCTGCAGTGCCCGCAGGGGCAGGAGATAATTGCGTTCTGCTTGCCTGTGCCAGAGCGAGCTGATGTGCCCTTTCGGCTTGGCGCTCCGCCTCTTCTTGGTCCGCTTGGCGTGCGGCCGCCTCTTGCTCAGCTCTGCGCTCCTCTCGCTCTTGGTACTGCAGGATGAGCTGAAGCCGCGTCTGCGAGTCCGCAGAGTCCACATGTTTTAAAACAGTCTGCAAGTAAACATCCAGGGCAGTATCACCCTTGGGCGAAGCACTTGACACTGTCCTTTCCACTGGACTTGCGCTTCCTTCGGCTGGGTCAAGCGTGGTACCCTGCTCTGCTGCGTCTTGGACTGCTTGCCTCGCCTCATAATCCTCGAGGGCTTGCAAAAGTTCCTCTTTGTTTATAACCTTCGTCAAAATATTTTTGTCTCTACATAATTGTTCCAAGGTCTTTTTCGATGGTTGTTGCGACATTCTCACTCCAGCCAAATAAAAGATAGAAAAGAAAAACAAAGAAGGGGAAGGGAACTGCTGTGTATTGTGTAAATTCTAATAAATGCACTGAGTTCTGCTCTGGAAATTGGAAAACCAATTTCTTTAGTATCTGGATCTATGTTGCTTCACAGATCCAAATACTAACCTGATATCCCACCGCTTGCCACCAGTTGTCACGACCCACTACCCGCGCTGCTGCGCAAAGACGCTGGGTTAAGCCACTCACTATCTATCCTAGACCCAGATAATCACGCGCACTTATCTACCCGTCCCGGCCACACTTTCTCTCACAACAGGCACGTAGAGCGCGATATACTGATCCCAGGATTGCAACGCAATATAAATCTTCTCTTGAAGCGGGTATTGACTACATCTCCCACAATCCCTGAGCTCACTTTCTTATTCTATTAGTAACGCTGCCACCAGTCCTCATGGACACTACGCGCATCGCAACAGGAGACGCAGGGCTTAGCAGCCGCACTATCTGCCTACCCTAGGCTCTGACAGTGACTACAGATCCCACAATCCCTGCCGTCTGACGACCGCAACTCGCAATTTCTTATATATAACCAAGCTTAAAGCAAATAGCAATACTCCCAATCTCTTAGTTAGCGTGGATCTCATCAGCCAGAGTCAAAACTTAAACATTTTTTATTTATTTATGATATAGAAAAAATCACAGTGCTTTGTTACAGAAAAAATTATAACTAGAATAAATCAATTAAGTACACACTACACAGCAAATAAAAGAAAAAGGGTGAACCATAGAGCAATTACTTACGAAGAGCTATTCATTAAGCTAGCATCAATGGTCTCCTGGAGCCTGGAGATAGAGCATGGACAGATCAGTCCTCTTTTGAAGGTACCCCAAGTGATCAGCCAAAGCACATGGCCAGTTTTCAGAATTTATTCATTTCCTGATCCTTCCAACCCCACCCACAAATGGCCCAGGCTCCAGTACTACATATCCCACAGTGCCCTTCTCGCTCGTGCTCAGTACGCTGGTCAATTAATCTTTAATTGCCCAAAAGTGTCCATCTCTCCCCCAGGGATCAAGGATGTGCTTCCTGTCTTTGAAGATAGGGCCTAAATCTTGTTGCCGGGTCGGCTACCAAGGTGTGACGAACAGGATACACAATATGTCAAAGTACAAAAGATATTCCATTTTACAGCTACATTTTACCTCCCCCCAGGGGAGCAAGCTAACCATTTTAATTAACTTTTTAGCAGGTCTTCCTCAACAGCTGTGGACCCAGAGATACACTTACCAAATGGTCAGACACAAATATGAATATAACGATATGGAGGAGATATATATATATAAACAGGCAATTAGACACATATACACAGACAGACCCGGATATAGATAGAAATACAGATCTAATCTGCCACAAGGTGTGTGTCACGGTGGCCCCCCTCAGGAGCCAAAGGGGGGACCTTGTTGCTGTGTTTATAGTTAAGCCCTTTAGGCCGGTATGTGTTTCTCTGCATAATGCAGAACCCTGAACACGGGATACAGAAATAACCAGACACGACAAGACTGTATACACACACGAGGAACGCCCTGTTCTGAGGTAAGGTCCTTTGGATGGCCTTCAGTCTATACAGAGTACAGCGTGGGAAACATAAAAATGACAAACAATGAACAATCAAGGGTTAAACAGACATGACTTGAACAATGGTGCTAACTAGAAAGAGATCCTTGATGTGGTCTCTATAAACAATAAGTAGCTGTACTAGATACAAAGACACAGAACACCAGACTAGACAGGAATATAGTCTACAACCTGCAGGGGAGGACTTCACTAGAAACAGATTATGCTGCAACCAGCACAAAACCACTGGATGCCTTGCGATTAGGTCTAACACCAGAACAAGAAACATAAACAGCAGAGACTGTAGTGTGGTACAAACAAACCAAAACCTGAAGACCACACATACAAAACACAAAATGGTATTTAGCAAGAGAATAGTCAGAGTACTATGCCAGAAGTCAAAAACCAGGATATCAAAATACACGGTACCAAGGGTTGATCAGAAGAATCGATAAAACACAGAGCCAGAAGTCTAGAACCAGAATAATCAAATATAACATACATAAATAAGGATCACAGCAGAGAGAACCTTATACTGGATCAAGGAGCTGTAGCACTAAAGGCCATATAAATAGGGCAGTACAGATCATGTGATCACAGGTCTGATCAGGCACCGAGACTCCAGGGGCGGGGAGCCAAACAGATTAACCCTATACTCAAAAAGGGTTGATAAAAACTCTCATAACCAGTGGGCATGGCTGGAGGGAACGTAACAGTATGCAAGTGCTTAGTCAGAAGGAGGGGTTGATGCTGCATGCGCAGCTTAAGCCCATGCTTTCTTTCTCAAATGAATGCAGCTATGAGCACTTGGTCATAGTGCTTGACGTCAGCATGAAATCGGGGTTAATAAGCTAAAGTGGTCAGGGTGCGTAGTGTCCCTTTTAAATAATTTTGTGAACAAACTGAGTGGGAGGAGGGACTGGAGGTGGAAGGGAGTGACTTTGCTCAAGTGACTTGACCTGAGTGTGATAGGGAGTGGGTATGGACAAAAGACCGGACCCGAGTGTGGGAGTTTGGGGAAAGGGACCAGACCAAAGGGAGGGAATGGCAGTTCCCGACCAAAGAGGGTGTGGCAGGGAGGGTGGGGTGCTGGCACAGGACTCCAGCTTCAAGTAAGGATAAAACACAGACATACAGCTCCTTCACCCAGTGGCAGTATCCTATTTTTGTGCTCTAGTTTTGCTACTGTTGTAAACAGAATAAAAACAAACTGTGTCTGACATAACCCTAGAACTAAATCATACCTAGTAAAGCAGCGCCGCGTCTTCTCCAATCAGCTCCAAAGCTGAGGTTATTTACGTTTAACTCAGTCTGACTCTAAACAGTGTGTGCTGTACACAGGACGATTAATCAACACCGATTAATCGATAATGGAAATAGTTGACAACTATTTTAATCGATTAGTTGTCGATTAATCGATTAGTTGTTTCAGCCCTAATATACACACACACTCTGAGGGCATGTGTTTACACACACTGTGGTCTGGTGTTTGTTGGGTATACATGTATCTGATGCTGCATGTGGTGTATATTATATATAAATAATATACACCAACAGCATCAGATACATGTATACCCAACAGACACCAGGCCACAGTGTGTGCATATAGATATATATATATATAGTGTCTGTGTGTGGCCAGGGTGTTGTCACGGTGGCCCATGTCCGGGGAAGTGTTGCGCCTTCGCCCCTGGTTGCGGTTGTCACAGCAGCTGATATCCGGAACGCTTTATTCGCAGGTACTGTTTACCGCCGGACAGGGAATCGCGACTTACGCCAACCACTAGGTCATAACATCCGCCAACCACACCCGGAAGTGGAGTCTGCCCACGAATCAGATGCATTATGCAGGGGAGGTAACCAATTGATCTGCGATCCTATGGGAGAGCAGGGCATCTCCTCTGATCTCCAAAAGGAGTTATTGTGTCTCCATTTAAGGGGCTTCTTGTCTCATAGTAATCGCCCTAGCGTGGTTTCACTTCACCTAGTGCCTTGTTGCTACTGATATATATATATATAATTCTCTGATTGTTTCTCTGGTTCTTTGATCCCGGCTTGTCCTGACTATCCTGACCTCTGGCTCCCCGACGTTTGGCTTTGTTATACGGTTTTCCAGCACTCTGTTTTCCATTTAACCTTTTGCTTGCCAGTTAGTTTACTGTATTAACTCAGCCATAATCAAGGACCGGTTAGTTAGGGTTTAGGTACTATTTTATGCAAGCAGGGTTTTCTATCCTTAACAACCGGTTATTAGGGTCGGTTGTATTACTTATACTGTAAGCTGCTTGACTGTGAGAGACCAGTTTCTATCTGTATTATCTGGCTTCATTACTGTGTATAGTCCGGCCATTACCAAGGACCGGTAGGTAGAGACTGTTGGCTTATTGTCTGGAAGCAGGGTTACCCGATCCTGACATTACCCTAGGGCCATGGACCCTGCAGACATGGGTCAGCAGCTCGCTGCATGTGTCTCTCGTGTCGATGAATTAGACCACCACATGGATGCCTTTGTTCAGGCTATACAACGATTCTTACCCGTACTGCCTATTTGCAGGCTGAACCACAGGTGGCGACCTCTGCCCCTGCCCTGCAATCCCACACACCTGAGGTTGCTATACCTGCCTCCCATGTATCCATGACTTCTCCAATTCATTTTGGTGGGGAACAAACAGGGTGTCGTGGGTTTTTGAACTAAGCCCTAGAACTTATGTTTCAGATCGTGCCCGTGTGGGATTTATGATTAATCATATGTCTGGTAGAGCCCTAGCATGGGCTAACCCGTTGTGGGAAAATGATGATGCCGTGGTATATAACTACCACAACTTTGTACATGCTCTCAGACGCACCTTTGATCCTCCTGGTCATTTCAAGAGGCCTGGGAGATCCCTGCTCAGAATTAAGCAAGGTTCCAGGTCTGTTGCAGATTACGCCATAGACTTCAAAACCCTAGTCGCAGAGGTGGACTAATGATTGCCTTGTGTTGCTTTTCCAGGAGGGTTTTTCTGATACTATCCTAGACAAGATAGCAGCAAAGAATTTGCATGAGGAGTTAGAAGATATGATCGATTACACGATTGATATTGATAAAAGAATCAGGGATAGAGCTAAACACAGAGAAAGACCCAGAAGAAGCGTTGCTAGGGTTCCTACACGAGGTTCCGCTAGTCCACCAACTCACTCTTCACAGGTTTCTGACACTGAACCCATGCAATTGGGACACACCAAATTGACTGAAGAGGAGAAATCTTATAGATGTAGAGAGGGTCTTTGCCTATATTGTGGACGTAAGGGGCACCCACACCTTGATTGTCCATCACGCCCGGGAAATGCTTGCACCTAAGTCCTAGGGGGGGACCGGTCTTGGGTGTCCTTACTCTGTGCCCCACTACGACCTCACTACGTTTGCTTCTTCCTGTCTGTCTGTCATGGGGTTCCGTCAAGGTCAATTGCAATGCATTATTGGATTCTGGGGCTGCTGATAACCTTATGGACGGTTCCTTTGCCTCAGGACACCTTGTTCCCTTGTCTCCTAGATCCAAACCCCTAATGGTTCAGGCCATTGGCGGCAGGCCCCTTGCTATTCCTGTCATAACCCAAGAGACTAAAACAATTTCTATGTGTCTTGGGGATCATCATACCGAATCCATAGTGTTTCAAATCATATCATCACCATCTTGTCCAGTTGTTTTAGGTCTATCATGGTTACAAAAGCATAATCCACACATTGACTGGGTTAAGGGCAAGGTCGTCGCATGGGGTCCCATGTGTTCCTCCTCTTGTTTCCCCTCATATTACCTGTCGGGTTACTCAATACTCCCACTGCCAAACCTTTGTTGTCTACTGTTCCGGAGCAATACCTGTCGGTGAAACAAGTGTTTGATAAAAAACACCGATAAGCCGATAAGCTACCCCCGCACCGTCCTTATGACGGTGCTATTAAGCTCTACCCAGGTACCAAAGCAAAGGAAGGAAGGTATGTAGAAGAGGATAAAAGTCTCGCTGACTGCCTCAATGAATATTTTTGTTCAGTCTTTGCAGAAGAAAAGGAAGGAAAGGGACCTCAGTTGGAGAAAACACTAACGAGACAATTACATATCAGTTTACAGAGGAGGAGGTTCTACAGCAGCTGTCTAAAGTAAAGACAAATAAGTCAATGGGGCCTAATGGGATCCACCCTAAATTATTAAAAGAGCTCAGTGATGTAATAGCAAAACCGTTAACAGATTTATTTAACCAATCCTTGCTATATAAATTTGGGATCTAGTGATCACCAGTCAGTATGGTTTAATATAAGAACAGGGATGGAGCCGCACCACACAAAAACAAAAGTTTTAGACTTTAAAAAAACAGATTTTTCTAAAATGAGATTTTGTGTGAAGGAGTCATTATCAGACTGGAGGAGTTTAAAGGGAGTCCAGGAGAAATGGGATTATTTAAAGGAAGCATTATTGAAGGCAACAGGCAATTGCATTCAACTTGTTAGCAAAAACAAAAAAGGGAAGAAACCACTGTGGTACTCTGCAGAAGTGGCCAAAATAGTGAAGAACAAAAAGACAGCATTCAATAATTATAAAAGAACTCAGAGTGAAGAAGATAGGCAAACCTATAAGATTAGGCAGAAAGAGGCAAAGCAATTTATAAGGGCTTCCAAAGCACACGCAGAAGAGAAAATAGCTCAGTCAGTAAAAAAGGGGACAAAACATTTTTTAGATACATAAACGAGAAAAGAAAAGTAAAACAAGGATTAGTTAGATTAAAAACAAAGGAAGGAAGGTATGTAGAAGAGGATAAAAGTCTCGCTGACTGCCTCAATGAATATTTTTGTTCAGTCTTTGCAGAAGAAAAGGAAGGAAAGGGACCTCAGTTAGGAGGAAACACTAACGAGACAATTACATATCAGTTTACAGAGGAGGAGGTTCTACAGCAGCTGTCTAAAGTAAAGACAAATAAGTCAATGGGGCCTGATGGGATCCACCCTAAATTATTAAAAGAGCTCAGTGATGTAATAGCAAAACCGTTAACAGATTTATTTAACCAATCCTTGCTAACGGGAGTCGTCCCAGAAGACTGGAAATTAGCAAATGTTGTGCCCATTCACAAGAAGGGTAGTAGGGAGGAATCTGGGAACTATAGGCCAGTTAGTCTTACGTCAGTAGTGGGGAAATTAATGGAAACCATGTTAAAGGAAAGGATTGTTGAACATCTAAAAACACATAGATTACAGGATCAGAAACAACATGGGTTTACCTCAGCCAAACTAATCTTATTGATTTTTTTGATTGGGTAACAAAAATAATAGACACAGGTGGTGCAGTAGACATTGCTTATTTAGATTTCAGTAAGGCTTTTGATACTGTTCCGCATAGAAGGCTTATCAATAAATTGCAATCTTTGAGCTTGGATTCCAATATTGTTGAATGGATTAGGCAGTGGCTGAGTGACAGGCAACAGAGGGTTGTGGTAAATGGAGTTTATTCAGCGCAAGGTCTTGTTACCAGTGGGGTACCTCAGGGGTCAGTACTTGGACCCATTCTATTTAATATTTTTATTAGTGATATTGCAGAAGGTATTAATGGAAAAGTATGTCTTTTTGCTGATGACACAAAGATTTGCAACAGGGTTGACGTTCCTGGAGGGATCAGCCAAATGACAAATGATTTAGATAAACTAAAAAAATGGTCGGAGCTGTGGCAATTGAGTTTTAATGTGGATAAGTGCAAGATAATGCACCTGGGATGTAAAAACCCAAGGGCTGAATATAGAATATTTGATACAGTCCTAACCTCAACATCTGAGGAAAGGGATTTAGGGGTTATTATTTCAGAGGATCTAAGGGTAAGTAGTCAATGTAATAGAGCAGCAGGAAGTGCTAGCAGAATGCTTGGTTGTGTAGGGAGAGGTATTAGCAGTAGGAAAAGGGAAGTCCTCATGCCACTGTACAGAGCACTGTTGAGACCTCACTTGGAGTACTGTGTGCAGTACTGGAGACCGTATCTCCAGAAGGATATAGACATCTTAGAGAGAGTTCAGAGAAGGGCTACTAAAATGGTGTACGGCTTGAAGGAGAAAAGTTACCAGGAAAGGCTTAATGATCTTAACATGTACAGCTTGGAAAAAAGACGAGACAGAGGAGATCTGATAGAAACAATTAAATACGTAAAGGGAATCCACAAGGTAGAGGAAGGGAGTATATTTAAAAGGAAACAAAGTAGCAAAACAAGAGGACATAGTCTTAGATTAGAGGGGCAAAGGTTTAAAAGTAACATCAGAAAGCATTATTTTACTGAGAGGGTGGTGGATACATGGAACAGTCTTCCAGTTGAAGTGGTAGAGGCCAAAACAGTAATTGAATTTAAGCAAGCATGGGATAGGCATAAGGCTATCCTAAACAAAAGATAAATCCAGGTAAAGTATCCATGTAATTGGGCAGACTAGATGGGCCGAAAGGTTCTTATCTGCCGACATTTTTCTATGTTTCTATGTTTCTACCATTCCCCAAAAAGGGAGGATTTATCCTTTGTCCCCAAAGGAACATATTATCATGGAGGAATATATCCAGGAATCACTGGAGAAGGGTTTCATAAGAAGATCCTCTTCCCCCCCAGGGGCAGGGTTCTTCTTCGTAGCCAAGAAAGAGGGCGACCTTTGTCCATGGATTATAGAGGGTTGAATCGTATTACCATTAAGAATGCCTACCCTATTCTTCTGATCTCTTTGACCGCCTTAGAGGCTCCAAGGTGTTTTCCAAATTGGATCTCAGGGGTGCATACAACCTGGTACGCATAAAAGAGGGGGACGAGTGGATGACCGCATTCAACACTCATAGCGGCCACTATGAGTATCTGGTCATGCCGTTTGGGTTGTACAACGCTCCTGCGGTTTTTCAGGATTTTATAAATGACGCCCTTCGAGACTACCTCTCCTCATGTGTCATAGTCTATTTAGATGACATCCTGGTACACTCTCCTGACCTACACACACATTATGATCACATGCGTTCTGTTCTCGGCACTCCTGTTACGAAATGGTTTATATTGTAAACTAGAGAAAAGCATCTTCCATGTGACACAGGTTCCGTTCCTGGGGTACATAGTATCATCTAAAGGTTTTTTAATGGATCCCAAGAAACTGGAATCCATCTTGTCTTGGCCTTTACCAAAGGGGTTGAAACCTGTCCAGAGGTTTATCGGATTCGCCAATTATTACAGAAAATTCATACCACACTTTTCTTCTGTAATTGCTCCTATCACCTCTATAACCAAAAAAGGGTCCAACACTACCATTTGGTCACCCGTTGCCCTCAAAGCCTTTGAGGACCTAAAACAGCCTTTGCCTCGGCACCCATTTTAGCACTTCCTAACCCTTCCAAACCATTCATCATGGAGGTTGATGCATCAGAGTCTGGGATTGGGGCAGTTCTCTCCCAGAGGGATTCCTGGGACTCCCCACTTCACCCTTGTGCTTACTTCTCCCAAAAGTTATCCGATTCAGAGAGGAACTATGACATAGGCAACAGAGAGCTCTTAGCTATTATCAGGGCCCTAAAAGAATGGAGACATCTGTTAGAGGGTTCACAAATTCTGGTGATCATTTTAACTGACCATAAGAACCTAGCCTATCTGGCAGACGTTAAACGACTATCTGCCCGCCAGACCAGATGGTCGTTATTTCTCAGTCGCTTCAATTATTTGATCACCTATCGCCCAGGGTCTCGTAATACCAAGGCGGATGCTCTTTCTAGACAGTTCGAGGAAGAGGAGTTACCTCACATCGAACCGGTTTCTCTCATACCCAGTACCCATATAGTTGCCACTGTGTGTATGCAAGTATCCTCTCAACTAATCGAACACATTTTGTCCTATCAGAATACCGCTCCTAGGTCTCTACCTCCAGAGAGATTATTTGTAGGGGAGAATGAGAGAGGGGAGCTATTACAAGTCCTACATGCATCAAAGGTTGCAGGCCACCCCGAAGTCAATAAGACCATCCTAACCGTTTCTCGCCTATATTGGTGGCCCACTCTCCGTGCTGAAGTTCGAGAGTTTATTGCATCCTGTAACGTGTGTGCCCAGAACAAGACCCCTGTTGATCTTCCATTGGGTCTCTTACAACCTCTCCCTGTTCCATCGAGACCAAGGACCCATGTATCCATGGACTTTATTGTGGATTTACCCCCATCTGAGGGCAATACCACTATTCTCAGTCATTGACCGTTTTGTCTAAAATGGCCCATTTTTTTCCGCTGAAAAAACTTCCTTCTTCAGAGCAGCTAGCCGGTATATTTGCTAAAGAGGTGGTAAGGTTACATGGCATACCGCAGGAAATAGTCTCAGATCGTGGTACTCAGTTCATTTTTTTGTAAAGAAATGGGCATCAGACTATCCTTTTCTTCCGCCTACCACCCACAATCCAACGGTGCTGTTAAACGTACCAACCAGTCCTTGGAACAATATTTGAGGTTCTTCATATCCCACCAACAAGACAATTGATGTTCCTTGTTACCTTGGGCTGAGTTGGCCAGGAACAACGCGGTACATGACAGTTCCGGTCATACCTCGTTCTTTGCAACCTATGGGTTCCACCCTGCATTATTGCCTGGTACTCCGACTGAGTCATCCATTCCTGCACTTGACGATCACTTACGTCTCCTACGTCATTCCTGGATGCAGATTCACTCCGCTTTGCAAAAGGCTTCTTTAGTCCATAAGAAGTTTGCAGACCACCACAGACGACCAGGCCCTTCTTATGTCCCTGGTCAAAGGGTATGGCTCACCATTTGGCATATCAAACTCCGTGTGCCCTCTCACGAATTGGCACCACGATTTATTGGCCCTTACAGGGTCCTCCGACGCATCAATCCTGTATCTTATGCCTTGGAGTTGCCTACCTCCTTGAGGATCCCCAACTCCTTCCATACCTCCCTACTCAAACCCCTTGTCTGTAACCGTTATTCCACTCCTGTGAAACGGCCTTCTCCTGTACAGGTTCAGGGACAGGAGGAGTACGAGGTTCAGGCCCTCATCGATTCCAGGTGGTCTAGAGGCAGGTTGCAATATCTTGTACATTGAAGGGGATACGGCCCGGAGGAACGTTCCTGGGTGGTTGCCTCTGATGTTCATGCCCCGAGGCTGGTCTCCGCCTATCATCGCCATTTTCCTTCTCACCCTCGGGCCTGCCGTCAGGTGGGGGTGATGTCACGGTGGCCCATGTCCGGGAAAGTGTTGCGCCTTCGCCCCTGGTTGTGGTTGTCACAGCAGCTGATATCCGGAACGCTTTATTCCCGGGTACTGTTTACCGCCGGACAGGGAATGGCGATGCACGCCAACCACTAGGTCATAACATCCGCCAACCACACCCGGAAGTGGAGTCTGCCCATGAATCAGACGCATTATGCAGGGGAGGTAACCAATCGCAGCAATCGATCTCCGATCCTATGGGAGAGCAGGGCATCTCCTCTGATCTCCAAAAAGAGTTATTGTGTCTCCATTTAAGGGGCTTCTTGTCTCATAGTAATCGCCCTAGCGTGGTTTCACTTCACCTAGTGCCTTGTTGCTACTGATATATATATATAATTCTCTGATTGTTTCTCTGGTTCTTTGATCCCGGCTTGTCCTGACTATCCTGACCTCTGGCTCCCCGACGTTTGGCTTTGTTATACGGTTTTCCAGCACTCTGATTTCCATTTAACCTTTTGCTTGCCAGTTAGTTTACTGTATTAATCCAGCCATAATTAAGGACCGGTTAGTTAGGGTTTAGGTACTATTTTATGCAAGCAGGGTTTTCTATCCTTAACAACCGGTTATATGGGTCGGTGGTATTACTTATACTGTAAGCTGCTTGACTGTGAGAAACCAGTTGCTATCTGTATTATCTGGCTTCATTACTGTGTATAGCCCGGCCATTACCAAGGACTGGTAGGTAGAGTTTGTTGGCTTATTGTCTGCAAGCGGGTTACCCAATCCTGACAGGTGTGAGGTCAGGCTGTGCAGTGGGTAAATTGGGATGTCTGGTCATACATTGCAATATTAACATAAACAGGACAGGCTTTCAGCAAAATCCTAGAGTATTTAGTGGAAATCGTCACATGACTAAATAAAAGTACCGGTACTCGGTATCAGTGAGTACTTTTAAAAAGTATCGGTATCGGTCTTAAAAAAATTGTATTGGTGCATCCCTACTTCTTGATGCGAGAGTGAACAATAAAGTGATTCAACATCAAGGCTACAAAGGGTCTGAGTTAACACTAGAGAAAGCGATCAATATCGTCAGATGACATGAATCGACCCAGGCACAGCTACTGTCAATTTCCAGAAGCCTAGGCTCTGATGCTCCAGGTAGCGACGATATTCACAAGGTTTCTCGAACAAACAAACATTGGCGTGGACTGGTGGCAACATGGCACCTGTCGCATACAGAAGTATGAACAAGTTTTCTTTTCTCGTAGCTCTGACCGAGCACAACCACAAAGTGTAACTACTATGGAAACAAGCAACATACCGCCCGCTATCAATGTCCTGCAAGAGGGAAAATATGCAGGACATGTGGAAAACCTAACCACTTCGCCAAAGTGTGCTGCTCCAGGCACAGTAAAAATGTCCTAATCTGTAAACAAAGATGTTGACCCAGAAGTACATCATGAAATGGTCTTAGACTCCGTGACCTAAAACAGTCATCGCCCAGACATGGAGCATATGCCTCACATACCGTCCATCCAACTCTAGAGAGCCCATGATCAGTCAAAGAGTCCGCGGCAAGTAGTGGCTACTGATTTATTCACCTGGCACAATATGGATGGATTATCTCATAATTGTTGACTACAACAGCAGATACTTTGAACTGGACAGACTTCACAGCACAGCATCCACTGCTGTAATACACACGTTACAGGTTGCCTTCATAAGGCATGGTATTCCAGAGACTGTCATCTCCGACAACGGTCTGCAGTATATATCCAATGAATTTAAGGCATTCTCCAACGCTTGGGTTTTTCTCACATCACTTCAAGTCCATACTATCCGCATAGTAACGGACTAGCTGAGACAACTGTACAGCCAGCTAAATCACTAATGGAAAAGGCCAGAGCAGACCGGAAAGATCCGTACCTCAGTATCCTGGAATATCGCAACAGCTCTATTGATAATTTCAAGTCGCCAGCACTGCTGTTAATGAGTTGCTGCCTAAGATCCATGCTTCCATCTAGCAAGCAACAGCTTCTGCCCAAAATCGTCAATCACAAGGAAGTCATAACCAGAAGGCTACATAGTCAGCATCTTCAGAAGAGCTACTACAACAGGTAAGCTAGATCATTATCACAACTCACTGAAGGGCAGACAGTTTGTGTACAGGAACATTGTCAGTGGCACCCAGCAGTCATCACCAAAGCAGCCAATACCAACAGATCCTACCATGTACGCACCAGTGATGGGCTAGAAAATCGTTGCAACAAGCATCACCTCCTAGACACAAGATTCACACAGTACCAACGAAAATGCAGACTTCGTACCGGAGAACATCAGCCCAGATACGCCAACATCTGAGGACATTAGGAGTCTACCTGATGACAGCGACAAACTATTCACCCTATTCGCTCACCACTCTTCCTTATCCACAACTTCTCCCTATAGAACCAGGTATGGATGGGACATCCTGGACCTGTGATCATGCAGGGATGTACAAGGACAGCTACTTGCTGCAAAGATGGACTCATTATTCCTAGTTTTAAGTGTGTATTTAGTTATTTGTAAATAGTTATAGTCAGTGCTTTTTTTCTGGAAAAATAGGTGGGGGTAATCTCACACCCAGGGAAAAACAGATTATTATGACTATTTTCATGTCCTCATTAACAATAGTTGTAGTTCACTTAAAGGAAGACATTATAAAAGGGAACCATATTTTTTAATACTGTGTTCCTTTAAATGAACTACAACTATTGTTGTAACCCTATGAGTTATCCACTAAGTGCCTCTGCTGCGAGAAAATCTGTATTGCAGGGCAGTTAGCTGTTTTTTTTGGGGGGGGTTTGCAACGATGGCACTGAGTGGATAATCCCTTAACATTTGTGAGCACCACAGCAATGAAACTCAGTTTTGCTGAGTATGTATGTACTCCACAGCAATGAAACTCACAGTAATGCACAGTGTGTGAGCTACACAGCAATGACACTCACAGCAATGCGCAGTGTGTATGAGCTCCACAGCAATGAAACTCACATTAATGAGCAGTGTGTATGAGCTCCACAGCAATGAAACTCAGTAATGCGCAGTGTGTATGAGCTCCACAGCAATGAAACTCACAGTAATGCGCAATGTGTATGAGCTCCACAGCAATAAAACTCACTACCACCTTACAGTGCCAGCTCCTCGGATCACACCGCTTGCCTTGCAATCTGCAGCTCTGGCAGATATGAGTAAACATGCTGCACCCCCCTCCCCATGCTGTTCAAAGTTTCAGCGGCTGCAGAGAGAGGGGAGCAGCCCTACCTTGTCACTTACTGGGGGAGGGGGGGTTATCAGTCCCTACATACACTCCTGACAGTCGGAAGCATTCAGGAGCAACATGAGCTGCCAAACACTTCCGATTCTCTGCCTGCCACTGCATGAGGAGCATCATGCTCTCTCCTGTTAGTTCTGGCTGGTGGTGAGGTGCCGGTACTGAGTGGTGAGGTGCCGGTACTGCGTACCCCCTGAAAAAAAGCCCTGGTTATAGTTAAAAGGAACACTCTAATCAAAAATCCCCCCCCCCATTTTTTTACATTAAACTATACCTATTCCCTCAATAAATAGGTAGGGATTTTTTTTTACTGTAATACTTACCCTAAAATCCACGTGTTTCCAACGGCGTCTTTTTTTTTTTTTATACTCGCTTCCCTCCTCTTCCGCTTCCGTCCTTCTAAATCTTTCACTTGGCTAATGGTTTACGTGAGAAGCGCACATTCGCGCCTCTCACGTAAGCCAGCCAATCAGCAGGCTTCCTCCCGGCTCCATCTTCTTGGATTAGTGTTGCGCGCAAGAGGATGCGCGCAACACTAATCCTCAGCTGCTGCCGCCAGCTACTGCGGCGAGTTGGAGATGTAATCGCACTGAAAGCGCAATGACGTCTCCTACTCGGCAATAGTCGGCAGAAGCGGGAAATATGAATCCCGCTCTGCTGACTGACAGCTGGGAGGGCGGAGGAAAGTCCTCTGCGTCTCTCAGCTGTTTCAGCCGAACGGCTGAGCAGAGGCAGGGGGGAAAGGCAAGGGGCATACTAAGGGCATCACGACCACCTAAAAAAGCTTAGGGTGGTCATGTTGCCTAGAGTATCCCCTTAACATTTAGTTTTGAGATTTTTATATATTGCATATATTTATTTATTCTTTTATTTATAAGAAATAAAGGAGATGCACTATTTGCATATGTATTTACTAATCGATCATACGCCAGTATTTCACAGAGTCGGTTGGCCTCTCTGTGAGCAACATTCAGCAGCTCTGCTATATTATAATGAATCCAGCCGCACGCTTATCCTTATTTCTGCATCCGAAAGTCATTTGTACAAACGCCTCAGCTGCACAAAATCTAAACACTACCTGCTGAATTGATCTATATAAACTTCAGTCACGTGTCCCTTTAATAAAGACATAACTGGTACCCACTGTCTGCATACAAGTGGCTGCTGGGAAAGGATTTGTGCTGTGCAGCTCCTGTTGCCATTTTTCCATCGCTGTTGTATGTAAATATGCTTTTATAGAGCCCGTCCTACGTGAAACACCTTATCGTTACTGCCGCACCCATTTATTACAGGCACCTTGTGCATAGAGGAGGGACTGCCTGCACCAACATGGCGCCGAGAAAGAAACCTGCTAGGGACAGGATGTCGGTGAAAGCCGGCGCCGGAAGTGCCTCCGATGCGAGTTTGATTTCGGTATGTTGTGTTTTAGAGGGATGTCGAGATTGACCATGCAAAGGAGGGGAGATGTGAGATAGTGTGTGGGTATTAGTGTGGCTGTAGGTGACACGGTTCGGGCTCCTGTGAGCGGCGCAGATCATGGTGTCCGGTGTTTCGCCCTCCAGCTGATCCCCTTTCACTCAGGACATGTCAAACTGCACTGCAGAGGTGAGTGCCATTCCTGTATGTGCCCAGCTCAGGCCGGGGGCTCTGTGTCCACAGCAGCAAGTTGACGGGTGCATAGAGGGTGGCTAAATGTCACCTAAGGCCAGACTTCACCAGTCTTCACGAACATGATTTGTTTCACCCCCCGAGAATATTTCAAGTTAATCATTCACTCGTGTACATAACTATTCCTGCAAACACATGACATGAGCTGCCATCATCTACCCGCTGTAAGTACCAGATCTTCCAAAAAAACCTATAATTCAAAGCTATATATGCATAGTTTTCCTATAATCCCTCTTTCATGTCTTTTTAAAAATGTCAGCACAGTGTGATTGATGTAATAATAATTACTGCAGTGTGTATACACCAAACGTCGGCAACCTTGGCCCTCCAGGCGATTTGGAACCACATCTCCCATGATGCGCAGGCACTAAGTTGGCTGAGCATCATGGGAGTTGTAGTTCCAAAATTTCCAGAAAGCCAAGGTTGCTGACCCCCTAATATACACTGACGGATCTGTAGTATTGCAATTAAATGTTTTCCGCCATGCCTCGTTGCTAGCGAAATAGCGGAGAAAGTATGGTGTTTATAACGGGGCTATTCCCAAGAACCAGGCGACACAGGTTTCAGGATCCTCTATTTTGGTATAGAGATGCAGCAGCTTTTATACAGCATCAGATAACGAGATTAACAAGAACAATGGAGAGTGCTGGATATTCTGGTGCTGGAAAAACCCAGTATTCACATATACAACAAAGGGGTACTTTAAATGGGGGAATTCAGGTACCTCCCGCGGGCGCAGCAAGATGGTTCAAGTATTCCCGGGAAGCCCACAGTCTCAAGCACACATAGTCCAAAAAGCACCCCAATAGCACCAAATTGGGCCGATTGCCACTTTGCGCCAGTCTGGGGTCCTAAACTCGGGAATCCCCAGGAAGCTTCACCTCCAAGCTTCGAGCGGGTAGTAACTGATATTGTTCCTTAGGTTGTCCCCAAAGAGCGCCCTGTTCCCTTGAAGAGGAACGGAGCGGTTGGGCGTAGAAGTTTGTGACACCGGGGTCGCTCCGGAAAGGGGAATAATTCGGGGGGTGGTGGGGTCCGAGCGGGGCAAACAAGTCTGGTGCAGGAGGGAAACACTGGGATAATGTTACAATCCAGGGGGAAAGACACGGGGGGTTTTACAGGGGGAAAAAAGTTTTACATTTCTTGTTTCCAAGTCCTGGCATACACTACCCCCCCCCCCCACCCTCTCATTCTTAGTAGTTTATAGCTTTGGAGATATATGACGGAGTATTCTAGTTATATGTATTGTGGCAGTACAGTACGGGGATGTTATATAATATATTGTTCCACTGTAACGCTTTTTCAGGGAAATAGACATCCTGATGGACTCACAAATGGGGTGTCACATTAGCCATGTTGTCATGAACAGATATCACTTATTCATGTGGAGTGAGAAGGCCAGGAAGCTGTTGCTCTGCAACATGTATAATGCATTTGCTGCAGGAGGGAAGTCCTTTTTGATATTTTTACCTGCAACATATGGATTCTATATGCTGCGTGTTTGAAGCACCGGCGGTCATCGTGACTGTGTTGACTCAGGAAATTATGTGGCAACCATACTTTCATACCGTGTAGACTCAAACTTTGATTTTTATTTTTTTTATTTTTTATTACTAAATCTCTTTACTAGGGATGTACCGATACCAGCATTTGCACGAGCACTTGGTACTCGTGCAAATGCCCCGATACCTGGAAGTCAGCGCTGGGCCGGCTTGCCGGTATCCGAGGGGCTGGGACTGCTAGGAGAATGCATTAAAAATATTCCTCCAGCAATCCAAGCAGCCACTGGGCTGTGACGCGGCCTCCAGCCGTTATCTCATGGGGGTCATGAGAGGGCGTCACAGCTTTCACAAGCCGGCAGCCACTCGGAGGACCACATTGTCAGCTGGCGGAATGCATTCTGCTAGCAGCAGTGTCTGAGGTCTGTGTAGGGTATACATGCGTCTGAGGTCTGTGGGTAATTTGTGTGTCTGGCCATACATTTCAATAGCAATTAGTGTTGTGAATATAGCCCACCTAGATCACAGAAGCTCGAGCACCCCCCCCCCCACACACACACACACGCGGTGCTAACAAAGGGACAATGACAAGAGCTGTTGAAAGTCAAGGTACGACATGCGTTGAGCTGGTGTTCTGCTTCATTCTGGGAGTTGATC
This sequence comes from Leptobrachium leishanense, assembly GCA_009667805.1. NCBI lineage: Eukaryota > Metazoa > Chordata > Amphibia > Anura > Megophryidae > Leptobrachium > Leptobrachium leishanense. The sequence goes on along the minus strand of CM019069.1, from coordinate 105,208,996 downwards.
TGTGCACAGGAGCTGCTGGTCCGTTGATGCCCTAATCTGAAGGTGAAATCCATCATAAGACCAAGGCTGCTCTACCGGACTCTGGCGTGTGGTGACTACCCATGTGTTTATATGCTATTTCTGCACACCTTTGTTTATGGCGTGCCACTTTTTTTGTAAGTGGTTCCATACAAACTTTTATGTCCATTAAATTTGTATGTTTTTACGCTATGTGGTGCTTTTTATGTCCTTTACTCCAGTAGTTTGCATCAGGACACTGGAGTTGCCACCTTTTATGGTGTGAGTGCCATTGAATTGGTCAAATCAAATAATTGATTTGTCATACATTTCAATAATAACATAAATTGGATAAGCATTCAGCAAAATCCTAAATTATTTATCGGAAAGTAGTCACATGACATGAAAAGTATCGGTACTCTTACTGTCTTAAAAAAAATGGTATCGGTGCATCCCTACTTTACTCACAGTATGTAATCTTACTACAGTGGGCAATGAACGGATCAGACATTTTATAGGATTAAAAAGAGATCCCCCTACTTGAGTTTTTCCACTAAAATTAACCTTTTTGAAAATACTAGGCTCTTTATGATCTATCATCTGCTTTTCTTCTGATTGACAGATTTTTCTCTGCTATTGCTGTCCTAAATGTCTTGACTCAGGGCATGTGTTCTTTTTATATACAGGTGCAGAGTGGGGATGATGTAGAAAGGTCCTTCTCAATCAACCCTACTGAACTCTCTGATGAGATCCTTCTGCACATACTGAGCTATGTTCCAAGCACAGACCTTATCCTCCATGTCAAGAAGACCTGCCGCAAACTTGCAGGCCTTTGCCTTGACAAGAGTCTGACCCAGAGAGTGAACCTTCACAAAGTGTACCAGGTATTATTTTTACATTGTCTTGTTCAGCCAGAAACCTTTAACATTTATGCCTGTCCATGTTTTCCTGTGATTTTAGTGTTGACACTAAGTTCGGTTTCTACCTTTTTCAGGTTAAGGATGAACAAGTGAAACAGATGCTGAAAGAGATTGGTAGAGATATCTATGACCTAGACATAAGTGGCTGCTACTGGCTATCCTCCCCCACCGTGGACCTTGTAACACGATGCAGAAAACTTGTAAGACTTGACTTGTCTGGATGCTCTTTAACTTCGTTAAGGCTTTCTCGTCTTCTCTCTAACCTTGTAGATCTACGCACTTTGGCTATTGATGTTAGTTCTGGCTTTGATGCCGGACAGCTGAGTAGTGAGTGCAAAGCAACCTTGAGTCGAGTTCGAGAACTTAAGCAGACTCTCTTTTCTCCTTCCTATGGAGTCGTGCCGTGTTGCACTAGCCTCGAAAAACTATTACTCTACTTTGAAGTACTGGACAGGACGCGTGAAGGAACGTTGATGTCTGGCCAACTAATGGTGGGAGAAAGCAACATTCCTCATTATCAGAACCTGCGTCTTTTCTATGCTCGACTTGCCCCAGGTTATATTAATGAGGAGGTACTTCGGTTGTACTTGGCTGTCCTCAGTGACAGGACTCCTGAGAATCTCAGAGCTTTTCTTATTTCTGTTCCAGGCATCTTGCCCGAAAGTAGAGCAACTAAAAACCTTCTCCATTCGATGACGAAAAATGTGTCATTTGAGGCTTTTCAGTTGCCAAAATCTTGGCTGATTGGGCCTACTGTGCTCCAGCAAATGAATTTCAGCAATCCCTCATACTTCAACTTTAGTCGCTGTGTGGTTTCTGGTGGGCAGCTGGCCCAGAGGATAATAAATGGCGGTAAGGATTGCAAGAGCTTGGTGAGCCTCAACGTGCAAGGGTGTCCTTTCTTTCTAAGCCATGACGCTCCCTTCCGTAAGCCAGAAGATGATATAGATGTTAGTATTTTGGATACCTTAATATCTGCGTGCCCAAATCTTGCACATTTGAATCTGTCATCTGCCCACCACCACAGTTCGGAAAACAATGGGAAACACCTTTGTGACATTCTTGAACAACTCCAGCACTTACGATCTCTAGCACTTCCAGTGTGTGCCATTGCAGATACAGACAAGTCTAATTCTTCATGTGGTGGGTCACATACATCAAACCCTGCTCTTGGGTTTGGGAAGAAAGTTCGAATTGGTGTACAGGCATATGCAAATACCTCAAGTGATCAACATTGTGCACCCACATCTGCTTTTTGGAGACTTCTGAAACATATGCCAGTTCTGGAGCACCTGGAGCTGATTGGTTCTAACTTTTACTCTGTCATGCCGCGAAATGATTCAGCAATACGGAACACCTACCCACCCTGCAAGCGTTCTCAGAGCGTGGGAGATGCAGAGGTGGCAGCAGTCAGCCAAGTCGTGTTTTTACAGAGCCTAACACTAGCTCAATTGCCTGGCGTTCTCACAGGCTCTAGTCTAGTGCGCATTGGCATGAGGTGCCAGCAGCTGCGCTCGCTATCATTATCTAATCTTGGGATGATGGGCAAAATGGTTTACGTATCCTCACTGTGTGAGATGCTGAGACACTGCAGACATCTGAGGGACTTGAGGTAAGAAACTGGTGCAATGTGTTAAGATACCCATCATCCAATTTTCAACTTAGTACTCTAGTCATAAAACAATCTAGATGTGTTTATTATGTTTAACCCCTTCACTGCTGAGCCATTTCACGTCTTAAAAAAAACATGTTTTTCCTTTTTTTATTATTATTTTTTTCTTTACTTTACACATGGTCGTGTTTGGTAGCATTGGAGAGGCCATGCACTGGCCTTTATGATACCAAACATGACCCTACTAGCTGCCAACAGTCGGGAGATATCGGGGTTCAAAGGAACCCCCTATCTTTCCTTAGGAGTCAATGAGGACGTTCCCCACATGTCCTCAGCAGTGAAATAGTTACGGTTGTCAGGGTTTGGGTTAAATCTGTTTAATGTTTGGTATTGTCAAGTCTTCAGGAGCTAATATTAAGGGTCTATTTCTGTAGATATAAAATTTATATCCCATATATACAGAAACCAGCAAAGAAAGTGTTACTGCTTACCATTCGCAGAGTGTACTAGGTTTAAGAGAAACGACAACTCTCATTGTTACATAGGCTGAAAAAAAGACATGCGTCCGTTGGGTTCAGACTTTTTTTTTGAGAAAGGATTTTACTAGGAAGGATACATTGAGATTTCTCTAGTTTTCAAGTATGTCCTGGGTGGCGAGTATGGAGAGGTGCTCTTGCCGGGATCGAACCTGTGTCTTCAGTCTCTCTCCACGGTTATAGAGCAGTGATGTTACCTCTATTCCACCCAGCCTTTCAAACATCACCTACTGCTGTTGATCCAAAAGAAGGCAAAAACCCCAGTCTGAAGCGCTCGCCAATATGCGACATACTGGGGAAAAAATACCTCTTGCAATGCGTTCACTCTTTTTTTATCATTAGATTCTCATTGTTTGTGTATTTAATAATATTACTTTTTGATCTGCAAGCCCAAGCCATCTTGGTGCTTTGCTCCTGGGGTTCCTTCAGGTTAGGTGGGCAAACTGTGGCCCACCAGAGATTTGTGGCCCGCCAAGACAGAGGCGTTCTTCTACTCCCGAGGCGAGCGGCCGCTGGCATGCAGCTTGGCTGTTCGCCTGGGATGGGAATCACCTGACCAGCGCGCGATCTCGCGAGCACGCGGCTGGTCGGGTGGTTCCCATCCACGGCGAGCGGCAAAGCTGCATGTCCGTGGTTGCTCGCTTCGAGAGTAGAACGCCGGCAGACGCGGAGCCTGGGGCCACAGCAGAGGTGAGAGCTGTAGGCAAATATATCCATGTGAGCTGGGGTCCTGGTCAATATATATCTATGTGAGCTGGGGCCCTGGTCAATATCCATGTGAGCTGGGGCAATATATACCAATATATAACTTGCAGGCTGTGATGAGAATCTCAACAAGCAATCTCACTTCTGATTTCAAAAAAATTATAGAAAAGTGTGATAGGATACGTTTGTCTCATTAAACTGATTTTAAAATTAAATGTGCTTGCAGCTATAGATAATATGAAATTAGCACAATAAATACATTGAATAAAACTACCACTATTTTATAATTTTAAAAGGTGCGGCCCTCCGCTCCCACAAAGTGGCCCCCGAGCCAAAACAAATGCATTTGTTCCGCTCTGTGGGGCTCGTGATGACGAGCTGCTAAAAGTTCCACTAGGGATTGGAACCCTTGATGTTCCTGTGTTTTCAGTGGGCAGAGACGACGGACCTTTATCACTCTGCAGAACCAGTCCTCTCAAGTGCAAATGCGCTGAGCCTGGGAGCTGCACAAGGGAGTTTCCAGCTTCCTGGACACCCAAAGATCTGGCGACGGTAAGCCCTACACAAAGTGAATCAGATGGAATGGAGTCAGGATATGTGTGGACTTCAGTGGTGTGTATTCTGACTGCTGTCGATCTGCCAGGCTGTATTAGGACTCTCATCCCATTCAGCCACACTTACAAGTACACAATTCAAGTTTAAGGCTGGGTTCACACCTGCGCGGTTTTTTTACGCGCGTATCGTGCAAATGGGAACACACTTTGCAGCGCGTTCACGGCCATAGACTGCAGCGGTGAACACGCAATACGCCCCCAAAGAAGCTCCCGTACTTCTTTGGGCGTAGGACTTTTTGAAATATAAAAAAAAATATTTTTTTATTGCATGTGTCACAAGCTGACCAACAAAGAAGGCCTCGCAGGGCCTGACTCATTATACGTTGCAAAAATAAACAAAGGGTGACTGGGAAAAGAGTGGCGTTAGTTGGTTCATGTAATGAGGATGGTGACCCAAGTGAAAAGAGGTGAAAAAGGAGGTAAGAGAGAGAAGGAAAAAGGGGGAGGTGAGAAAAATATAGTGGCCATTGCCGTGACGCTCCTGGCGCACTCCCTAAGGAGGGAATATGTCACGGGGCTCGAGGGCCAATCATGGCTAGCACTACCATGGTGGCACGCCCCGAGACACCCCCCCCCCCCCCAACAAACAAAAAAAAAAAAGGGGGGAGGGAGAGGGGTCACCATGAGCAGCAAGTCAAGCACCAACCGAATGAGAGACGCAACCGGGGGGTATAAACAACAGCGGTCGTGAAAACGATATAATAATCTCTTGTATAACAAAAAGCGTCTTAATGTAACAAATAACTCCGAAAAGGAACGTTGCAGGGGTGAGACAGACGCCTTAATCAGGGGTTTAAGTCAGGAACAGTATGTTATCCCGGGGCATTTAAATATCCAAACTCAGACCGGGTTACCCGGGGGTAGGGGAGAGTAAGCGGGCTGGGTCACTACAGGCAGACCTGTAGGTATGGAAAGCAGTCCCAGGGCGCGAAGATGTCCCTCAGCCTCCTCCAGCGTATTAGCCATAAGTACACGTCCATCATGTGGGGAAATGATAAGGGAGCCAGAGGTGCCCCATGTGTATCTTATATCATGAGTGCGGAGAGTGACCGTGGCCGGCCTAAATTGTTTCCGGGCGGCTAACACCAAAAAGGGGACGTCTCGGTAAACTGCGATATTGGCTCCGTTGAAAGGGACCGTAGGTATGTTTCTCACAGCCTGGAACAATGAAGAATGCTGGGTGATGTCTCGCATGGTGATGAGAACGTCGCGCGACGCCCTCGCGGGTGCCATGGCAGCCTTTCGTACACGTAGAGCCATGTGGATAGTGTCCCTAAGAGGTTCCGAGGAACCGACCACATTCTCCAGGAATCGTGTGGTATACTGCAGCAGTTCTGAGTCCGGGACGGTCTCTGGTATTCCGCGTAGTTTCACATTCCGTCGCCTGTGTCTCGTCTCCAGCGCCACCACGGCCGAGTGTAGACTGCTAACCTGTGCTTGTAGTGCGCGCACAGATGTGGAGGCCGCGGCCTGTGTGTCTTCCACCACTTGCCTGCGTTCCCGGAGGTCTTCCACCTGGGTCCGTGTCTCCTCCACAGCCGCCCGAGCGACTCAAAGTCCGCCTGCCATGTCTTCCTGGCATCCTCCAACAGGGTGCGTATATCCCCTTTTTGTGGCGGGAAGCGCATCTTCCTCCTCGCCCGATGGTGCCGCGTGGGAGACGGAAGGGACAGCCACCTCCTCTGCTACCTGCTGAGCCCCCGGGTCAAGCGCCGAGCGTAGCGGCAACCTCCGCCCCAGGCCCGCTAAGTGAAATTCGGATGTCGGGGGTACCGGAATCTTCCCCCGTTCCACCCGCTTTAGATTTCTTCCCCATCCGGAGAGACTGCAACTCAGTGCAGGTCAGGAAAAGCGCGCCAACACCAGGCCGAAGATGGCCACCTGCAGTCTGAGCAGAGAGCAGCGCAGCGGCCCTCTCACCAATCGCAGGTCAGGAGGGGGGGATCCCAGCAGGCTCCGGAGTATCTCCACCTTATGGTCGACGGCTGAGGATCGTTTATAAGCAGGTAGCCCGATCCAGAAGTACCTTAAAATCCGTGTATATGGGGATCAGAGCTCCACTCACACAAGTCCGTCTCGATCCGCCGCCGGCCACGCCCCCCGTAGGACTTTTTTAAACGTCCAGGAGTAAACGGACCCCATAGGAAATCATGGGATTTCCATGCTTGGACGTTTTACAGCGCGCAGGAATGCACTGTAAAACGTCCAGGTGTGAACGGGGCCTTAAGGTTGGAAGTGTGTGGGTGAAATGGGAGTTGGCACTTAGGCTGGCGCAATGAGAGGAGTCGCCAGAGGTCAGGGTGGGTATATTTCCTTTTTGATGTAATCTTTATAAATGTGATCTTTTTTAATATATGTTTTTGGGAGAGGTTAGTCAAGGATATGAGCAGAGGACTCCGGAGATGGTTGGGGGGGGGGGGTGTGGGGGGTGTAATGTAAGGTGGTAAGAGCATACTGAAAGATGGATATAGCACAGGTAATCTATGGGGGAATCCGGGAGTATGAGCTGGAAACACTGTCACTATATATGGGGGGAAATGAGCAGGGCACACAAGTATTAAACAGGGGAGACAGTGTAAGGGGGAACATGTGGAGAAAAGATATCACATGTGATCAACTAATCAATTTATGAAAATGGTTGTTAGCTAGTCTAATCGGTTGGGCGGCATACAAAACCCACTTTGCTTATATCAGAGTTAAACTTTAAAGGGACCGTATAAGCACCCTGACCAATTTGGCTTATTAACTTGGTCAGGCATTGTGGAGTGATATTATTTATTTTTTTTTCCTTTCTTTCCCCTCCCCAAGTAGCCCTGTTTCACTGTTAGCATTGTGTGAATTGGAGTCTTTCCTCCGCCCACACAGCTGTCACTCAGCTGACAGGGTTTTGCATATCCCACCTGCCAGGGGAAGCAGCTCAGGGACCAATGACCTCAGCATGCTCTCGTTGCTGACATGCTGTATCCCTTATTGCTTGCAGTAGCGAGTGTGCACTTGGAAAGGGAGCGACAGCCGTGTGTCAAAAAAGGTTACTAAAATAATTTATATTAAACAAATAGTTGTGCAGATGCTGGCGGCGGCAGCAGCATCTGTACAATTATTTAAGGGGACGAAAAGGTAGGGTGTATGTGTGTGTATATATATATATATGAGTTCAATTAATTTTAGATTCTACATCAAAGCTGAATACAGAAGATGTGCTGCTGCTTTATTCGGTTTGATTTATTTCTAGTGTTCTGTTATTAGACATAACCAGTTTGTTTCTACTTTGTTTACAACAGTGGCAGAACTGTGGCATACTGAGTGGAGGAGTAATACCGCCATATCCTTTTTTGGAGATTAAATCCTTTACCTCCCTCTCTCCGTTTTGGAGCTGCCACTCCTCCCTTTGGTCCGGTCCCATCCCCAAAACTCCCTCTCTTCCTCGAATCCGGTTCCTTGTCTGAACTCCTTTTCTTCCACCTCTGGTCCCTCTCCTCCTCGTTCCGTTTCAGGCCCCGTTCACACTGTGCGATTTGAAAGTCGCGCGAAATATTCGCGACATCGCTGTCGTGTGCGATTTCTGCAAAGCACCACCAATACAAATCGCAGATAGCAAATCGCAAAAAAAGGGACGAGCGACGTCTCGCGGCAAGATGTGAACAGCTCCATTGGAGAAGCTACATAGTGCAACATCGTGCGGATTTTGCGGCGACGTCGCGGAAAAATCCGCGCGATTAATCGCACAGTGTGAACGGGGCCTTAATGACAGTATTTTGAGTAATCAACAAAGGTGTTTATTTTTTTTTTATCCAACTACTTGTTAGTTGCTGCCCTAACCAGGTGGTTATGGGCATGGAACAATGAAATACTCTGTGCTCTGCTTAGAATTCAAGTGCCAAATGTGTCCATTACACACCTTTTATACCCTCCCCTCCTGTCCTGCAGCATTGCTATACTTAACCATGTTCATGCCTTCTGTAAAGTCTTCGTATGCTTTCTTAGATTTAATTCTTCACCCCCTTACTGGCAGGCAGGATGTGAACGCTGGCGGAGCGTACTACGCCTCGCTCCCCAGCTGTTGCGGCGGACCCCAATGTTCAGCCTGCCTATGCAGCTGACTCACGGCGTGTGTTATTGGCTGCAGGAAAACAGCCTGAGTTTAGGCTGTCCCGCGACAACGAATGACATGCGCCATGCTTTAACTGGTGGGCATGTTTGACACGGCCCATAGATGCCTGCGGGGCGTGCTTTGCTGCCCCGCAGCGTTCAGTCCCGCCGAGGGGACGACATAGTACGCCCCATGGCATAAAAGTGTAATGAATGTGCAAACATACAATAATAACACACCTTTTGCTATCCCACTTGGAGAAGTAAAAAATAGTTTTCCTTCCTGGAAAAATTGAAATGTTTGGATGTGGGGGGGGGGGGGCGGGTGAAGAAATGCACCATGTAGTAGTTTTACAAACAAAGTAATTTTCTTACACTGGGAACATGAAATGAACCGCATATAAATGTTTGTTTACTGAAGAAACTGTACTTTTATTTCAAACAACTAAACTTGCTTTTTAAACCTTTTTTTTTTTTAATTTTTTTTTATGAATCTGGTTTGCGACCCTTATTTACTTGAAGATGCTGCTGACGAAGAAACACTTTAGGGCAGTGTTTCCCAAACCTGTCCTCGGGACCCCTCAACCAGGTCAGATTTTGCAGATCACCTTGGGGAAATGCAGACTGAATCCTGCAATCACTGAGCAGCAAATCATATCACCTGTGCGGAGCTTCACATATCTGGCAAACCTGGCGAGGCGGAGGGTCCTGAGGACAGGTTTGGGAAACACTGCTTTAGGGGTTATTCAAAGGGCACTGAAATTTCAGTGCTCTTTCGTTCGGTGCACTTTGGCAAGCTCCATTCACCACAGGGTCCCTGAAGTGCGCCGAATGGATCCACCAAATGTCGCCAATAAATGATGGATCAGTAGTAGGATATAAAGGTAAGAACAACATACAATACAGAAATCAGGAGTGGCAGTACATAACAACAAAACCGCAAAACCCGGTGCTCGCGAGATCGCGGCTCGCTGTTGGATCCCAGGCGAGGGGCTGCACTTCATGTCAGCGGCCGCTCGTGGGAGGAAAAACACACGGCCGCCGGCAATGTGCGACCAGCTTGGCTCGGGCAACAGCAGGAACCTGCGTTCCGGCAGGACTCGAGCCCTGGTCCTGAGGAATCGGTGGGAAACCTTGCAGCATTTGTAAGGAATACCATGGAGCACAGAAAAAAGTGTTACGTAATGAAGCCTTGACAACGTGAGGTAAAATACGAATAAAAGGGGACCAGTGAAGGAAGAACATCTGAGTCTTCTCCTGGTACAGGGAAGCTTCAGACCAATCAGCCAGGAATATGGAGTAAATTCTGTCGTACACCATGCGAAATGAGAGCGGGGAAATGGAGATCCTCTGACAGGATAGCCTTTTTTCCGGTCACGGCCAAGAGGCTGAGCGAAAACCGGTGCCACTTTGAGAAAGACTGAGGTACCGGGGAGGCTGGCAAACTAAAAATTGTCGGGGTGAAAGGGACCTCCATTCGAAGGACCTGAGCACTAAATCGGTGTACCGTGTCCCAAAACCATTGAATAAAGGCACAGGGCCACAGACAGTGTCGTAGGTCGGCTCCCAAAATTTTTAAAAGCCATTATAAACAAAATTTAATGCGTGGAAATAATATAAGGTCCTACAAATATCAATAAAAAAACAGCATCTAATAATAATCGGAATCAAACATTTCGCCTAAAAAATACTTTTTGCTGCAAATTAAAAGAATAAATGGTTGAAAACTGGGATTTTTTTTTTTTTTTCTTCATTGACACCTATGGGATTCGTCTGTTTAACCACTTCGATGCGGAGGACGCGCTGAGCGCGTCCTCCGCATGGCTGCTGGTGTGCTGAGGACGCGCTGAGCGCGTCCTCACTTTGGGGTCAGCGTTCGGCCGAGTTCCGGCCGATCGCTGGCCCCCCCGGTGCGGGCTGACATCCTCGATGTCAGCCCAGCATCCGGAACCGCCGCCGCTGAAATTAGGTGTCATCGCGGCAGCGCGATGACACCTAATTCAGGCGCCCCCCCCCACATGTGCGGAGGAGGCGCCTGAAAGGGAGGGGTGGAGGTCCTTCGGACCTCTCTCCCTCCCGATCGGCGGCGTTGCGGGGGTTAACCCAGGCACCATTTGGAAGGGCACAGCCTGCCCTTCCAAATGGTGCCTGGCATTAACCCCTGGGGAGCTGGATCGCGAATCGGCGCTGAAAAGCGCCGGTTCGTGATCCTTTCCCGGAGCTGGCCGACATCTTGGATGTCGGCCAAGCCTCCGGGAACTTCCCCTGAGGACTGGCGTCATCGTGCATAGCACAATGACGCCAGTCCTAGAGTTAACCCCTAACTGCCACCAACGGTGGAGATAGGGAGTTCCAATGAACTCCCTATCTCCCGATCCGTGGCAGCTAGGGGTTAAAGTTAGGGCAGCTAGGGGTTAAAGAGCATGGCCGTTCCAACGATACCAAACACTACTGTGAAAAAAGTTTTTTTAAAAAAATAAAAATTAAAAATAAAAATATATTTAAAAAAAAATATTTTTTTTTTGGTTCGTTAATGCAGCAATATTGTTCCCATTTCAATTATAATGTGAACAATGATGCTGCACTAACGATTTTTGTATGCGGTGCGTTTGTTAAAAATCGTGTAATTTTCCCCAAAAAAAAATGTAACGAGACCCCATCTCTAATTTTTTTAACAAGCGCACCCCATACAAAATACAACCGCAATTGCTCGCATGTTAACCCTTTCGCTGCTGAGGCTTTTCCCGCCCCTGTGCTGAGGTCATTTTTACCGGTTTCGCTCATCATGTTTAAACGTGTTTTGAAGGCTTATTTTAGTATATGACCCAGACATATTATATATCGTTCTTTCCGTCAGACTTGGTAGATTCATAATATGTCATTATTATATGTATACGTTATGTCATGTCTGTATATTATAACAAAAAATGCAATAAAATATGTATTTTCAATAATTTACAATGTGTAAAGTGTTTTTTTTCACATTTTAACATGCGAGCAATTGCGGTTATATTTTGTATGGAGTGCGCTTGTTAAAAAAATTAGAGATGGGGTCTCGTTACATTTTTTTTTGGGGAAAATTACACTTTTTAACAAACGCACCGCATACAAAAATCGTTAGTGCAGCATCATTGTTCACATTATAATTGAAATGGGAACAATATTGCTGCATTAACAAACCAAAAAAAAGAAAAAAAAAGTGTTTATTTTTTTTTTTTATAATTTTTTTTTTTTTACAAACTTTTTCACTTTCATGTTTGGTATCGTTGGAACGGCCATGCTCTGGCCGATCCAACCATACCAAACATTAACCCCTAACTGCCACGGATCGGGAGATAGGGAGTTCCAATGAACTCCCTATCTCCACAGTTGGTGGCAGTTAGGGGTTAAGTCCAGGACTGGCGTCATCGTGCTACGCACGATGACGCCAGTCCTCAGGGGGAGTTCCCGGAGGCTTGGCCGACATCCAAGATGTCGGCCAGCTCCGGGAAAGGATCGCGAACCAGCGCTTTTCAGTGCCAATTCGCGATCCAGCTCCCCAGGGGTTAATGCCAGGCACCATTTGGAAGGGCAGGCTGTGCCCTTCCAAATGATGCCTGGGTTAACCCCCGCAGAGCCGCCGATCGGGAGGGAGAGAGGTCCGAAGGACCTCCCCCCCCCCCCCCCTCCCTTTCAGGCGCCTCCTCCGCACATGCGGGGGGGGCGCCTGAATTAGGTGTCATCGCGCTGCCGCGATGACACCTAATTCCGGCGGCTGCGGTCCCGGATGCGCGGCTGACATCGAGGATGTCAGCCCGCACCGGGGGGCCAGCGATCGGCCGAACGATGACCCCAATGGGAGGACGCGCTCAGCGCGTCCTCCGCATACCAGCGGGAATGCTGAGGACGCGCTGAGCGCGTCCTCAGCATTGAAGTGGTTAAAATGTGAAAAAAAACACTTTACGCATTGTAAATTATTGAAAATTCATATTTTATTGCATATTTTGTTATAATATACAGACAGGTCATGACGTAAACATATAATAATGACATATTATGAATCTGCCGAGTCTGCCGGAAAGAACGATATATAATATGTCTGGGTCATATACTAAAATAAGCCTTCAAAACACGTTTAAACAAGATGAGCGAAACCAGTAAAAATGAGCTCAGCACAGAGGCGGGAAATGCCTCAGCAGCGAAAGGGTTAAACCTGTCGCATGAAACCACTGAAAATCTGGGCATTTCGCCAACTTTTCGAGGCCGTTCTCTGAATAGATTGACCATTACTTCTCTATGGGGATTTCACTGCCGTCAAACGGCACCAGCGCTGCGGAATATGCTGGCACTTTATAAAGAATAATACAGTATTTTGCTGGCAATTCCTGCAAAATTTGGCAACTGCCTGCTTTGTGAATAGCCGAGTAGCAAACAGTCCATGGATGTGAGAGGAGTGTTGTAACTGTCAAGGGACATGTTTTTTTTGGAGATGTTGTCACTTGCATGTTTGGAGGTGTGGGAGCCAGCACTTCCTGGTTTCAAGAGCTGCATACACCAGAGACACTAGGCAGGAGTGTCCTCTAGCTTCCTGTTAGAAAGCTGCAGCAGCTGCATAGAGGTGAGAGCCACAGTGTGTTGCATAACTCCTCAATATAATTTATCTGCATTGGTCTTAGAGGCTCATACAGTAATTTGCCTCAGTATTTTTTTATGTAGTGTATGGTGTTTTTTTTTTTTTTTTTTTTTTATATATCCCTTTACATGTGCAATGTGATCTGTTAATGATGTAACTGGATTTGTCATATTTTTGAAATGTTCATTTTGCATGAGAGACTTGTAAGGACTGTGATTATACATATTTTGAGCATTATTTGTAGTTTTCACTGTGTCAGCTAAAAATAGAGAGAGATCATTGAAAAGCAAAAAGACATCTGTATGAAGCCTGCCAAGTGTCGTGGGGATTCCCTCCCCATCGTTGCTGATGCTTTCCCCAGATCCTGTATCTATCCCTGCTTGGTGCCATTGACACCGTGCAGGGCTTCAGCCACAGTGTGGTGACATCCTGGATGTCAGCCCTGGCTGTGAGACAGCCCCCTCCCCCACCATGTGTGTCATCGCACCCACACACAGGGATTACCTCTGCACGGCAAGGGAACCCCATTACATGAGATGCTAGTGTCATTTAGACCACAGTATTTCCAGAGTCTGTCATGTTCAAATTATGTCTGGAGGGGGAATCCCATGCCACCTCAGTGTGCCGGGTCAGAGCGAGCTGGGGGCTGATGATCCAGGCGCCGCCTCCATCATGGAGGGTGCTCTGTGGCCTCCTGGGACAGAGTTAAGAACTGCCGGATGGAGCCCGGGCACGACTCGCCGCTGGTCTCAGAGGTACATGGGGTGAGGTGAGGGTTTGCAGGGTTTGGCTATCGCAGTCTGGATGGGGTTCGGAGTTGAGGGAGCCGGACCTAGCTATGGAGCTCTGCGTTCAACCGGCCATTTTGCTCAGCGGTTAAGCCACACCCCTGAGTTAAACGTTACTAACCTCAGTGTCCTGTCCCCACTCCACGTACCCCCGGGGTGTATGTGCAGCTTAACAGGCAGGTAAACCTCTCCTACGAGTCAATGAACGAGACCGGTTTGCAGTCTGGAGGTTTTATTAACCCGTTGTAGGAATGTGGTAAAACTATAGGAAAACAGAAATATACGATATAAAGATACAGAATATATACGTGTTTTACATAGATAATAATACAAGACAGAATGTGTCCATATAAAACGTGGGGGTTTTGTAACTAGGCCGGACTAAAACTACATGAAAAGCAGCTGGCTGCAATATAAGGGTTTACAAATTTACAGCACATAAGGTGCTTCTAAAGCTGAGGGAAACTGTAAGGTGACTGGGAGGAATTTAAACCATAACCTTACCGACGATGCTTTCAATAGGGGGAGAGATTGTAATGAGGTGTTCCTTCCAGCTCCTGTGGTGAAGGAAAATGGTGGCCTCTCCCACAATCCCCTGTAATAGTGAGGGAAGCACATGACTTAGCCTATAGGAATTCTGGGAAGGATGAATACCAGGGTGCTGTAAAAATAAACAGCCACTAGGTGGCGTCTCTAAACACATTACATTTACATTTCTGCTCTGAAAGGCAGCACACTCAGGCTCTACTTTAGAGAAGATGTGCCGCTGCTTTACTCTGATGTAGGTCTAGGCTTGGCTCAAACATAACCCAGTTTGAATGGTTGGAGTTTTTACCACTGGTGTTTTATCCTTCCATAGAAAACATAGAAAAACATAGAAACCTAGAAAAAATGTCGGCAGATAAGAACCTTTCGGCCCATCTAGTCTGCCCAATTACATGGATACTTTACCTGGATTTATCTTTTGTTTAGGATAGCCTTATGCCTATCCCATGCTTGCTTAAATTCAATTACTGTTTTGGCCTCTACCACTTCTACTGGAAGACTGTTCCATGTATCCACCACCCTCTCAGTAAAATAATGCTTCCTGATGTTACTTTTAAACCTTTGCCCCTCTAATCTAAGACTATGTCCTCTTGTTTTGCTATTTTGTTTCCTTTTAAATATACTCCCTTCCTCTACCTTGTGGATTCCCTTTACGTATTTAAATGTTTCTATCATATCTCCTCTGTCTCGTCTTTTTTCCAAGCTGTACATGTTAAGATCATTAAGCCTTTCTTGGTAACTTTTCTCCTTCAAGCCGTACACCATTTTAGTAGCCCTTCTCTGAACTCTCTCTAAGATGTCTATATCCTTCTGGAGATACGGTCTCCAGTACTGCACACAGTACTCCAAGTGAGGTCTCACCAGTGCTCTGTACAGTGGCATGAGCACTTCCCTTTTCCTACTGCTAATACCTCTCCCTACACAACCAAGCATTCTGCTAGCATTTCCTGCTGCTCTATTACATTGACTACTTACCCTTAGATCCTCTGAAATAATGACCCCTAACCCCCTTACATGGAGCTGGATTCCTGTGCCAGCAACCCACACTCCCTGCCTCTCTCCCCAGTCTGGTCCATTTCCCCAAACTCCCTATCACTCTGATTTGGTCTCTTGCCTAAACGCCCTCCCACCTCCAGTCCCCCCTCCATTCAGTTTGTTCATGAATTTACTTTAAAAAGACACTCTTCGTACCCTGACCACATTTGCTTATTAAATTGGTAAGGCTGTGTGTGAATGCCCCTATCCCACTTTGAATGCTGACCTCATCCTGTCTGAGCGCTCGGAGCAATATTAATTTGGTGAGAAAACCGATATGGCCTAGAACTGCTCGCGCACATCAATCCATCACTTTGACCAGGCACTTGTGAACTTTATAGGCAAAAAGGTAAGCAAGTTACAAGAGATACACAAGTTGCGTAATGTATGTACAAATGTTATTTACACTGTCCAAATTGCGTAAGAAAAAAGGGCGAGAAAAGGTAGGAGGGATTGATTTTTACATAGTGTTCCTTTTTAAGTGAACAATTGTATGGATTTTTATCCGATGAATCGATTTTTGTGTTTGTTTGTTTTTTTAATTTGATTTTTATGAAAATAATTGTTAGTTGCAGCCCTAGTAACCACTAATTGATTTGTTTTGCAGACTTGAGCAGCCGTATTTTTCAGCCAATGGTCAGTTCTTTCAGGCTTTACGACACTGCTCCTCACTCCAGCGCCTGTGTATTGTGTCTCGCAATGGAAGCTTTGAAGTGGATGCAGTAATGTCATTTGTCAGTGAATGCATTGGGCTTACCATGTGCCACATGTTTACTGGAGAGACTCTGACTGCATGCAAGAACCTACAGCACAGTATTATACAGAGGTATGTTCTAGATCCAGTATTAAAGGAACGCTCTAGTAAAAGACGTATGCTTTTATGGTATTAAAAATTAAAGTCTTTTTCTCTTGGTTTTTAAAGAAATTTCAAAGAGCGATGCTTTATTGCAATGCAAAACTACCAGGTTGATCCACACATATAAAATAGTACGTATCTGGTGGTGCGATATTAGTCGCTTTTGGGTAGATGGTGGTTCCCTTAGTTCATTTTGTCCATATGGATTACATAAAAGGAAGCAAACAGTATGCTAGTGCAGACTGTTTGTATATAAACTATTCCGTAATAATTCCACTCACAAGTGTAGAGCCCGGACACTGGCTCTGAGTGGATAGAGGCTTTCGGGTGCTTTGCTTCTCCACTTATAAGGTGACCCACACCTTATATGGAAAGGAATCTTTTCTTATGTGGAGTATACATGAAAATATATAGAAACAAGAAAACTTTCGTGCAGATCTGTGTAGACTCAATATCATATAATATATGAATTGCCAACTCACATTAGTTGGAGCTTTATAGCCAAGCTCTTGGTGTGCACGCTTATGGACTTCTTAATAGGTTAAGTAGATCATTAGAATGTCCTGGTTATTACGACATTGTGAGTTGGCAATTCATATTATATTATGATATTGAGTCTACACAGATCTGCACAAGAAGGTGTTCTTGTTTCTATATATTTTCATGTATACTCCACATAAGAAAAGATTCCTTTCCATATAAGGTGTGGGTCACCTTATAAGAGGAGAAGCAAAGCACCCGAAAGCCTCTATCCACTCAGCCAGTGTCCGGGCTCTACACTTGTGAGTGGAATTATTACGGAATAGTTTATATACAAACAGTCTGCACTAGCATACTGTTTGCTTCCTTTTATGTGATCCATATGGACAAAATGAACTAAGGGAACCACCATCTACCCAAAAGCGACTATTTTATTGTTGTTCACACTGGTTTGGGGGAGACCACTAATTTCTGGTTTGGCATTGGTTAAGTGGTGGCGGTACAAGTTTGGGCACCTATCCATTCTTTTTCTTTGATCCACACATATAATACTTCCCAACATTCCTGATTTATATCCAATCAAATGCTTCATTATGCAAAATCACTTTAGGCGTGCGCTGCTCATGAATATTTTAACTAGCTTCTACAAGTCCATTTAATTTTGTCAAACTCAGAGTAAAATAAAGGTTTTCTAAAATACTATCTCTAGTGTTTCAGGCAATTGACCCAGTTCTAGAACTTTGTCACATATTACCTATTTATACATAATCCCCATCTGACGCCAATAATGCTTTTTGTGTTTTTATAACTATGGAATTTCCTGTTACATACTGTTTGAGTCATGTAAAACTGAAACTCTTTGTTCACTTCATTAATTTACCTGCAAACGTAAATAAACATTTTCAGCCAAATCAACATTTGTATTAGTAAACTTCCGTTGCCAGGGCATTAGGGAAATAAAGTTGAGAGGTAAAAATAAGAAGGTTGGATATCATTATAGATGTACAATATCATTGCAAGTCAAACGAAAGGGACATTACATCTTGGCAGTGACCCTTGGCATTATAGTGGTAGCAGGGACATGCGGATGAATGTAGGAATGTCTGGCTGAAGAAGCAAATCTGAAACCAGTGACTTCATCACTCTGGAAATATTTGTTCCCACTGTTCTGCTGTAAATGGCCAGGGGAGATGGAGGATTGTGCTGCTCTAGGGACCAGAGATAAGATATATGATGGTTATTTTAATTTTTCCAATACCCACTCGAGCCGAGAATAATGAGCTATCATGGAACAGCTCATAACACTAACTATATGTCATACAGGAAGCGATGACTTTCAGTAATGTCAAACAAGGCAAAGTCAACAGCTCAATAGAAACAGTGGGTTATATTACGTACGTCGCACTGAAACGTGGACGCAAAGGAGAAAAGCCTGTACCTGCAGGTTTCTCCTTTGCATCCACGTTTTAGTGTGACATTACGATGCAGGTGCTAAAAAACCCGCCTGCATCGTAATCCGACGCTAAGCGCCGCTGCGGGCATCCCCTCCATGGAGTCCATAAGATTCCATCGAGGCAGACGCAGCAGGTTATCTCACCTGCCGGATCTCGCCTTGCGAGATTCAGCAGGTCAGCGTAGTGATCCGCAGAGGGAGATTAGGATACTCCCCCCCCCCCCCCCACTCGGTCTCTGCTCCCAGTGGCCAGAGGAGGCGGTTGGAGCCCCCCCATATGAGTATGCGATTTTATGGGGGGGGGTTCTGCTGGTGCTGACGGATTCTGCAGAAGCAGAATCCGTTAACCACAGCCATGACCTGGTGCTAACTTTCGAGTTAACCGCAGCCAGACGGTAATTTAGCATTAGGATTACAAACACTAACTGTTTGCGCTCCCCATGTTAAGCATAGGGAGCGCAAAGTACAGAAAGCTCGCACAAGATCTGAATCGCTGATTGTAATATGGTGCGCCTACGCTAGGGTCACCAGTGTTAATGCTCACGTAGGTGAGCGCCAACGTTAGCGTTTTTGGAATGTAATCGTGCCCAGTATGTTTTATTCCTTAACGAAAAAGTCCAAAACCATATCAACCAAACGCTGTACCTCTGGCCAGGACCACTATAAGTACCAGTATACTGTGCCATAAACAATACAAAGGTGATATATACAGTATCTCACAAAAGTGAGTACACCCCTCACATTTTTGTAAATCTTTATCTTTTTATGTGACAACACTGAAGAAATGACACTTGGCTACAATGTAAAGTAGTGAGTGTACAGCTTGTATAACCGTGTCAATTTGCTGTCCCCTCAAAATAACTCAACACACACAGCCATGTCTAAACCACTGACAACAAAAGTGAGTAGGCCCCTAAGTGAAAATGTCCAAATTGGGCCCAATTAGCCATTTTCCCTTCCCGGCTTTATGTGACTCGTTAGTGTTACAAGATCTCAGGTGTGTTTAACTCCTTCCCGACAGCTGACGTACCATGTACGTCTGTTTAGGAAGTCTCCCTTAGACCTGCGGATGTACATGGTATGTCAGGGTCTCCTAACCTCCCTCGTTGTGCTCCCGTGGCAGGCTGGAAGCCTGCCCCGCCTTTTCAGGGTGCCCGGCCGATGCAATGTCACAGTGCGTGATGACGTCATTGCCAGGCGCCCATCTCCACAACAGTTTAAGTTCTAAAAAAAGAATTGTACCGCTGGAAGGGGGTGGAGAAAATTTGCCGTTTTGTTGCCGGAGCACGATTCAACGCTGAACCTGGAGGTTCTTCGATGTTAGCAAAGCCTCCAGGTCACCCCCCCCCCCCCATCCACTGACATCCTTGCTCACTGACATCCTCATCCTGTCTTGCCTACAGTCAAGCATGGTAGTGTGAGTGCATGAGTGCTGCCGGCACTGGGGAGCTACAGTTCATTGAGGGAACCATGAATGCCAACATGTACTGTGACCTACTGAAGCAGAGCATGATCCTCCCCCTTCGCAGACTGGGCCGCAGGGCAGTATTCCAACATAAGGACCCCAAACACCTCCAAGACTACCACTGCCTTGCTAAAGAAGCAGAGGGTAAAGGTGATGGATTGGCCAAGCATTTCTCCAGACCTAAACCCTATTGAGCATCTGTGGGGCATCCTCAAACAGAAGGTGGAGGACCGCAAGCTCTCTAACATCCACCAGCGCGGTGTTGTCGTCATGGAGTGGAAGAGGACTCCCGTGGCAACTTGTGAAGCTCTAGTGAACTCCATGCCCAAGAGGGTTAAGGCAGTGCTGGAAAATAATGGTGGCCACACAAAATATTGACACTTTGGGCCCAATTTGGACATTTTCACTTAGGGGTGTACATACTCACTTTTGTTACCAGCAGTTTATAAATTTATGGCTGTGTTGAGTTATTTTGAAGCAAATTTACACTGTTATACAAGCTGTACGCTCACTACTTCACATTGTAGCAAAGTGTCATTTCTTCATTGTTGTCACATGGAAAGATTATAAAATATTTACAAAAATGTGAGGTGTGCACTCCTGTGCGATGCTGTGTGTGTGAATATTATATCTCTATCCTTTTTGCTTTGTAGTCACTTGGTGTATAACACGATTCTGAGTTTTGAATAGTGGTCCTGGTCAGCGGTACAGCGGGTCGTTGATTTTTATTTTATATATTTTTTTCTCTCTATTGTGTTGGACTGTCTTGTTGAGGAATTTTAATAAAGCTACGCTTTCTATTAAGCTGTTGACCTAGACAAAGTTTTGAACAGGTTCCATTGTGTGACTTGTTTGTTTCTTTGAAATATTTGGTTTTATACTAGGGTTAAGCCCTTGGTGTAATAAATGCTTAGACCATATCGGGGTCCACAGGTGGACTTTTTTTCTTTACCAGTTGCTTACTGCAAGTTAAAGCCAAGCCACAAACAAAGCTAAGGGCCTTTAGTTGTGCACTTTCCATTTGAAATTATTTTTTTTATTTTTTTTTTAACAGTTTTTCTTGCATCCAAAATTACAAATCAGTGTTGTCTGACACCTTTTACTTTACTATTTTCTCTGCAGTTTTCAGCAAGAGCGACCTGCACTGAACGTTGTCATCTTCCCTCTCTTGCATGAAAGCTTGGCAGATGTGATCCGTGATGTCCCACTGCTGCATTTGGATGAAATAACATTATTTAAAAGCCGAGTGGCTGAAGAGCCACCAAAATTGTGGTGATTTTTACATAAGTGCAAGGCGTATAACTTTAGCAGTACTTGAACTCCCTTGAAGAAAAAAAAAAAACATAGGTCACACTATGAGAAGCAAAATTATGTATTTAAAAGCTATTGCGCTTAGTACTTCTCAAATGTTTTATAATTTGTTCTTCTAGGGTTCTGTGGTAATTTAGGTGACCTTCTATTTCGCACAGAAGAATACAGTCCTGCAAATTGCGCATGTTTGGTTTCTGGAACATCATGTAAAATGCATTGAGCACGCTGTTAAACTGTATGTGACATTGCTGTTAATTCATGATATTGTGCTATAGATGTGCCTGTAAAATAGATCTTAGTAAATCTGATGCATACTAGCATCCAAAGGGCTTGAAGGGACATTCCGTGGAGGATTTTATAATTTGTTTTAAAATGTATTGTTTAGTGCAGTAGTTCACATAGCTATTCTCATACGCTGCCCTTAGTTCATGATTTTGTGTACTCCTTCTGATATTGATAACACCTGAGTTGGGAACCTTTTTGATTGCGACAACGCAATATAATAGAATAAAGAACTTTTATGCTGGGGTATATCTCACTTCAATTTTCCCCATGGAGAGTAAGGATGGCAGCAACCAGGAAATTGCTGAGATTTCACCCAAATACTGGTGTACCATTTGAAAGGAATGGAGATAAACCTTACATATGTTCCATGTGGCACGCATGTGCAAAGATTTTCTTTTCCCATATAAACAAATTATATGCTTCACACAGTAAACCCTGCACTGTTCTTGTTGGAAAGAGCCCAGTTGGTTACTATAAATCAATGTCACACTTTTATTTTACCTTTTAGCATTTTTCACAATCACATCCTGCTCCAAACAACATCTTGAGTGTTTCTTGCCAGAGTCTACCAGATGTTAAGGAGTTTTTTTTTAAATTTCTAATTGACCTTCTACAGGGGTATATTCACTAACCACAATAGTAAATATCACTGATTCAACAAAACTTCAGTCATAAAGAGGGAAATGCAAACAGTGGCAAAAAAAACTTCATCAATGTATCATCTTCTGCTGCTGTTTGGCATTTCCTGAACGGAAATCCAAAGTTTATCATATTTGCAACAATGGCCAACTACAATGGATAGTGAATAACCATCCTAGTCTACAATTGCCATACTACACACTCACAACATCCAATAATAAAATGTGGGTTACAAGCTTTTTCTGATCTTTTCTGTGCTCTTAGAAATAAAATATCTGCTGCAATGTTAAATAAAGGAATCGAAATTCCTCCTGAATTGGATGATTATCCAAAGTAGCTTTTTGCATAGCAACATGTTGAGCAAAGTAATTTGACATTTAAAGAGCGACTGTGACAATTCACTTTTGTATTCTATAGATCTCATTACCATCTATGGTCTGACTAGCTGCTCCAGTCTGCTCTAAATAAACGTGTATAACTATGACATTCTCATTGTGTAATGCTTATCTTTTACATGTTTACATATGACGTTCAAGCATGCTTTGTCCAAAAGAATTGTTATTCTTTTTTTATCCTACGGAGACCTGGTTCAATGTGTTCCCTCTCCCACTGCATCTCTTCTTTTTACTGTGCTACAGTGCCTTGTACAGCCTGCTTTCCTCTTCCGTCCCACTTACCATTTTACCTTGTTCAATAATGGGTTGGCTACTATTATAGTGGCTGACCTGGTAATTAATTGTTAGACTGAATCCTGCAATCACTGAGCAGCAAATCCTATCACCTGTGCTGTGCTTCAGATATCAGGGAAACCTGACCTGTTGGGGGTATTTGAGGACCTCAATTGGAAACCACTGACTTAAGAGGGACAGA
Source organism: Leptobrachium leishanense (assembly GCA_009667805.1). Classification (NCBI taxonomy): domain Eukaryota; kingdom Metazoa; phylum Chordata; class Amphibia; order Anura; family Megophryidae; genus Leptobrachium; species Leptobrachium leishanense. The sequence continues at coordinate 105,186,183 of CM019069.1, read as the reverse complement.
AAGTTGAAATGAAAAGAGCAAGAAATTGGGGGGGTAAGATTAAATGACTCTAGAGCAGTGTCCTCGGGACCCTCAACCAGGCCAGACTTTGCAGATCACCTTGGAACTGCAGACGGAGGCTAGGGTCAGACGAGCGCAGTATTAATGTGCGTTTAGCACTTAATCACGGCCGTGCTAGCAGCAAATGACGTCCAATGCCGTGCAGCATTTGTGCGGCCGCACAACGCAAGTGGCAAATGAACGCATTTTTTTCAAGACGCTAGTACTGACGTACAGAGCGCTGCGGCGGCATAGCGGTGTGTGTGTGTGCGTGATTAGGAGACGTCAGACGCTGCTAATGTCCGGCCAACATAACGTCCAGACGCAAAAAGTGTTTTATTGATGATCCGTACAAAATCACGGATGAAAATGCGCATCGTATGACCGCTATCGCGTATTCCGTGAAAGGATGTATTTTTTCGTTCAAACGCACTTTTTCACGGACAATGCGAAAAATGTGTTCGTCTGACCCTAGTCTTAATCCTGCAATCACTGAGCAGCAAATTCTATCGCCTGTGCTGTGCTTCGGATATCTGGAAAAAGTGGCGAGTCAGATGGTCCCAAAGGACAGGTTTGGGAAACCCTGCTCTAGGGTAAAATAACTTGAGTAGCTCCTGCATCGTACCTTGAGATGTGAGCAATCCGCAACATAGCTGTGTGTCCAACAGCCTCGCCTCAGGAACAAAGAAATGCTCCCACCACTCCCATCCACAGGCTGCTAGTATTTTTATAAATGAAGGAGACGGACGGATCCCAAAGTGACCCAAAGTCTTAATGATGCAGGCAAAAAAAAAAGGAATCCCAGCACTCCAATCTTCAGTTGAGAAGATCATAACATCACCAGCAAGCAATGTTTTGACTGCTGAGACAGCCTTTCTCAAGCACCAGGCTGCTTCTGGAATATAGTAGGGAACAGACTGTGGTATGAGTAAGTGCCTGAAATACCATAGATACTTTAGTATGGCGCGACCCGAATATAACATGATGGATAGAGATTTACTATGGAAATGAGAGAATACTCAAGACTCGAATATATCGCGAGGAACTAAATTTTACTGTACCAGTAAACAATTAAAATACTTCCAAGTTCTCTTAACACAGGCTACCCCTCAGGCCAGGGTACTCTGCTCTAGAATAAATGCAGTTGTTACTAAATATGAAGCCGCCAGCCACCCGTCGGTTAGATGATTGGCTTAAACCGAGTGTGCCCTCTGGCCGTGATGGATCCCACCTCTCCTGAATCCGGGAGTTCCTGAAGTGTTTGCAGGCATCAGGGAGCCCACCTTCATTTCACCGAGACTACTGGAACTTCCGAGAGACTTGGGATCCAGAGCAAGGCAAGTCTCCCCCCCCCCCGATGCAGATGTGTCATATAACGTGACCCCCTCCAGTTTTAATGTAAATTTTTGTCACAATTCTAGCGGTATACTCGTATCGGATATAATATGTGCAAAATACTTAAAGGGTCACTACCACCAAAAAATAAAATTTTCTTATGTTGCTGATATCTTACATGTGTTTTGTTGGTCTCCTAACTAGTGGAGTCACTGGGTGCATCTATTTTGTGATCTTTTGTGTTGGAAGCTGCCCCCCACGCACAGTATAAATTTTCCTCACTGTGTGGCATTGGACATACACTGTTATTCAAAGAGATCCGAATGGCTCCCGAAAGGAAACTGAACGCTGAAATTCAGTGTTCGGTTACCTTTCTTGGCCATTTCGCTATCCAGAGAGCAGGCAATTCGCCAAATCCTGGCGAGTTGTCTGCACATATGGTGCCTGTTCGAGGGCAGTGAATCCCCATAGTGAAGCAATGCTTCGGCTATTCAGAGAACAAAAGCCAGCCGTGAAAAGTTGCCGAATTGCCCTGCCATTCGGGGGTTTCATGCGGCATATTTATTCAGGCGAATTCCATGGGCTTCAATGTTAAAAATATTCCCGTTTTAATTCAATATCTAAAACCGTTGATTATAATATTCTGCAGTAAAGAGTCTATTCATAGATTTTTTTAGGATATTTTAAGCATTTTTCGGGATTTTGCTTTTAAAAAAAATTCTGATTATTTATTCATTTTTTTTAAACTTATTTTTTCTGTAACAGCCCTTCTTATTATCATTCATTGGACCTCATATGTAAATTTCAGACATTTTCGCTCAGTAGTTTCATTGCAAACAGCGTTTCACTTTTCAAACATTCAAGCAAACTGTTTTCTAATTTATTCACTGCATTCGTCTGAGGTGTCGGCTTTTTCCGGCGGCTGCGCTGCGTGTGATCAGCTCCTGCTCGGGTTTTTCCGGCGGGTTAATCCAGATGTTTTTGCTGGTTTCGGTGTGTGTTCGCCCTCGTTTTGCGGTGGGTTTGCAGTGACTTTTCCCTGCATTTTGGCGGCCCTGTGGTGCTTGCTGAATACACCGCAGGGTGGCCGAAATGGAATCGCCAAATCGAACCGAATTGTAGAGAACGAAAAGTCACCGAACGTGCAGTGGCTTTTTGATTCTCTTTGAATAACCCTGATAGGTAAAAAGCAGGAGAATGACTGGAAAATTCTAGGTCAAAATAGCCGATTTGGAAAGTGAGATGAATGAGAGAATTTTTCTGGTTTGGCTATTTTGACCTAGAATTTGCCATTCTCCAGCTTTTCACCGCTCTCTGAATAACCCTGTATGGGTCAGGCAGCAGCAGGGCCGGCTCTGCCCTATTTTGCGTTCCTGCAAACAAATATAAAAGACTTCCTAGGGTAGTACAGTATATTCCTCTTGTTCAGTGTCAAATATTTCAAACCGGAACGTGTGTGGTGTTCAGTACACACATTACTACTGGTTCGGTTGCCGATCGCACACCATTATTTATTTTAAAGCAGATGGTGGGTTTAAGAACACCTGCTGTGTTGGAGCCTATATTCAAACCCGGCTCTGGTTAGTGCGCCTTGGACACTATTAAGGGTAGTGTCTTGTCCCCTTTTACTTGTAGACTGCTTTTCCTTTGGTTCCTGGTAGTTCCTCTACCAGCTTTAACCAGGGAACTCCTAATTACTACTCAAAAAAATATATATTAACTTCTCCCACAGAGGCCGCTACAATGTGTGTCAGCAGTGACAACTTTGAAAATGGGCTGGGATGTAGACTTTTCACTGTTTCATAGGTGATAAAGAATGCTGAGGCTTTGGGAAATGATCCTGCTGCTGTGGATGGAACGCCTGCAAAGATCCCACGAAAACATCCAGATTTGTAAAATCAATGAGGACTCTGCAGTCTGTTGTATTTCCCCTTGTCACTGTTAAGACCAAAGTCAACACGAATACCCACTACACATTCAGCCAGCAGTGATGACAGGTACTCTCTGCTCTCCATCTGTTTCTGAAATAAAGCATCCAAGGTCGGGGCAGTTCAGGTTATGAGAGAATAAAAGGTGGTAATTTGTCTCATCCCAATATGGGAGCAGAATTATGTAAAAGCGCATTCTTTTCTACTTGGGATGGGGTGTGATGGAACATCCATTCCCCCACATAGTCGGCACATCCGTTATTGCCATTTTAGAGGTCATGCCATAATGTTCACTTGAACCCATAAACTGGTCAGTATTCTTGCAATCCAAAATTTGAATGGTATCTAGGCCAAGGGCCTCCAAACACAGGACTGATATCGGCTTGCGAGTGTATGCTATGAGCAGACTTCTGAAAGCATACATGTAAAACAGTTACATAGGCTAAAAAAAAGACATGCGCCCATCGAGCTCAGCCTTTCACAAATCACCTACTGCTGTTGATCCAAAATAAGGGAAAAAAACCCAGTCTGAAGAAAATGTGTGGGTCATCGCTTCCTTCAAATTCCCTTAAACAAAAAAAAGTACAATTCTTAGTGCAGACAATCTGGATCAAGTTATGTGGGGTGAACATGTATATAGAATACCACTCACATGGTAGCGAGCCCCTTATTAGTCAGCTCAAGGTATTGCAGGTGTGGGCCTGTAGAGGCGGCCTTCCCTTCTTGTGTTCCTCAGAAAGCTGTATCTATGCGTCCATACGTCCCTCCAAAGACAAAACAGGGAACATGTGCGGAACATGTATATACCATTATCTCCAAAGTAAAAACCAAAGAGGTACTTACAGTCTGAGGTGTCTTGAACCAGACACTAGGAGGTGTAAGCAGCCAGTGACACAAGGGAGCACTGAATCTCCCTTCTCCAGTTTGGATCAAGGAATATTTCCACAGTAGGCAGTGGTAAAAATAAAATAATTTATTGAATAAAATTGGTAAAGTTAAAATAACTTGGTATAAAATAAATATTGCTAATCAAAACACATTTCACTACTATAATGTTGTATTGGCTGGGTGGAGTAGAGGTAACATCACTGCTCTGCGTGGAGAGCGCCTGTGGAGACATGGGCTCGATTCCAGCAAGAGCACCTCTCCAGTAAGTGTCCTTGGGCAAGACACCTAACGGTACATACTCGCCACCCAGGACATGCTTGAAAACAAGAGAAATCTCAATGTATCCTTCTTGGTAAAATACTGTCTCAAAAAAAAAAAGTAGCTTCCTCAGTTGATATAAATGCTGGACCCCTAGACGGCGTTGCATACACTATTTCTTTCTCTAAAAAAACTGAATCGCTCGCCGATATGCAACATACTGGGGAAAAATTCCTTCTTCGCTCCAGAATTTCTCCTTGGATCAAGCAGAGTTTACCCACATATTAAATATAACCCGCAATATTCTATTTTTAGTCACAATATTACTTCCCTGCAGACGGAATTCGATAGACAAAGTTTAATGTAGATAAATGTAAGGTTGTGCACTTTGGAGTAAAGGACACACAAGCCACTTCTACCCAATATGGTACAGAGTTAGGGAACTCAAAGCAGGAGAAGGATTTGGGAATAATCAGATTATAAACTCCACAACAATGCCCAATGTCAAACCGCAGTTGCCAATAGACATGTGCCTGGCTGGGTATTTTTCGTTTCGGATCATTCTGGTTTTGGTTTTTTCTTTTCATTTGGTAAGTTACCACAATTCGTATTTTCAGACCAATCCGAAATTTCGGATCACCGTTTTTCTGATCACTTCCTTTTTTATGGGTTACTTCGTTTTTTTTATGAGGTTTTTCGTATTTTCAGGTGATTTGTATTTTCGGATGGCTGGTATTTTGTTTTTCGGACCATTTCATTTTTATTTCGTATTTTGGGTTGATTCGTATTTTATTTTTATGCGTTATTTCAGATTTGTTATTTCGGAATGTGAAACGGATTACTTCTGCACTAGAATGAAAATACCAGCCATACAAAATAATCCCATAGGTTTCAATGCAAAAAAAATATTCCCCAAAACAGAAACTGTGCGCACTCTGATTGGCCCTCATTTTACTTACCTTTATTGGTTGCAACGTTTTCCTCCTTATCTGCTGAGGGCTTATTAATTTGCGTTGATGTACCGTCATTTTCATTTCAGTGTGTTCACAATAAAAATGGTCACACTAAAAAAAGAACTATTCGTTTTAATTAAATATGTATTCAACTGTTTTATTTTTTTCACTTGCAGCAAAAAGTTTCTTTAAGACTTTTTTTAGACTTTTTGGGGATTTTTGTTGTTTGTTTTTTATGTTTCATAATTTAGTTTAAAGCAATGAGGCTTTTTTTCCCATAGGTGTCAATGTAAAAAATATTCCCTATTTTTATTAAATATTTATTCAACCGTTTATTTCTTTTATGATGTTTCAGGACCATAGACAAGCCTACGTAGCTATTTTTGGTGATAAAACATAGTATCATTGATTGCCGAAAAAGCCTTGTTGCTTTAAAATAAATTAGGAAGCTTAAAATTTAGCCTAAAAAAAAAGTCCTAAAAAACTGAATTTTTGCTGCAAGTGAAAAAAGTAAAGGTCTTAATAAATATTTTTTAATAAAATGAGAATATTTTTTACATTGAAACCTATGGGGGGGGGGAAGCCTTGTTGCTTTAAAATAAATTAGGAAATTGAAAATTATAGGTATACATGTATCATCATGTACATGTATTATTAGGTATACATGTATCTGGAGTCTGATGCTGGGCCCGAATGGCCGACCGGGATACTGGGAGGAATCTCGGTAGGCCGCTTCATTTTTGGGCCACGGGGCGATAGATTGTGATGGTGATCATCATTCCGGCGGCAGCTGTTTTTTGTAGGCTGCAGGCCTTGGAGGAGGTTCTGCGGCCCACC